>OX459054.1:13034064-13634064 GCA_949775005.1 Orthosia gothica | reverse complement strand
TGTAGCTGCAACACTACTGTTTTCTATGAATTTCTCGAAATACCTTCCGCAGCTAGCGACACGTCGCCCGACTACAATTTGCACGATTGCAGACGGCGTGTCACCCAACCGCAGATCAGTAGTGACCAGTAGGGAGTGAGTGTAGTCTTGGTGTAGTCGGATATCTTGTCTCAGAACACTCAGAACCAATAGAAATACAGCACTGCCGTCTGCTGCTGCCATCTACCGTCTGGTTCGGTATCATGACTGTAGCGATATGACGCTGCGACGTGTCACTGCGACTCACACCCTACTGGTCACCACTAATCAGGCAGTTGGGCGACACGTCGTCTGCGATCGTGCGACTTGTCGCTAGCTGCGGAAGGTATTTCATAGAAATACATAGAAAACAGTAGTGTCACAACGACACGTCAAGCCTCTTCTGTTGCTGCTGTATGCGGACGGCTACAAACTCGGATCTTTACACTAAACAGTCTATTACTGTCCCACTGCAGGGCAAAGGCCTATTTCCATACGGAGAAAGCATGAGTTTGCTCAATGCAGGTTGGTCATATTTACCCGACTGCCGAAGGAGGGTAATGTGTTTTTGACTTACAAGTCCTAAATCCAGGTTTGCTCACGATGTTTTCTCTTCACCGTTAGCCATCATCATCTTCTTGCCCTTATCCCATATTACTTGGGATCGGCGCAACACGTTTTCCTCTTCCATACCTTTTCTATCATATCACTCCTCTCCATCCGGACTGTGTGAGGATCTTTTCTTATGCCTTCCTCTCCCTCTCCCTCTCCCTCTATCCATATTTATATTCACAAATATTTTAGTAACATGCGTTGCATCGCTCCTCATCATGACCATACCAGGACAAACGGTTTCCCTTCTTCACCGTTGACCGTTGTCACATTAATATCGAGAAAATAATATCTGTTCCAGAAACTTAGTCTAATTACATCCAAATGCATAGCTACTCTCATTTTAGCTCATGTTTCAAGGATACTAGGATAATACTAATACGATACTCTAAAATTTCAAATGAGATCACGGGTCGTGCATCTAATCTTAGTTTACGTTTTATTTTCATCACTTATTAACGTGGGTATTTAGGTACCGCTCACTTTTCATAATCACGAGATTGCCTCGCTTGATCCTATTTTAATCCAATATTCCACTTTTTAAGTTTTGTATGGTTTCACAAGTCTCCGCATAAGATTTCAACGATTCAGTAGTATATTCGAGAATCATTTTTTCTGCAAGAAAGCTACATTATTGTCAGTGCCAAAGTATATGTAGTAAATTAGAAAACGTTTTATGGTATACTTAAGTACACTTTCATGCAGACGAAGTCGCGGGCACAAGCTTGTGCGACCAAGTAAACAAATAGTCTGTAACGGTGAAAATTTTAGTATAACATTAGAGAAGACAATATCCAGCAATAATGGCCCAGTTAGACCCTGTTTATTGATTAAAAAGTTTTAAATAAGTTTAATGTATATTAAGTCCTACGTATAGACCTTAACATACATAAAATTGATACTCCTAACACAATAATCATAACTTGCTGGACCTTTATAACGATTCTAAACCTTTCTCTAATTGTTATCGTCACGATAATGGTAACAGCTTATTTGCACGTCAATGTTCA
This sequence comes from Orthosia gothica, assembly GCA_949775005.1. Lineage (NCBI taxonomy): Eukaryota > Metazoa > Arthropoda > Insecta > Lepidoptera > Noctuidae > Orthosia > Orthosia gothica. The sequence continues at coordinate 13,632,424 of OX459054.1, read as the reverse complement.
TTGAGAAGGGATAGTTCCGGTAAGCTTCAGTTGTCCAGTGGGTTAGAAACTTAGGGTAATTTACGATTATATTTAGGGATTAAAGATATTGGGGCTGATTAGGTCGGTACTTAACTCAAGAAATTTATAAGTTTTAATTAGAAGTGCTAGAAGCGAAGGAAATCCTGTTGGAAGCAAAGTTATTTTTGAGTAAGTGTTAAAAACTTACCAAAAAAGTGCTAACAAAGCCGCCAAGCAGGATTGGCTACCGTGGTTTGGTAAAATTAACCTTCTATTCGGGAGATGGTCGTTTCACAACGACACGTAAGGTAAGTTACATGCATCTTCATATGACTAATAAAGCGAGGCAAAGCAACGGCAAGCTAAGGCATGGTGAGGATTTTTTATTAACTACTGAACGGGTTTTTTATATGAGGCGTAGCATCGCAAATATAATTAAAGAAAGAAAATCAGTTATTTGATACAGCACCAAATAACAAACAAAAGGAAAAGCCAAACCACAATAAATAAAACGAAGTAGCAAATTGATCAAAATCTTCTGTTTTCGGTTGGCTATTTGACAACCACATCCTAAACTATCTTGGTCGTAAACTATAGGATTAGGGACGACCCTTATGTAATTTATTATTGTATCAAGGCTGTAGTGTTATTGTCTCATTCTTCATATTCTTCTTAATGTTTTGCGTAACGTTCATTTTCAGTCCTCATAACCCTATTGCAAATAATACTTGTTTAATATAGATACGTTAGTCTTGCTGTAACATTAAATTTTCTTCGAATTTTGAAATCTCAACTCTGACATTATAAATTGCTACAGAGAATTTCCAATAAAAAGTTTGCACCTACACAGCAGCTTTCAGTACTGTTGCCTACTAACTACTAACACTTTCCCAAACAATGTATTTCGAAGACAACTTCGAGCTTGAACAGATGCAGCTAAGTGTAATACTAAGCTACATCTGTTTGGTATTGACATTGTAGTTATAATATTTGAAACTTACGGTCAAACCGAAGTAACGTGTTAGTCAAGAAATATACATTGCATGTTGACCCCTGCCTCCACCACATGGTGCAGAAATTTATATAAAAAAAATAAAAGACGGAGACGCGCGTATTTCCATATATTTCATATAGTTTGACGTGTCACTTCGACTTGGCTATATATTATGAAGATAGGGGTAAATATTCTAAGAAAGTTTTTAGACCGATTCGTTGCTTCGCTTCGACTTTGTCTTAATATAATTTGACCCTTAATGTACACCAACATCTTACCTAATAAAAAACGAATGAAAATACAAGAAAAAAATTAACAGGTTCTTTGCAAGAATGTCATTTAAGCCCATGTCTTAAATTCACCACATGCAGTTTCAATCAATTGCTATTTCAAGTCCATGGTCGTCCAATTGATATCGCTCCATGCAATCAATCTCAAACAGCTACGGCCAATGACCCTTTAATTTTTGTTAAAGGGTCATTGACCTAATCTGAAAGCTATAAATAGAACGTATGAATTATTGAAAACCAATACGATTTAAAAAACACAGATATTGGAATACTATAAACCCAAATATTCATCGAATTGCCCGGACGAAAATGGCCCTGCTTTCCATTTAATACTTACTTTGCCCACATAATTCAGCATCTCGAAAAACTAAATCTTGTCCATGCAACATAGTAGGTATTAACTTTGGTATAGAAATACAATACCATCAAAATAAGGCCATCTTTTTAGGGTTCCGTAGCCAAATGGCAAAAAACGGAACCCTTATAGATTCGTCATGTCTGTCTGTCTGTCTGTCTGTCCCTCCGTATGTCACAGCCACTTTATTCCGAAACTATAAGAACTATGCTGTTGAAACTTGGTAAGTAGATGTATTCTGTAAACCGCATTAAGATTTTGACACAAAAATAAAAATAAAACAATAAATTTTGGGGGTTCCTATACTTGAAACTAAAACTAAAAATATTTTTTTTCATCAGACCCATACGTGTGGGGTATCTATGGATAGGTCTTCAAAAATGATATTGAGGTTTCTAATATCATTTTTTTCTAAACTGAATAGTTTGCGCGAGAGACTCTGCCAAAGTGGTAAAATGTGTGTCCCCCCCCCTGTAACTTCTAAAATAAGAGAATCATAAAACTAAAAAAAATATATGATGTACATTACTATGTAAACTACCAGCGAAAATTGGTTTGAACGAGATCTAGCCAGTAGTTTTTTTTTAATACGTCATAAATCGTAAACCGCAATTTACCAAGTACGGAACCCTTCGTGCGCGAGTCCGACTCGCACTTGGCCGGTTTTTTTTAGATTTGATTTATTTGCCTTTTTTGCACAATAACACTTCGTAATGAAAATTAATCTTCTTATACAAGTTGGCGATTTCGGATACTTGCTTATTATAATAAGTCCATGTTTCCTGACGACATTTGCCCGATGTCAATGATGACTAAGGGCTCATTCACACAGAACATCCTTATTTTCAGGATAATTTTAACGGATCCGTCGCTACTGGAGGTGATGTTCACACCGCATTTACAGTCCCGTTTTAATGGATCCATCACTATTGGAGGTAATGGCACGCCCGGCGTGGCTTCGACCCGATAAAACGGATACTATATTTATACAACTTCGCTAGTTGTGAAACGAGGAATTTCTACATTTTTTGGTAGTGAAATCCTGAAGCTATTGTTGATTTCGTGCTGCTTCTAAGCATCTGCATTAAGTCTTGGACCCTATTTTGCGGACGCACAGTGTTTTTAGAGGGAAATAGATTTTGTAGAGCTGTGATGGCCCAGTGGTAACGGCCCCGACTTACGCGTCGTAGGTCGTGGGTTCGAACCCAGGCAGGCGCTTTACTTTGTGTAAATTATTTCCTCACCATAGCTCTGAACACATTGAAGGAAAACATTGTAAGAAATCGGCATGTCCTAGAACCAAAAATTCGAAAGACATGTGACATCCACCAACCCGCACTGGGCCCGCGTGGTGGATTACCGCCCATTCCCTCTCACAGAGAAGAGGACGCCTGTGTTCCAGCAGTGGGAACATTAATGGGCTGATGATGATGATGATGATGAACAGTGTTTTTGGGTATTTACATCTGGAATTGTTCTGGCTATTCACGAACGGCAGGATTTGTGCTACTACGAAACAAAACTAGTCAAATATAATGTAACACACAGCATTTCCTAACCATAATATGGCACATCAAAACAAAAAAGCTCTTGAATTCTGCTCTTCTCTTTTACTTCTTTCAACCAATAGCTACAGCTAACGTTTATTTGCAGATTTACTGATCGGGAGAACAATTAGTGAAACAAGAGGAGTATTGCTTTTCATTATTCAACGTTACAATGTTTGCAGACCACTGACTGTAAGCGGAACAACGGTTTAGCGCTGTTTAATTTAGATATTAGTGGTATTTTCCAACGAAACTATCACATTATATCGAGAGCCGTATCAACTTTAGCTTGGTAGTAGCGTGTGGCGGAAAACCACAAATTAACTAGTTCGGAACTTTATTCAAAATGCTGAAAGTCATCATTAATTACAACGTGGTTTTCGTGCTACTAATTTATAGCTTTGGAACTAGAAAGTGGTAAGTTGTATGTGAATAAATAAATGTGATGATTTTCGAAAAGTAATATTTTATTCTGCCGTTTGTCTTTCTTTATTCAAATAAAAATTAAATTAGAGTATTTGTCAAACTACGAGCTACTTTGGCCTGAAAACTTGTAAAATTTTAGCATTAAAGGACGGTTTGACACTTTTTTTTCTCCAAATACTGAATTTATCAATTTAAAAACTGGCCCTTAGCTCAATACTGGATCCTAAACAGCTACTTATTAAATACTTTAATGAGAATCACTGAAGTTTTAGTGTTAAATATTATTAAGTTTGCCATGTGTGATGTGTTACGCATATTTATAGTATGTACCAACATTTTTGCATGTTGAGCTCACAATATTGTAATATGTTAATCTGAGTCTGATACAGATTAACCCTATTTATGTTTATTTTGACCTTGGAATAACAAATCGCCCAAAAGCAGTTTTAAGAGCACAAAACCTTATGTATAATTTATTATTCCATTACCTAGAGAGGCCTAATACTGATCAGGTTATGTCTAGGATAGGCACTGGGACCGCTTAATTGGTCTGAAACTGGTTCCTAATCTACTAACCGGGTTCAGTATGTCGTTTGCCAAATTAAATTTAAACTAGGTAGTAACTGTCTATTAATACTGAATGAGCTGAGGTTTAGTCAAGGCTGTAAGGTTGACTAAATGGTATCTGTTGTAGACATTTTATTTTGGATATAGTGAAAGATATTGATACAGGATAGAATATTGATAAAGGATCGTAGCAGGTGGCGTTCTGTAGTTTCTGCCTACCCCCATGGGAAAAAGGCGTGAGTTTATGTATGTATGTATGTATATTGATACAATTGAGTGTCTTTGGAACTGAAGTTAGGAAGGATATTGTGTCTGAAAATGGTATTTAGGGAAAATATTTTACTGTGGATTTGTTACCAAAGAATTTAGTTATACAAATAGCAAAGCCAGGAAGGTTATGAGATTTAAGCAAGCAGAATTTATTAAGCTATAGTTTCTCATTTTGAAATTACAACTTTCTATTCGTCTACATAATTAAGACAATGGCTAAGATAAATCAATTCCTACGTTCATGTCATAATGTAGAACATGCAAAACTTAACATCTACTCGTATCTAGACTTATCCTGTGTTGGAGCCCAACATAGTTGGCAAAAAGCTAGGCAGGCTTACAGTCGATCCGAATGCTACTGCAACAGTACTATACAACCAATTTGACACTTAAAACTCAATATAAGTGTTGCGTTTTTTCCTTTCGAGATACGGAACCCTAAAAATTACAAAATGTATGGGATTTTCAAGCACTATCAAATTAATGTCACGTGATTACATTTTGGCATTTCGACCAACGCCGACGCTCACATCAAATTGAATGCCCCTTGTCTGGCGCCTCAAAATTCAGCCACGTCGACAGCGTTAGCATTAGCATACAAGAAAAACCTGAAAATATGTCAAGTAACTTAGAAGTTTGTTGAAACCAAGTCCCCATGGCACAAAAGGAGAATATCTTCATCATTTCATAACATAGCTTTGCTCCCTTGAATAGAAGACTTACCTTGATCATCACTTAATGATTCATATCATCATACATTGAAAGTTAATAAAAAGCTTGTAAAAAGGAGTAAGAAACGATCACAGGTAGCCAGATCGTGGTAGGTTTCTGCCTACTTAAATGGAAAAAGAACCTGAGTTTAGTATTATGTATACTTTTCTTAGTTCCTTATCAATTATAATTGTAAATGAGTAACCTTTTCATGCGTAAAATGATTGAAAGAGCAAAGAGACTTTTTGAAAATTATTGTTAAGTCTTTAATATCATTCTTAGCACCTCTAAAACATCGCTTTTCATTGAATTACTTTCAAAATTTCACAAAGTACAAAAGCTAAAAGCCCCGCAATGTATAGACAAAGGAACTTTTCACTGCTACATTTTAATTAGATAGAGCAATGGTCTTAAAATTAGGTAGGCAGTACAGTCATCAGCATAAATACCTTACACTCACGCAAAATTCAAATGTAATTTTCTCTTGAAATAACGATTATAACTTAGTATAATTTGGATTTGAAGATACTAGGTTCGTCACACTGTAAAATTTCTATTAAAGCTCTAGAATAAAAACTCCTTGAATTTTGCGTAATTGTCACATATTAATGCTCTCGACTATACTTAAGATCGTTCTCGGGGAGGCAAAGTGAGGGCGAAATAAAAGCAACCAAGAGGCTGAGGGTAGATAGAAATTAATTTTCTCATTGGTGAAAATGTTTCTTAGTATTTTCTTTCTTGTTATACTATGCGGGTTTGTTAAATGTCAAGTTTCTAAAATTATTCCTGGAAGAATATTCATATTTATACGAGTATTAGGTCCTTACCTATGAAATTGGCGTTTTGTCGTACTGGTCACTTTGATCTCAAATATCTCCTCTTTGGTTTGGAATTCCAATTTTAAATTATACAGCTATGTACTCATGCTTTTGTGTTTGGAAAACCGTAATTCATTTGTTTTTTCCTCTTTTGGTGTTTTCTTTACTCCAGTCAGTTTACAAGATGGAAAACTTGAAATATCCCGTTATTTACGAGTACGAGTTCCATCGTGGCACCAGTGCTGCAGAAACGGCTCGAAGGATTAATTATGTGTATGGCGACGGTGTTGCAAAAGAAAACACAGTGCGTTTTTGCTTCCAACGTTTTTGTTCTGGAAATTTCGACCTGCAGAACAAGCCCCGTAGACGGCCAGAGACCACAGTTGATAATGAAGAATTGAAGGCTATTGTGGAAGCGGATCCATCGCAAACCACGTCCAAATTAGCCGCAGGCTGCGGTGTCAGTGATAAAACTGCTATAATCCACGTGAAGCAAATTCTGAAGGTGAAAAAGTTTGAAAGGTGGGTACCTCATGAATTGAGTGCAACAAACCGAAAAATTCGCGTCGACTGCTGCGTTACATTACTCAACCGGCACAATAATGAAGGGATTTTAAATCGAATCATTATCTGTGATGAAAAGTGGATCCTGTACAATAATCGGAAATGCTCATCGCAATGGCTGAACCCTGGCGAACCAGCCAAATCCTGCCCCAAGCGAAAATTTACAAAAAAAAAATACTTTTGAGCGTTTGGTGAACAGCTTTCTTAAATCTGGCCAAACGATTACGGTGGATGTCTATTGTCAGCAATTGCAAACCATGATGGAAAAGCTAGCTGCTAAACAGCCGAGGATGGTCGATCACTCCAGGCCACTGCTGCTTTAGGACAACGCTAGACCACACACTGCACAAAAGACGGGCACCAAATTAGTGGAACTCCAATTGGATAAACATTACAGCTGGAGTACCTCAAGGATACATTTTAGGCCCTTTATTGTACATATTATTCACTAATTATCTAATCAATTTCATAAGTAAACCTTTGCCGGACATGCAACTTGTAGTTTTTGCGGATGACACAAATGCTATAGTTGCAGCTAATGATATCCGTGACCTTACTGTTAAGGTGAATGCAGCTCTGGAGACTTTTCATTCTTGGTTTAACGCAAATATGCTTATAATAAACACGTCTAAAACCAATATTATGCTATTTAAAAACACTGCGCGTAGCAAAGATATTATGGACATTGAGCTGGATAAAGTAAAAATTGAGCTTGTTAGGGCAGTTAAGTTTTTGGGAATTTATATTGATGATTTGTTAAATTGGAAGAAAGAATTAGCAGCATTGGACTCATCAATATCATCGGCTTGCTATGCCTTAAGAACTCTAAGAGATGAAGTGAGTATAAAAAATTTAAAAATGGTATACTATGCGCTGATTGAGTCAAAACTGAGGTATAGCATACAGTTTTGGGGCAATAGCTACCATTACAACTGGCAAAGGGCATTCTTTCTCCAAAAAAGAGCGATCCGAACCATTGTCCGCATCTCTCAACAAAACACCTGTCGTCCATATTTTAAAGAACTTGGCATTCTCACAGTACCTAGCCTTTATGTAGTAGTGCTGTTAAACACTTAAAAAAAAAATATATGACTACGAAACCGACGAGGGTAGGCTAGTCAGGGAAAATACGCGTAGGAAAGACTTTGCAAACAAAATGACCCCGGCTCTTGGAATAGTCAAACACAGTCCACAGTATCAGGCAGTTAAAATATTTAATAAATTACCGCTAGAGTTAAAGAGCATACTGTACACAGGCTCATTCAAGGCATGGCTCAAGGCATATCTGTTGGAAAGATGTCTCTACTCAGTAGGTGAATTGTAATGTGCCTAAAATTGACATATTATTTTTGACTAAGGTTTTATAATTTGTGATGAACTTTTATTAGATATTTTTGATTTTTGTTTTCGATTTAAATTGCTATTGTAACAGAATAAAACTCAATAGACGATTTCCGACTATATTTACGTCACTGTTTACAGTACAAGTTGATCACATACAAACAAACACTTAGCAAAACAGGTGAAATGTATAACTAGTTCTCAGAGCTGTCCGACCAGTGAGGTTGAAGCAGTCCGAGAGCGTAGTGAGCACACACTGAGCCGTATGCGCGCGCGACCGTCTTATATAGCAGCCGGCGCTGGCCGACGCGTAGCGGGGACTCGGGAGTTACGCTCCGCCCCTCTGTGACGTCTAGTGCTGCGTCTAGTGCGCGCTGTATGATGATATTTACTTAGTTGTTACAGTCTCCCCCTCTGGATCTGAAGTCGTCCCGACGATGATCCAGGAACAGAAGAGTTAGTCTTGGGTCTGCCACACTTCCTTACTTTGTACCTCGTCTTCTCCCTCCCCCTGGACCAATACTGCTCCGATCGCATAAGAACTTGCGTCACCTTGTATTATGTAGGGTTTGGTTTCATCGGCCTGTCTGGGTATTGGGGCAGACGTCAAGCGGCTCTTCCGTTCGTGGCAGGAATTCTGCTGGTTCTCTCTCCATTCCCACTCATTTTTGTCAAAGAGACTGGCACTTTGTGGGGATAATTCGATGTCTTCCCGGTGAACATTGATTTGTGCGTCTCGTAGCATAAAATCCGTGAAACTGGGAGAATAACCATCGAATAGTCGTGGTTTCTTCTTTGTTGGAGGTGTACTGGAAAGATCTATCGGAGCCAGCTTATATACATCGTTACTGACTAGCTGATGCTTTGGCGTTGATGGAGGTTCAGATAACTCCATCAGCGGAGGTGTTGGCGGTGGAGTAGATGGTATTGTCGCAATACTTGTACTCTCTTCACTGTCTGTCATTGTAAGCGAAGTTATCGGGCTTGGCAAATCCATCATTTCACCGATGATAGTAGTCTCAAAGACGGCAAATTCTTCAGCGTAAAGCTCGTATTGTTCTTCTGGTTCGTCGATAAAATTCCATGTGTACTGTGGCACGTTAATTACCATACCCGCTTCCCGCAGAAAGCCAATACCCAAAAGAGTGCGGTTCTCCTTTGCTCCAGGTAACACGATGAATGTCGTATGCACCTTCCGACCCATTAAGTCAACCTCGGCTCTGCACCTTAGCACTCTTTGACTTTTTGTTATTCCGTCGGCTAACGTTAAGTTGATTGGCTGTTCCTCGAACTTGCATCCGCATTTGACCAGCGTTAAGTACAATGAGTACGATGCGACACTCATCTTCGCGCAGGTATCAATGTAAGCGATACCTTTTATTCCCTCGATCTCCACGAACACAACAGGCCGTGAGTATGCATCTGAATGCACGTCTATGGCGCAAAACTTCAAGTCCTCCTTCTTAATGGGCGATGATTTCTTACAGGTTATACAGTTGCTTCTAAATACCCCGGGTGCGCCGCAACCATAACAAGAGAATTTTGGTTGAGACGGAGACGGTGCCTGCGTCTGGACAACAGCAACATCTTTCGCCGCCACCGAAGCTGTGCCTTCAACACGCTTCTTTTTCCGGCATACGTCCACCGTGTGTCCCGGGTTCTTACAAAAAGTGCATCGCTGCTTTACTTTTTTCATCTGAGCTGTAGATGTTTCGTTATGATTAGCTCCATGTGCGTATTCTTGTAAAGTTTCTTCGATACCGCGTGCCGTTTCCAAAAGTTTATCGATAGCGGTTTCGTACTTCCAACCGTATCAGCGCGAACACCAAATCTATTTGTTGGGTTTCAGTCAGTGCTGGAGGAGGAAGCGATGAAAATAATGCTCGCTTCTTGGCCATAAATGCTTCTGTGGTGACATCAGACTGCTGGACCTCGTGTGTAATCTGGTGATAAATCATAAACGCTGGTTTCCGGGGGGCAAACGTATGGCGCAGTTTGTTGCAAAACTCTTCCCACTTCTTTACACTGTTTTTCACGCCTTGCCACCATACCGCTGCTTCATCACGTAGAAGGAGTGGAAGCCCTTGGAGTGCATCTGAGTCACTCAGCTTTTCCACGCTTTTGTAGGTGGTGGCTGCTGCTAAAAAGGCCTCAACTGCGTCCGTGTCCTTTTGTCCACTGTAGGTGATGTTGCAGGATGCAAAAGTTCCCTGCTTGGAAGCCGCGACGGTCTGTAGGAACATCTTGAACTGTTCATCGGACGTCGCCATCTTCAAAGACCGATGAGGGAGTCTTCGTAGATTTTCCAACTTAATCCCTGGATTCGGCCCCACGTTGGGCGCCAGATTGTAACAGAATAAAACTCAATAGACGATTTCCGACTATATTTACGTCACTGTTTACAGTACAAGTTGATCACATACAAACAAACACTTAGCAAAACAGGTGAAATGTGTAACTAGTTCTCAGAGCTGTCCGACCAGTGAGGTTGAAGCAGTCCGAGAGCGTAGTGAGCACACACTGAGCCGTACTCAGTGGGAGTCGCGCCACCCCCGCAAGGGGGTGGGGCGAGCGGTGCCGGAACATCCGTTCCCAGCCCGCGGATGCAGTACCGGAGCTCACAACGATGAGCTCGTCACTTGGTGGTCTTGGACCTAACTTGTGTGCGCGTTGATGTCTTTTGTACTAATGTACTGAGGCACCAACGCGCACTGTGTTTGGCTTGCTGTATGTGACTGTAGGCGCGCCACGACGGCCGTTATGAACGGTCCGCCGTTTCTTCACGACCTCCTGGCGGTCCACCTCAGCCGAGTGAGACCCAGGGCGTACCCTGGGAGGCCCAGCTAAGACGACCTGCGGCAGGAGCGTCGACTTTGGACGAACCTACAGTTTGATAATGAAAGCGACTAGCTACTACTAGCGCCGTTTATGTGTGTGGGAGCGGCAATGACCTGTATTACACCGCTCATGATAACCGATAGCGCGCGTCGACCGCAGCGCTATTCGGTGCATGTGTACTAGCGCATGTGTAGTTATGTATGTCTGTTTACGACGTAAAGCTTGTCTATATTAACTTAGAACAAACTTCACGCCGTTTATGTCGTGTGAGGTGGGTAGTATTATTGTTTGAGTAAACAGCGTGTAGACTGATTGCTGTTTACTCAGGCGTCAAGTCCGGGTGGTGGATGAGGTTGCAGAGTCAGAAGTGAGGTCTCGTGGGAGGCGCTTACTGTCGGGCGGGCGCGCGTGCCATGGCGCTATGTCAGCGATAAGGGGCCAGGCAGAAGCGTCGGCCCGCGCGAACAGTGTTGTTGCAAGTCGCTCGATAAAGTCATCCAGGCTCTCTATCCCTACGTCACGCAGGATGACGTCATTCCTCACATAGCGAGGCGCGTCTAGGATGCGTCTGAGGATCAGATTCTGTTGCGCTCGGAGTTGGTTCTTGGTTGCCTCGCTAGTGAGGGCGTACCAAGCTGGGGCAGCATAGGTGAGTATAGATCGTAGGTATGTTTTATAGATGCCCAGCTTGGCACGGACGGGGAGGCGGGATGAGAGCACCGGGTGAAGAAGGTTTCGAGCGACCCTGCATTGTGCCACGACCTTTTTGACGTGCAACCTCATCGTGAGCCGACGGTCAATGGTCACCCCCAGGTACTTAGCGTGGGGGGACCACTCTATGTCGGCTCCTTGTAGTGTCAGTGGCGGTGGGAGGGTCACGTGTCCTGTAACAAGAGCCTGCGTCTTACCCACGTTAACCGATAGCCGCCATTTAGCTAGCCACTCGGGGATGGTATTGAGGGCGCGCTGCATTTTGACTGCTGCGTGGTTTGCGTTCATGGACTTGGTGATGTACGCAGCGTCATCTGCGTACAATGCTAGCGTAGCTTCTGGAGTAGTGGGGATATCGTCGGTGTAACGTGAGTAACACGCAGGCGATAATACAGCGCCCTGTGGCACGCCCGCCAATATTGGGCGGGGGGTGGACAGCTCGCCCTCCACCACCACTCTGAACGTCCTGTGGGTCAAAAAAGATTGTATTACTCTAACCACGCGACGGGGCGCGCTGGATGTTGACAGCTTAAATATTTAGCCGTCATGCCACACGCGGTCGAAGGCCTTCTCCATGTCGAGGAATACTGCGACCGCGTACTCTTTCCTGTTCATCGTGGACGACAGCAGGTGCAGCACCCTCGACAGCTGGAGCGTCGTGGAGTGTTCCGACCGAAAACCGAATTGTACTGGGCGTGGTGTTATGTGCGGTGTTAGATGTCGCAGCAGGAGGGACTCGAACACTTTGGAGATGTTGGGCAGGAGAGTGATCGGCCGATAGCTCTCCGGCTTCAGGACATTCTTGCCCGCCTTGGGCAGCATTATGACGCGCCCTTCTTTCCACGAGGCCGGGAAGGAGCCCGTGCGGAGAATCCCGGTATACAGGCGCGCGATAGCCGCGACCATACGGTGGGGCAGGTGGCGCAGCGCTGTATTGGAGATGTGGTCGGCACCTGGGGCCTTCCGGGGCTTCGTTCGCAAGAAGGCGCGTCTGACTGCGCCAGGCGAGAAATAAATGGCATCTTCATCGGGAGCTATCGGCGTGGCGAAGTAATCTCCAATGTGTTTCTCGACTGCTGCGACATGTTCGTGCAATGTAGTCGGGTTCGGTTGGAATTGACGCCCCAGATGTTCGGCAAAGACCTCCGCTCGGTCTCCCGCTACATATTTGAGCGCCCCGTCTGTGCCCAGCAGTGGGCGAACCGGAGCTGGGATATTCCTGAGCTGGCGGCATAGCTTGTGTATGGAGGGCCAGTCGCCCTCCGCGGCGTCAATGCGTTCCTCCCAACTCGCGGCTCGCAGAGCACACAGCTCGGCCTTCACCTTCTCTGTCAGCTTATTGAGTGCTGTTTTCTGGGTTGGGCAGCGAGATTGTTGCCACTGCTTACGTAGGCGCCTTTTCTCGGTAATAAGCTTCCTTATGCGAGCAGGCAGGGGCGGCTGAAACACTCTCCCCTGCTGTTGCGTCTTAGTTGCTGTTTCCAGTGCTTGTTGTACGCAAGCAGTGATCTCGTCGGCCAGTAGGTCGACGTCAGCAGCTGTGGTGATAGGCCGAGTTGGCGTGGTAGAATCAACCTTCTTTGAGAAAGTGTCCCAGTCGATTAATCGACGTGGCGCTTGAGGCTGTATGCGGGTCGGCATGTCTGACAGGACGACGAGTACTGGATGATGGTCAGACTGCATCTCGTCCTCCAGTACTTGCTGTGTGACCTGGCAATGCAGCCCATGGTGTACGACGATGTCTATCACGTCAGGCATGTAGCTGTGGTTTTCTGGCCAGTGGGTCGGCGTCTCAGGTCCAGACACCGTGTACCCATGGGCCTCCGCGTCTGCGAAGAGTCGTCTCCCGTCGGAATTTTGGTGGTGGCTATTCCACGCTGGATGTTTTGCATTGAAATCTCCGGCGAGGATGGTCGGGTTATCTGTGTGTGTGACAAGGCGTCTGACCTCCGACATGTCCAATTTTGATGTGGGAGGCTTATAGAAGGCGTATACCTCTAGGTCCTCGCCGGCTATGTGCAGCTGTACACCCAGCGCGTAGGCCGATTTTATGTTTGGTGCGGGAAGCTCTTGGTGTACGACTCTACGCTTAACAAGCACAGCCAGGCCACGGTAACTAACGCCGGATGCCGACCGCTCGTCCTTTCGGTAAGCGAGATAACCTGGGAACCTTATCCTGTCCCCAGGTCCCAAGAAAGTCTCGCTTATTAGCGCCACGTCGATGTTTTGTTCTTGTAAAAGCTGGCGGAGGAGAACGACTTTATTTTTAAGGCCGTGAGCGTTCCAATGAAGTATCCTTAACGGCTTGCTATTCATTATGATATAACATAAGTAGCGCAGCTAAGCCGTCAAGGATGACCTGCTCCACGTCATGCCCCTGCCTGATGGCCTTAATTAAGTCCATCAGAAGTTGGATTGCGCAAGCAGTAAAATTCTTGTTTTGCTTTGTTGATGTTGTTCTCCAGTTTTGTGCCGCCTTCTGATTGGCTGCACTGTTTTGTTCAGTGGCTGCTGATTGGTCGGTGCTATTTTTTAGTACCGTATCTTTCGTCAGATGGCGCCCTTGTTGCTTTCTGTCGATGTTGGCGGCCATCTTGACGAATTTACCCGACTGCTGCAGGGTGGTATTCTGTTTCGCTGTATGTTGGTTTACTGCCTGCGCTACTTGTTTTGCAGGGGCTGCCTCTAGGTTTGGTTCCTGGGTCGGGGGGGGGACTGACCTCTTGCCTTTGCCCCCCCTCTTCTTTTTCCTCCGCCCTGAGGAGGAGGTGGCATCTCCGCGCTGAGTGGGCCCGTTTGCTGTCGCCATGAGTGTAGCACTTGGGGCCTCTTCTAGGCGGTGCTCTTCTATTAGTACCTCGTTTGTAGTGCGGCGTGATGGGTTTATGGAGCTGGCGACAGTGCCCAGTCGCTTGTGTGCGATTTCCTTCTGGAAAACCGGGCACTTTATATTACTCGCCGGGTGGGGGCCCCCGCAGTTTGCGCAGGTGGCCGGCTCTTCTCTAGGGCGAGGGCAGTCCCTTGCTGTGTGCCCTTCTCCGCAGCGCACACAAGCGATTGGGCGGTGGCACTGGTGCGACGAGTGCCTAAATTTCTGGCACCGGTGACACTGGGCGGGCCCACGTTTGCCACGCCATGCTTCTATCTTGACACCTCATATATATAAAAATACGGAGGTGTCATAGATTTCCCTGACATTTGGTGTCTTGTTTAGCACGGCGTGGAACACGCAGCCAGGGCGACCTTGGCGCGCATTAATGTGCCTGACATATTCAGGTTCGTATCCTAAGCGGCGGAGCTCCTCCTCGATCTCCTTGGGGTCCGTGTCCGGTGGCAGCCCCCTGATGGCTACTTTTAGTTTCTTATCAGCCTGGAGCGAGTACGCGAACCAGCTGATGTTCTCTTCTTTTTCCAGGGTGGTCAAGTACCGTTGAACCACCCTGTACTCGTCCTCGCTCTCAGGCGAGAATCTTACCCCTTGGCCATATGGGCGGGCATTTGGGGGCCGCCCAAGCTTGGCGGCCAGGGCCCTAAAGTGGGTCGCCCAATTCGGTAGCTTTTCCACTATAAGCGGAGGGTACCGTGGGCGCTTCTTCTTCGCCTGCTGTCCCGCTTGGTTACCCGACGTAGCTGGGTTGGGGGCTGCATCTTGCGTAGGGGTAGGGGTAGGTACTCTGCCTACCCTAGAATTTTTATTGTTAGTGACGGAGGAGGCGGTTGACGATGCCGGAGAATGGCTACGTCGTACTGCGTCCGCGAATGTAGGCGACCCCGCGCTACGCTGCTCACGCGCAAGAATGCGCTGTGAGTCAGCGCAGTATCGCTTCGCCTCCTCCTCTGCCGTCTCGTCCGGGCTATGGCGTCTTCTGAGCCCCCTACCCCCCGACTGAAAATCAAAATCGAGTTCCATCGACGGGGTGGGCGTTGTAGGCGTTGCAAATTCGTCAAATTCCATCTCTGCCCCGCGCCCTAGCGACGCGAGCGAGATGTTTGACCCACTTATTGGTGATTGGGTGAGTCGTGGATCGTAGGCTGGAGAGTCGGCCGCTGATTGGCGGGGCGGGGCAGGCGAGCCAGTAATGGTGGACGAAACTACCAGTGGTGCCATCTGGCGGCGTGGTTCACCGCGGTTCGAACGCGGGTCACGGGTGTTTGTTTCTTTTGCAGGGCCCGCTGGTAAAGGGCGAGTCCCTGAGGATGCATTACGTGCGGCAGCAGTCATGCCAGCTGTTGCTGTGGCGTGTGCATGCTGCTTGGACGCGGTTGCACTCGAACGCGACATAGCCTGGCCGCGTTGCAAGTCTGTACGTGCAATAGCGCGAACTGAAAATGCAGGTGCATCTTCCGCTGCTATTTGTCGTGGTTGCTGTGTAGGTTTGGTAGGTTGACGCGTTGGATGCGCGCCTACATGTCGGTCCGCCGATTTTTCCCCGATGTGGGTAGGTAGGACCGTGGAAAAATTATTTTCTGGCGTCTTTACGGTCGACGCAGATTTTCGTTCCGCGGGTATTGGAGTTTTTGCTGGTGTTTGGGAGGCACTGTACCTTGCTGATGATGTTTGTGCTGAGGTAGGGGCGCCGGCGGTGCTCTGCCTGGCTGCGCTCCTTGGTGCGTCACCCTGCTGGCTGCGTCTTGGGGGCTCCTCACGCTGAGATGTGTTGGACGTCACGCTGCCCAGGTTAGGGAGCGAGGCGGTCCGATCCATCGACGGGCGAGGGCTCTGGTGGCTGGGGGCGCCGCGGCCCGATGGGCCGCGGGCGCCAGGCGATGACATCTTCTTCTGTACTTGTTAGTTTTTTTTTCGTCTGTGGAACTAGCATGAAGACAATTCATGGGACTAGTTGTTCGCGACCACTATAACGGTTGTGCGCAAGCTCCAACCGTTACGCAGCAACGAAGCCCGCCCTGAATACTCCCGACAATGGAAGTCGCAAGACTTTCACTATCGACAGTATGGAGGGTAGGTGATGGTGGTGATCCGTGCGATGAGAGACAATGACGTACGTGCAGCTCGGTTAACTAGGACGTTCCCACTGAGCCGTATGCGCGCGCGACCGTCTTATATAGCAGCCGGCGCCGGCCGACGCGTAGCGGGGACTCGGGAGTTACGCTCCGCCCCTCTGTGACGTCTAGTGCTGCGTCTAGTGCGCGCTGTATGATGATATTATTATTATTTTACATCACAAAATACAATATACAGTTATTAAAGTTGAAAACAAAATAAACAAACCAAAAAGGTGTTTAAGTTTGTATAGGTAATATGTCAATTCTATAATTACTTTTTCTAAATGGGGAAGCAATAAAAATTCGCTACATTTTCCTCGATTTGTTAAACGTTTGGCTACACGCTGAATCTTGCATGCGCAAATAGTTTGTGCAAAAATTGTCTCAAAAACTGCATAGTGTCCACACAATAGGGACTTGTATGCTTGTAGCTGGTTTGCTTGATTTTGCAAACGTTTGCGCATTATATTGTACCGTCTTCAGGTACATGCTTAATTGCAAATCAATTTTGTACAAACTAGCGTTTTGTGCTAGCCATTTGTGCGGTATACCGTTTTGCCGTCTTAATGTACACGTTTGCTTGTGCAAACCAGAATTTGTGCAAAAAAGATTGAGCATGTAGCCGGACACTTACGGCTCGGCTACACGCTCAGTCTAAAAACTGGATGGTAAAATCACGATAGCGACTTGCATGCGCAAACGGTTTGTGCAAAAATTTGATGATTAGAAGTTGAATGGTGCAAGCGTTCGCGCATTTCTATTGTACCGTCTTCACGTACATGCTTAAATTGTGCAAACCAATTTTATACAAACTAGTATTTTGTGCAAGTCATTTGTCCGGTACATCGTTTTGCCGTCTTAACGCACATGTTAGTTTATACCCTTCAAGAATCTTACAAACATTTCTGACATTTAAATGTTGTTCGAACCTACTCAGTTAAGAATTTTAATGAATCTGGCAAACCAAAAGGTTTTAAGTAAAAACAAAAGTCATCATTAACAAGATACTTCTCAATTGGAAGAAGCAATAAAATATTTCCAAAGAACATGATTTCTTTGAAGAAACTAACTTTTGATGGCGGCTTGGCCTGCGTAAAATTCGGAAATTATGTGAAGGGACTCGCATACTTGCGAAATGAAAAGCACCCTATGTTATTCTCCAAGGTCAAATCTGTCTTTATACGAAAATTCATCAAAATTTGTTCAGCGGTTCACCTAGGTGAGAAATCGTAACCCAACAGACTTTCAGACTCAATTACTATGCTTTTATAATATTAGTTCATCACATATGAAATTGCCGTTTTGTAAGGGAGAAACATAAAGTGGTTTTTTTTTTAAATATAATATATTTATTTTATCAAAGTATGTACTATTGCTATCTATGCACTTTTGCCATCTCATGGGTAGTTCATTGATCCCTTTACTAAAAAACCATTCAGACGGGAATCAATAAAATCTTTGATGGCGCTTTGGACTGCCCCATTGGAGTTGAAATTTTCCCTTGCACGAAGTTATCCAAATTTAGAAAAAAAAAAAATGGTAATTTTTTTGGAGCAAGGCCCGGGGAGAACGGTGGATGTCTTAGACATTAAATTCAATTCGATTTATTTATTCAGTAACAATTTACATTGCGTTCGAAATAATCAGCATGAAACAGTAGGAATAATAATAATAATAGTATAAAATTAATTAACTAGAATAACAAGTAAACTTAATCAAATTAAAATAATAAACACCATGCACACATAATTAAAAATAATAATGTCAATAAAATATTAGCAATTTAAAACGAAAACAATAATTAAAAATAACAATGTCAATAAATTAA
This sequence comes from Orthosia gothica, assembly GCA_949775005.1. Classification (NCBI taxonomy): domain Eukaryota; kingdom Metazoa; phylum Arthropoda; class Insecta; order Lepidoptera; family Noctuidae; genus Orthosia; species Orthosia gothica. The sequence continues at coordinate 13,614,160 of OX459054.1, read as the reverse complement.
ATGAAATTTAAAACGAAAACAATAATTAAATAAAACAATGTCAATAAATTAATAGTGTAACAACTAAGTAAATATCATCATACAGCGCGCACTAGACGCAGCACTAGACGTCACAGAGGGGCGGAGCGTAACTCCCGAGTCCCCGCTACGCGTCGGCCGGCGCCGGCTGCTATATAAGACGGTCGCGCGCGCATACGGCTCTTTGCCTGGCTGGAGGCTATATAGCTTAGTCTCCACAGGAAAGCCCGGTTAAGCAATAGCCGGCCACTTTGGCCGAATTGCGAGACGCCCCGTAGAAAAAAAAAAAAAAAAAAAAAAAAAGCATACGGCTCAGTGTGTGCTCACTACGCTCTCGGACTGCTTCAACCTCACTGGTCGGACAGCTCTGAGAACTAGTTACACATTTCACCTGTTTTGCTAAGTGTTTGTTTGTATGTGATCAACTTGTACTGTAAACAGTGACGTAAATATAGTCGGAAATCGTCTATTGAGTTTTATTCTGTTACAATTATTATTTATACCAAAATTATAACGAACGATTCACTGTTTTATTATGAAGTTACGGCTACAAACAGAACTCTGGTTTGATTGTCCCTTGCGGACGATCCTATACAAACAGACTTATTTGTTACTGATCCCATGAGGGTTCATTCCCATGTATGATGTAACTTGTAATAATTTGAACGCATAGCAATCTGATAGGTTCTATAATATTGTTAATGGAGACATCGAATACAAACAAGCTTAAGAGGAAATGCGGTCGCAGACATCCGACTAAGTTTCCTAAGTAAAAAGTGTTAATTCGAGGTTTGGCTCTCGCCTATTTTCTCCTCCAATATTAAACCAATTTAAAAGAAATTCCATAAACTGACAAAAGAAGCATTCCTTGTAATTTCCCTTGAAATGGTTTTAAAATAATCCTACAAGCAATCCGTTAAACTTAAAGTTTTTTTTGTTAATGCTATTTCTCTATTCGCTATTCAGTCAAAAGTATAAGGAGACAATTTTTTTTTTGACTTTATCCCCGTGGCCTTCTTCTAGAGTCACCGCCCGCAATCATACGATAGAAAATATCACTGTATAGGTAACACTAGATTTAAATTGATTCAAAGTTTGGCATCGCACTCAGGTCGGCCACACCAAAGACAACCTCCACAGGTGGGGATTTTCGGATGGCTCCAACCTTCAGTGTTTGTGCGGCGTCTCCCGCAGACCATGGACCACCTTTCGTCATGCGCGGCCTGCCCTGCCACCTGTGCATATGAGGATCTTAAGACTGCGTCAACGGATGGTGCTGCAATGGCAGAATTCTGGGCCAAAGAGACTTACTTTAGAGACCATATTATTCAGGCGACGATCCTCTGATGTTAATTGCCAATATTTATGTCACTATGTCTTTTTTAATTAACCTGCACGCTTCTCTTCGCTGAATATTTATTTTTAATTATCTTATAACCCCGAAACCAAGAACATAACAGAGCAAAGTGACTCTAATAACTACATCCGATCCGTGTCCGTGATTTGAGTTCCGAGCTCAAAATGTTCTGAATTATGACGGATAGAGTTCGGTTGTAGTACGTAAGCTTCCCTACAAGAAATGCTACGGCTACTTCGGAACCGAAATTTCACGGATACGGATCGGATGTATTGCGTAACCACGCTAAAAGTACTCGACTTTTGTTGTTGCTTTAATAGATACATGTGCATAAAAAATTAAGAATACAAATTTCATATATTCTCAAAAAAAAAAAAACTAAATACTTTTTTTTAGCAACTAATTAACTCAATTTCTTGCATTCAATTGAATTTTCGACATATATACGTACATCTATTTGTTTACATCATAATAGTCGTATGTCAATAGTTGAAAGCAGACACCCCAAGTTTGTTCACTGGTAAGCAATCCTATTTGTACCTTACAGGTTTATGTAAATGTATAGGCTTATATCTCTTGGGAAATCTGTAAAAAACCTTTATATTATCTCGTAGCATCGATGTTTTTTACACAAATGAAAGGCATTCTTTGATAAAAATGTCTATACCAATAAAACTATTGTGCCTACAATTTATTTTCGCTTTGGTTGTATTTTGGAGTTGTTTTTCAGTAGCTATTTTCTCTTGAGATTTACGTTGTATGTGAAATAGGATACACAATAGTTATCTTTGGATTTTTCAATAATTCCTTCTTTTTCTCAATGTATCTATAGCAAAGTTATGATCAACAATTTTCAAGCTCTATTAGCAAATAAAGAAATAATCAAAGTTAGCAACAGTAGGTACTTACATGAAAAACGGACGTTTACACAAAACAAAACAATGGAATGTTATGCTAAAAATCCTAATTTAAATCCTATTTTTTGAAGGCAGTTAAAAATAAAGTGTCACTATGTTGGCCGCGTTTTAAAAGGCCCATTTAAACAATAAGTCAGACAGACTGTTGCTGCCTGACGCTGGTTTTCTAATTAAAATAGTACCCACACATTTTGCGATAAAAAATATATTTATGAGCCGCAAAATAATAATTGCTACAATTTACCCGCTACGAAAATGAAAATATATAAGACAATATACACACTCCAGTTACTAGGGCAACAGACAAACGAAATAGCTTGCGCCATCTGGTGGCATCGTAAATAAAACGGTTTTGTCATGTGGAGCCAGTGAACTATAGACAACTGAAACTTTAGAGAATACTCCACGAGATTACACCGAAAAAAAAACATAAAATGGAAAGCCAAAATAAACTTTTGGGGAAGAAATTGATTGAATAATGGATTATTTGTCTCCTTATCGTAAGAGTAAGTAATGGAACTGAAAATTTGAGAAGTAAAAATAGAGGCTTGAGTAGCTTATGTGGCTTTTTCTTTTACTGTGTAACCATTCTATAGGAAAATATAGATTAATTAATGTTTTGCCTTATGTAATGGGATTAATTCAAGTCGTGATTGAAACTGTAGCCAGTCTGATCATTTGAATATCATGACCATCTCCTCATTACAACCAAAATAAGTCCTCTGCTGGATTTACTCCTCTCTCATGCGAAGTTTTATCGACTAACACTTCTCACACTCAGCTAAGTCCAACCAGGTCATCTGTCCTTCTTTTGGGATCATACCAATCTTGCGTCTTCCGTTACGTGATCGCCACTCAAGGACCTTTCAGCCCAATCGGCCGGAGTGCCTCTATACCTTAGCTGAGATTAAATTGCATTTAACAATTCATTGACTCTCTTTCACATAATTCCCATCTCAATAATGCCCAACCTTACTCAGCCCTTCTAAGTTAATCTAAAACTCAATAATTAATTCAAAATTTTAATAACACTACCCGTTATATTAGTCTGGTAGTTTCAAACCAAAGCTCATTGGCTGTAAAATGCTTTGTTTACGCCAGCGACATCTGGCGGCAAGAGCGAACAATTGCCACTTAGCAGTTATGTGCGAGAATTGGATATCTTTGATATTGATATTGTTAGTAAATGTGTCTTTTGATACAGCCAATATCAAATAGTGTGTTGAAGACATTTTCAGAGGATTGAAGTGTCTGTTGAGATAACTGGTATTTAGATTGAACTAAATATGTTAGCATCGTCGATTTTAGACATTATATTTAAGTTGTTTTTCTGACACCATTGTTGTTAAAGATTAAAACATTACCTACCTACCCTAGTTGGGTCTGACATATGATTCATTGATATGATAAGATTAGATTAAAAAGTATGTGAAGAAATGAAAAACTAATAAAACTTAGTGACAGTGCCGACTAATAATTTAGAATCTGTGTAATTTTCAGCGTAGCAGAAGATGGGCATTTTCATCTTCATCTTTTATAAAAGCTTTTTGGAGTGTTTATTTATACGCGGTACAAACACCACAAAACAACCTTATTAATTTCACAACTTATACCACCTAACTTTATCTCCACTTATAAAGTTATAACAACTATTTGTTTCATCTTAATATACCCCATTTGCATGAATAAATAACACTACACTACACACGACACTACTCCATACGGTAAAATATCAAAATAGTTCCGTCAAAACGATTAAGTTTGCTTTAGCGGAAGGTTCCTTTATTAACCGTACGGGATTATCCTGTCCCATTGTGTAGGCACCATTAACCATGGTGAAACATCCCATTGTCCTTGCAATGTTATCTATATGAAGGAGTAGGTTGATTTATTAAAGTGGGTATGTGGGTAAGGAGGGAAGTTTATGTGCGTCCTGTTTGAAGTTTCCTGGGATTGATACGAATTGGGGTTTCTGCAGACAGGCGCTACGCGATTATAATTGTAGCATGGTTGCGAGTTGTCACTTAGGACAACGCAAACGCTAGAAAGATATATACTGTGCTCCTAAGTTCCTGTTTTCATTTATAGTTGTCAAATTCGTATACGAGGTCTCGGTTGACATCGCAACTGTATGCATTTTTTAAGGGTTCTATTGCTTCTTAAGATAATGTATCATCAAAAAAAAACATAGCGGCACAGCATATATCTTTATTTATCTTTTAATTTGGTCCAATATTGGCGGACGAAATAAGCCAACGAATTATGACTTTTTACTTTGGAAATTCAGTCGGATTTCCTCATAAATGCTCCCATAGATAGTTCGACGAAATTTACTATCCGTAAAATCATTATTTCTAAGAAAACGTGTTGTTCCTTCGTTGTATTGCTGTCTCGTCACGCCTTTCTGTTGCAGGCTTTTCCCAAATTTAATTTGAATGTCGAAATATTTTATTTGATATTTTGAGTATGTTTTAACAATTACATTTTTATGTTAAAACTGAACATAATTAATTTATTAAGTAACACTTTTCGCATACAAACTTACAGATTTAAGACTTAACTTTTACTATAAAACCATTATTTACATTAACCTAAGCTTCAAGCATGGGAATGTGCCTGAATTATTATAAGCTTGCTTTCGTTTGTGTGCCCGGCAACTAGTAATCTGTTTTTGAAACACTTTCTGGCAACCGACTAAGCTGACACTTGGTGTACTTCATCATCATCTTCTTCCTGCCCTTATTTCATGTTACTTGCGGTCGTCGCAACACGTTTTTTTTCTTTCATACCGTCCTATCCCCTGTCACGCTAACTCTGACTCCCTTTTCTTTCATATCACTCCTCACACAGTCCATTCATCTTTTCTATGGCCTTCCTCTCCCTCTCCATTCATCCACACATTTATTCTGAAACTTGGTGTACTTATGTAACTTTAAAAACATTGAAATAATAAATGGTATCTTGGGGTGGTCTCATGATGGGGCCGGAAGGTGGCCATAGAATCTCTTCGACCAGACATAATAGCTTCATCAAGTTTAGGCTCATTGGATGTCTATTGAAAGTTTTAGATTGAGTATCTTTAAATTCAAAAAGATTGTTTTAAAAATGAATTGCTTACTTATTTCAATAGCAGATCGACATCTAGCATACCAGTAAAAATATCAACACTTTCACAGAAAACAGTTAGTGTAGTTCCGTTTTATTTTCAAAGAGGAAAATGTATTCTTCAAACGATACAATCCCGCTCGGGTGGTAAATCATGTCTAGATATTTTCCTCTGATAGTAAAATGTATTCAGATTCTACCTAGTCGAACTCCGTTCCTACCTGTCTGTAGCAAAAAAAACTATTTGATCCTAACAGTTGTAGTAAGGTAAATGGAAATACTTTGAAGATTTTTCCTCTTGACTTTTTAACACTAGATCATTAATGGATTTTAATTGTCTTCTGGATAAGAAGTTACCTTCATTTGAATAAGATCGGCTTTTTATTTTGATATTTAAAAGGTTATACTTAAGTTCCTTGTAAAAAGTGCGTTTACTAGTAACAACGTCGAGAAACATTGCTGTGTTCTAGTTTGGAAAGTTAAGGCGGTACGTAAGACATTTCAATTTCTCATACAATTTTAGGCACGTAATTTTTATGAAATAACATAACAATGTAGATCCTACTATGAAACTAAGTGTGAATGGCGATTACATCTATAAACTAATATTGAATACTGTTTGTTTATCAGAGCTCTCGAAGTACTGATCAAATTAAGAAAATTGTTTCACTTGTAGCGTTCTAAGTGATAAAATTTTCTGGGTGTCATAAGCTTTTCTGAGTTTCATATAAGGTAAAATTTACAGTTCTTGCGGGATATTCATGGCAACTAAGCCGCGGGAAAAACCTAGTCATTATTATTTAGTAGTTATAGTGTAACGTACAAAAGTGCTGCCAAACAATCACAAGAACGAAGTGTATTCGCCTTAATAGAGACAAAAAGAAAAGTGCTATTGGACACATTCTTAATAAAGAGGGGTAGTAAAGAGAATGTAATAGTTTAGGTTATAATTAAATTACTTATTATTCTATTTATTAGTCTAGATTGTAATAAGATTAGGTTCCATTTTTTTTTTATTTTTTTTTTAACTTGGAGAAATAATCACGCATACTGCGCCACCACGGGGAGAATGGGCAGTTATGTAGGACTCCAACCCACTAAAACTCAATGGTGTCCTCCCGTGCCGCTTATGGCGGGAACACGGGCATGCATCAGCAATCACCGCGAACCCGCCGCGGCTGTCCGTCATCGGACCCTCCTCTGGGGAGTACCTCTATCATAGGCGCAGCAGAACAAACTGTACGCCGTGATCACCCTATGAATTAAACCAGCACATGGGCGTCAGTCAACCCCGTGTATGGCACTTTTGATCACCTTGTGACGGGTCAAGGTGGCCCTGCCACCTACCATTTTTCGCCCGCTGAGGATAGGGAAAGCGGCCATCGCTATACCGACACTCCTCCTCCCCTGCGGCCCACTGCGTCCGCCGTTAGCGGTGCACCGCAATACCAGCACTCTCTCCCGCCACGGTCTCTAACCCTCAGCCGCGATATCGTATAGGTATGGGTGACCCCACACGACATCGTGGCTCGCCACTGTTGCGATGTCGCCCAGGCGGCACCGCAACACACATTTAGGCCGCTACGTTGTCAGCTTAACGGCAAACTCCCTGACGAGCGGACCCGAGGACCCCTACGTCCTCGGGTTCCTTTTCGCTTCACCGTGGGTGACCAAGCAACGGCTACTGAGCCCCCCCGCCTCGACAATGTGGGAACCCACCAGGTATGTATTAATGAACCCTAGAAAAGGAAAAAAATAAGCTTTACTGTGTGTCATATCCGGCAAAATATACTGTCCCTACGGGATAGTTCATGGCAGCTAACCCGTGAGAAAATCAAGTGATTATTATTTTGATACAAAACAAGAGGAAAACTGCAAATCACTATTGGAGGCGTCGGGCCAATATCAATAAAGCCTTGAACTTGAGAATAAAGATTTTCTTTCATATAACAAGCAGACGTAATATCCATAATATTTTGATGTTCTTCCATAAATAGATGCTGGAAATATAAAGCGATGTGTTGTATGATAAGATTGCCTATTAGAAGTAAAGTTTTAGTGTAAGTAGTTTCCAGTACAATATTGTTTTATGACCAAATAACATAAAGATGAATAATTGAAATAGTGAATTAACAATGTACAAGTATGTGGAAAACCTTTTCTTAATTAGGTATTATGCTGTAATAGCTGCCTACTAACTTATATTTTAATACATCTACTTTGTACAGTAATGACTGGCTTCCAGTTCCAAAACTGACTGCCAGAATTACGGAATTCTGATTACTCATTAAAGATCAACGAATGAGATCGAGAAATTCATCAACTCGTTGCACACACCTACGGCAAATTTAGGACGATGTGCAGAAAATCAAAATAAATAATATTTTCAATCTGCAACTCGTCCCACGTTTATTTCTGCGTAGATCTTTAAACTTATCAAAGTTAGGTACAGTTTGTAAGATAAGACATTACAAAAAAATATTAAGGAATTTTTACTTTCTTTTGTTCATAGATAATTTAATATTATAAGAGTCAGTAAAGTACAGATTTCAGTACAGTTTAATTTTCACAAGTTCAAGTGTTATCCGAAATTAGTATGATATATATTTCGGTTATTTTTTATTTTTTTATTGATGATGGTTGAAGTAAACAATGGTTACGACCACCGTACTTTTGAGAAAAGAGTGAAGATACAATAAAATCTTTTGTTTTGACCAGTGATGTTTTGTTTTCTCCAGTTATTATTTATTTATGAATGTTCATTATTACCTCGTGTGTTAATTTGTGATGATTTAATATTTTCTGTATATATGTGACAATGTTGTGCTACTGATTGTACCTTTTCTCATTTTGATACTAACATGGGACGGGATGCAGAATGAAAAAAAAAAATATATATATATATATATATATTAAGATGTTCTGCAAGTTGTCCTAAATGGCCCGTAGGCATGTAGGACGAGCTGATGAATTATTCATAAGATCATTTAGATTTGAACAACTCCCTAAAAAACCTGTTCTATGACCATGAAAAGCCACATTTACCAACAAAAATATAACTTCATTCAGTTTCATGGAGGACGTGTGTTTTAATATCACACCCTCTATATTTATAGGTCCAATAAATTGCAGACACTTAACACACTTTCCCTCTAAAAGGCATGTATTTCGGCACATTCTCGGAAGATCATAAAAATGTTTAGCTAGGTACTAAAATATGCTTGTAATAATGGTCCTAAGGTTCGGCTATTAATCCTGGCCCTTTCGGGCCAGATGAAAAAAATTACACGGTGTAATCATAGCGAGTAATATATGTCTTGGTTACATTTATGAGACTGTAAGATGAATTTGATTATATATATATGTCGCATCTAGGGTGGCCGATAGATGCAAACCATCGGGCAGTCAAGATGTATCCCCCTTAGGTTAAGACATCGTGTGTTTGCAGGTCGTTGGGTACAATCTTGAAAATAAAATCACACAAATTTTTCAATACACTGAGTTTATTCAAATAGTCACAACTCAAAGTTACAATATTTTTTAATAATATCAGCAGTGATTCTAAGACGTCTTAGCTTTTAGGCGGTCAGTACTCAACTGCCATATTCTGCTCTCCCCACCACGCAAGTGGTTAGAAAAAGCTGCCAGGGGCGTGCTTGTGATTTGTATTGACGTCCGTCCTATTGACTATACCCGACATAGATAGTGTTTTTTGACCTGTCCTGCAGTCTATCTGTCTGCCTAGGCTTTTTATAACTAAATTGAGATTGGCATCCAATCTAAACAGATGCAGCCGTATACCAGTATACATGGAACTACTGCCTAGCTGACCACCACAACCCAGTAACTGGGTAACACGGTACCCCGTGGCAGGACTAGTATCAGATTTTCTGACATCTGACTATTTGTAACGACCGTCAAAGTACAAATGATAGCCGGGATCGACGGCTTCACGTTCTTTCCGAGACACGCAGGAGTCGCGATATTTAATGGGTGGTCACCCACTTGCTGACCTCAGCATGTGTTGCAGTGTTTCTCATTTATACGACCCCGCTGCAGCACACCACCGCCTCAACACGAAGATGAATCTCGCTGTCCATGCGCTGACAGCTAGCTGGCAACCAGCTGTCCACGTGCTTACAGCTAGCAGTTAACTATCTGTCCTAGCGTCGACCGCTTTCGTCGTCAAATATCGAGTGGTATGATGGTGATTTTAATTTTGAACGTTTAAAAGTGATGTTAATGCTTTTTAATACTTTATACCTGTGTGTAGAGCTATTCTGGGTGCATCGTCCTCACATATATTAATGTATGTACGTATGTTAATATTGTAAAACACCAATTTTTTTTTTTTAAAAGATTAAGTATGGAGTTTCTTGTGCGTTCTTCTCCATAACAATCTACTTTAGAATCATTTTTTTTTTTTTTATATTGTTTTTTTTTTATTACTTTTTTTTTTTTTTTTATTACTTTTAATTTTTAATTTTAATTTATGTGACTTTTGACTTTTAATGGCCTAGTTGAAATAAAGAATTTTTTTTTCTTGTTATTAAAATTACCCACTCATAGCAATTTAATTATGACACACGGTGAGATAAAAACAAACGTTTGTAATAATTTTATCACAAGTAATACGTGAGTTTGAAACAATCAACCCTCCTCTTACAGTTCTAACAAGAGCTCTACACAGTTATTTATTGTTATAAACAACCCGATACTTAGAAACAGGGCTGTTAATTCATACATTTTCTATGAAATAATAATCCTGAAATAATAATTTATTAATACTCATACCAGGCACGTGTAAACTCTCTAAAGGCCCAGTTTTTGTCAATAATAAAACAATCACAAATGTAAACTGTGGTACGTGCTCCTTCTTAACAAGGACACGTACTGATTGGGTACAGACTAAAAATGTCGACATTGGCTGACGTTTTTCGGACCCTTAAGGGCCAGTGAAAATTGCAATTTGCCAAAAACGAACTCGGTCGTTTTTGACAAATCTAAATTTTATTTTTTGTATGACGTTAAAATAGTTTTTTTTCGTTTGTATATCAGGAAGGTGTCTACAACATTGTGCTTTTTATTAGGAAGATTTACATATGTACCTACATTATTCACAAACTAATATTAAAACTAAAATAAGAATAACAATATGTACAATTACGGGGTGCCAAAACATTCATCCACATCGCTGTCAACTGGAAAAGTGCCCAGAAGGCTGGCAGCATTGCCACGTTGGATGGCAATGCTGATTATTTGGCCAAAAAAAAGGCCAGCGTTCTGGTCTCGTGAAGAGTCGGCCAACCGCTGGGCGATATCCCGAAATAATAGGTAAGCACTCGTACCCTATGGCCCTAGTGTTTCAACCCCAAATGATCAAACACATGATTACCTTATAAATAATTAAGTTGTTATATTTGCGCCGTTTGAGGTTCTCAGCACCTGCAACAGCCGCTCAAGCGCAGCCCAGGTTGCTAGGAAGATAGGATAGTGCAAGGATGTCGGCGCAAGTTGCATCCCACACCAAAGACCTACCCAACTTCCATGGCATTATGGTCATACCATCTGGTCTCTCCCAGCGACGCATATCAGGCCATTGCGTTCTAAGACAGCTGGCACCCCGGCGGTGGTGGCAAGACAACGACGGATAAGATCATTAATGCTAGCGTACCGCAATCCGACCTGCGCTCTAACTACAGGAAAGCATTGACAGCGATGTGGATGGATGGAGCGAGTTGGAAGGTTGTGTCACCTAGCATTATGCCTATGTTAGGCGACGGTAGTGCCTGAAGCCAGAGGCCCGACTCCCACTCATCCACAGCCAACAGGCGGGCACGCTCAGCATTATTTGTGCTATTTTGAATCAAAACTATAAAAGTGATACGAGAAAATTTTGTGTCCTGTGCGGTCTCGGTAAAAAATGGTCATCCTCAGAAAGAGCAATAACGGTAGTAGGACCATAATAATTAACAGATGAAGTCCTGATGGTACGTCAGGCTTCCACTGCGATCACAGATCAGTAATTATATTTTGGTCTTAACATTATAATAATAAGATAATCAAGACTTTTTGTTTCCATAATAAAACTAAATTCACAGTTATAGTGCGATTAAATAGCATGCAATATATGTCTAAATAAAATAAAAATATTATTTTAATATCTTATACAAAATTTAATTTAATTTGATAATTAAATTTTTTATTTCTTTTTATTCTTTATTAATCAATTAAGTACCTCTCCATAGAGTAAAAGCCCCTAAAATTTTTCTCCACATAGTTCTCTGACACACGCTTTATCAGTCCATACTTTTCCCGCTGTTTTCAAAATTTCATCGAATCATATCTCCGCCGGCCAACCTCTGGTTCTCTTGTACAGGTGTCTTCCATGAAGTTATCTTTTTGGCCCACTTGCTTACGCACTGCACTTACGTGCAATATGGCCGGACCACTTCCATTTCAGTATTTTGCAGTGTTCTAGGGCATCAACTTTGTTGTTTTTCTTACGTCTGTGCTTCAGTTTTTGTGTCTCAATTTTAGATTTAGAATGCTTCGTACCATGCCTCTTTGTGTTGTTAAAATTTTGTTTCTGGTTTGTTTATTGAAAATCCATGTTTGGGATGCTTATGTGAGAGTAGTAAAGATACAAGAGTTCAATAAAATTTTCTTCAGCTTCATTTAAATATTTGACTTTAGAATTTCCTTCAGAGTCCAAAATTTATTCCAGGTCATGTTAACACGTCTCATTAACTCATATTGGTGTGTAGACTGTTTAAATTACACTTGTTTGCCTAGATATGTATACACTTAAAAATATTTTAGTTTGACACTGGTAATGTGTATGGTGCCTTTTATGCTGTTTGTCTTAATTTTAGTTTTAGTTGTGTTTAGTTCTAGACCAATTGGGTTGTTGAATTTTAAAAAAATGACGATTTTTTTTATGTATTTCGAAACTTTACATAACTTTAATTACATTGTCGTTTCAAAAAACCGTTAAATATATTTTTTCAATTTATTATAAGCAATTGACAATCGATAAAATTTTGAAAAGAACCACGTGACTACAAACGGGCCACAATGAGTCGCCATGTTGGTGACGTCATAACGTTCAAGGAAATCATGATGCTATAGTGTCAACTACACGTAGATTGACTAAAATATCCGAAAACTAGTGCAAAAATATTAATAAACAACAAATTTTATTTAGTCATGTGTGATAAAGGATTTATAAAGGCTAATGTCGATAATATACCCACCTGATGGACGAATTGGAAGTTTTGAGCATAAATAAAGTAGTCGTAATGAATAATATCTACGTGAGAGTGTTAGTTATTGTTGTTTACCAGGCACATTAGGAAACATAATTGTCATAACGTAATCGTTTTTACATATAGGTAGGTGATATTGGTGTAAAATAAAAAGTAAACAAACACGATTGGCGCGAAACTTTGACTTTGGATATCAAAAAACTTCATTAGATGCCACTAAATATGATACACATACACATCAAATTTTTGGTAATTCCCATTATTTACATATCCCTTAATAGAGGAGCTCGTGGCTAAATAAAAACAGCCGCGCTGTTCGATCATCAAGGTTAAGCAACGCTTGACGAGGTCGGTCCGTGGATGGGTGACCATTTCAACATACCGTGTTTCCTCCGTGCCTCGGAAAGCACGTTAAGCCGTTGGTCCCGGCTGTCATTTGAAGATCTTTGACAGTCGTTACGGGTAGACAGAAGCTTGAGATCTGACGCCAGTCTTGCCAAGGGGTACCGTGTTACCCAGTTACTGGGTTAAAGGCTACGCAGATTGACAATATCCCTTAATAATATTGAACACTAATGTCTATATTATATATTTACAAACACTAAAAATTTTGTAGAACAGAAACGTAAAAATATTAACTTGGTAGATTTTCGTTACACTAATTCTTCCGTAAATATCTCTTAAATACGTCGATCGATTCTCACAATTCAAACAGAAATGTTAGTTTTACGCCTATATCTGTCATTTCAGTATAAAATAATGAATATATCACCATAAAAAAAAAATCATGTTTTCAAGTTACTTAATTATACAACAATGTCAACTTTGCTAGAAAGTTCCCTTAAAAATTTCATATTCTCAGTCTTTAATGCTCAAAGTAAGAATTTAATACGAATTTAATACTAAATAAGAACAAGATAACAACAGAATTAACACATTATAATTGGAATCTAGTTAGACATAGAACATTTCTCAAATTTAGTAGATTGCTTGGTACTAGGGGCTATTGCGCGAATCACATATAATTGGGATCTTTTTGTAGTATTCGTACATAATGGTACGAAGCAAGCACGATAACTTTTAAGGTTAGATATTTATGATCAATAGATTCGATATTCATCAATATATTGACGATAATAACAAGATTGAATCGGTTAAAAGTCAAAACACTGTATCAGCTATATGCTACAATGAGTAGAAATGAACGTTGTGACGTCACACGGGCTCGGATTTGTTCGGCAAACTATCGGGATGTTTTCGGTACTGGATTCAAAAAAATATTTTCAATTTCATTTTACTTTGTAATTACAGTGAAAAAAAAAAACTAAAAATAGTTTTGTATGGAAACTTATATATGATCTTTTCATTTTTAACAAAAAAAAAATTGGTTCAACAAACCAATTTCATTGCTGACATAATTTATTTCATTTATCATTGACTCTAATTTGCGAAAGGTTAATAAAAACTCTGAGAAAAAGGGGGTCAACTCGATGAACGCCTCCACATACATCAATTTTCGTACTTGTTTTGTCTAATATTACTCTACTTGTGCTATTATATATGTCTTGTATGAGCTCTATAGTCTGATGGTACATTAAATTCCTGTAAGGCTTTCCACATAGTGATAAGGGATGCCGAGTTAAATTCATTAGCATAGTCGATGCACGCTAGGTAGAACGGGCGTTTTATTTCTTCATATTTCTCTATAATTAGTTTTGATGAGTGGATGTGGTTTATAGTTGAATAAATAAATAATAAATAAATAAAAATAAAAAAGCCTTATATTTCCTACTTACTAACAAATTGGTAATTGACTTATTATAAAATAACACTTGTTTTTTAGCAGGAACCCCTTAAACAGGTGAAGGCCTCCTCCAAGTCTTTCCATTTGGTTCTGTTTTGGGCTACTTGTAGCCATTTTGGGCCAGCAGTAGTTTTTATATCATCCTCCCATCTTGATATTGGACGGCCCTTCTTTCTTTTCCCTTGTGGCCCTTTCCATGAGGTTACTCTTCTAGTCCATCTCTGGTCCTGAAGTCTTGCTACATGTCCAGCCCATTTCCATTTTTGGTTTTTGACATATTCAAGAGCGTCTATGGATTTTGTCGTTTCTCTTATTTTAGTGTGCCTGATTTTTTGGATTTTCCTAATATTTAGCATACTTCGCTCCATTCCCCGTTGGCAGCTTATTAGTTGGTTATTGACCTTTGATGTAAACTTCCAAGTTTGGCAGCCATAGGTCAAGCATGGTAGAATGCAGGTGTTCAAAACCTTCGTTTTTAGGTTTGTTGGCATCGTACTTTTGAATATTTCACGCAACTTCCAGTATTTGTTCCATGAGTGTTGGATTCTTCTTCCTATCTCCATCTCGTTGTTCTTTCTATCAAAGCTGATCTGTTTTCCTAATATTGCCAGAAAATAGTGCCAGAAAGAAAAATAACAGTTGGAAACAAAATATTGAATTACACAGACCAATATATTTACCTATAGTTGAATAGGTACTTCTAAATCCTTCCTACCTTTCTTCTAAATCTGCTTGCTTGACTGGCTGGTGCTCTTTTCCTATTTGGTCCTTACGTACTTTTTCCCTTAGTTTTTAAACAATCAAAATAAATTCGAAATAAAACAAGCTAAAGATTATGATTTTAATGACACTTAAAAAATGACAATATTATACATATATTTTAAATATTCTAAAAGAATTATATTACTAATCTAATCTTCCGTTGCCGAAGCTAGCAAACAACACCTCAAGTCAGGTGCGGTTCTGTTCCGAACTGAAACCGAACATTCCTCAAATACTGACAAACTCCAAGCAAACCGAGTGTTCTGTTTACTTCAAAAGTAAATGTGTGTTTGTAAGCAGTTTAGAATTTACTTCCAAATGGATTTTGGTTTGAATAACTGTGTTATTGTTTAAGTAATACGGTTTATGATTTTGAACCTAGTGTTTATTTTTGAGATAAATTAATAAGCATATTTCTGATATTATTGTTACTAAAATCTAGATACTTATGTTGATAGCAAATGTAATCGGCTGTTTATATACTCGTATATATATTGACTTTACTTAGTTGTAAGTGCGTTTGTAATTTTCACTAAATATATAATTGTTCTGCTCTAGGAACTTTTATTGTGTGTACAGCTATTGAGTGGATTTCCCTGCCAGAGTTTATGTTTCTTGATAGCTACAGGCTTAATCTGATCATCACCATCATCAATCCAAATCTTTGTTCACGAGTGAATAGGTTACTGTTTTAAATGTAATTAATGTCATCAGGGTGCAGTACAACAACGCTTTCAGGGTGTTGATGGAGCTGCCACGAGACTGCGGCGCCTAGCGTATGTTCGCAGATGCACAAACCGACGGTTTTCACGTGGTTATGCGCAAGCGCGCTGCATCTATGGTGTGCAAGGTACGGGCCAGTCCCAACATCGTCCTGGCGATGATCGCGCGGAGGCTGGACTGCCTTTTCCTCCGGCATTGTGCTGGCTCACATGTTGCTGTATCAATGCCAGAGAAAAAGTTTTAATTTGAGTAATTGATACTTAATGTTTTTGTTTGTATTTATTTACTTATGGCACTCGACTGCAATGAAAGGGTTATGTTTTTCGAGCGTATCTTGTAGGTTTGTAATATTCTTTATTTCTATGCTATATAGATTATACATAATTAAGACATCGTCTGATTCGTCTTGATTGCCCAAGTGTTCTTAGATAGGTCACGTTAAAAAAAAACAAACACGACGGATTTTAGGCGCCGTATTGTGTGGGTTTCAATTTAATTTTTCTATTAAAATTAAGGGTTTTTAGAGAGAACAAAAATTAATACCACTTAAAATTATGCTAATATTCGGAAAAAATTACAACAATGTTGTAAATAAAAAGTTAATAAAACCAAGAAACCCGACTGCTCAAGAAGCGAACTAAAAATATGTAAACAAGAAGAAAATCATGCTGTGCATTCGGACGATATATAATTTGGTTTTGGTTAGCCAGCTCGTAAATAATTATGTATCCTCCAACTGCACAGCATGATTTTCTTCATGTTTACATCTTTTTAGTTCGCTTCTTAAGCAGTTGGGTTTTTTGATATTATTAATTTGATGTTATTTTAATAATGTGATTTTATTTATATTCATTTTGATTGACTTTATGTAATTTTGTTATGAATTGACATTTTGTTTTGAGATTGATTATATTTAATAAATTTTGATTGATTTATGTAATTTTAGAGTTTTATTAGGTTTTGACATTTTGTTTGTAATTAATTGTATTTTATTTATTTTGATTTTATTTGTAATGTGGTGTTAAAGTTACCTGAATATAAGATTTTATTGTTCAAATGATTGTCGTCTACATCATTGCTAACCATCAGGTGAGATTAGTAAAAAAATAACTATAGCGTGAACACAAAATAAAAAATTTGGATATCATTTAGAACTCCTTAGCAACTGAAGATTCTGCCAGAAACAATCTGGGACTTCAGACTCACAATTTCGCCAATACTGTTGTTCTAAAAACATCCAGTTTCAATTTACAAAATGAAGTATTCTTTTGTTGTGTTGTTTTTCCTATGGCAGCGTTTTCAAACAGCATTTTCCTCTAGAGCTATGCTTTTTGCATAAATTTGAATATATGACTCGCTTGCATCGGATTATTGCCAACGACTCTCTGTTTATGTTCTGGGGCTATCATCAATTTTTAAGCTAACTGGGAAGTTTATGTTCATGTTGGTGATTTTATGGTCTGTAATTTCTGCGAGGACTTGAAAAGGGGCTTGATATGCATTTTTTCAAAGTCAAAGTCAAAGACATTTATTTGCATTTAATGCGGTACAAGTTTTAAGATATCTTAGAGCTGCAATGAGTGGTTCTTTAAATAATAGATACCAAGAAAGAGTCATATTGCACCAGACTCCGTAGAAAAAGGTGAGATGAGCTGGACAAAACATACGATCAGTAAATCACATTTTAATCCTGGATGAAAAAACCTAGAATGCATGGGACCTCTGCCCAGCAATGGAGTGATAATGACTGATAGTATACAGTACTAGTATTAGTCACATACGTAGATAGATTTTATGATGTTTCTTAAAAAATATTATTATTTTCTTGCTAGCTTAGTTCCTACCCAACACGTTTTCGTATTTCCTTTTTTCAGCTAATGCTGCAGCTGTTCGTGGCTTCTGTAGCGTAAAACAGCTTGCCTATTTATCACATTTTATTTCATAATTTCCCTTTAAATTCTCTTCACGTTCCTTCACTAATTTATCATTCACCTGTAAACTTCAGCATCATTACTCAGCCATCCTAATACATCATGCTATATGAAAAGCGTACATTATGTAAATACATCTCCACGATCATCCATTGTAGTGAGATGGTCCGCGTCCCGTAATGGACATCTAAAGGCAGATATTGATAGATGCAGCGTAATATAATTTACATTTTGCTTGCATTTAAGAACGGAGGCTCTTGAATTAGAAAATTGATGAATGGGTGGATAATGTCTTATCAGGATTACGATGTACCTGTGTTTTCGACCGACTTCAAAAAGGAGGAGGTTCTCGATTCGACTGTTTTTTTTTGTATGTTCGTTACGCGATTACTCCGCCAATTATGATACGATGATGATGTTTTTAGGGTTCCGTAGCCAAATGGCAAAAAACGGGACCCTTATCGATTCGTCATGTCTGTCTGTCTGTCTGTCTGTCTGTCCGTCCGTATGTCACAGCCACTTTACTCCGAAACTATAAGAACTATGCTGTTGAAACTTGGTCAGTAAATGTATTCTGTGAACCGCATTAAGATTTTCATACAAAAATAAAAATAAAACATTAAATTTTGGGGGTTCCCATACTTGAAACTAAAACTAAAAATATTTTTCTTCATCAAACCCATACGTGTGGGGTATCTATGGATAGGTCTTCAAAAATGATATTGAGGTTTCTAATATTATTTTTTTCTAAACTGAATAGTTTGCGCGAGAGACTCTGCCAAAGTGGTATAATGTGTGTCCCCCCCCCTGTAACTTCTAAAATAAGAGAGTGATAAAACTAAAAAAAATATATGATGTACATTACTATGTAAACTAACAGCGAAAATTGGTTTGAACAAGATCTAGTAAGTAGTTTTTTTTTTAATACGTCATAAATAGTAAACCGCAATTTACCAAGTACGGAACCCTTCGTGCGCGAGTCCGACTCGCACTTGGCCGGTTTTTTTTTATTTGAAAGATGGTGCTTCTCATGTGGTCCCATTTAAATTTGATGAAGATTTGACGAGATGGTTATAATTTATCCATAATAGCTGTCACACGCGGTTTCACTCCCGTCAATTGGCTACCTACTTACCCATCTACCCTACCGTACCTTACCTACATAGTTGATTGTTGCGTAACTTAAACCGTTTACGTAGCGCACGCAACGGAAGCTCTCAAAAAGAAATAATTTTGCCCGCTTTTGCAACATTTTTCATTTATGCTCCGCTCCTATTGGTCGTAGCGTGATATTATATAGCCTATAACCTTCCTCGATAAATGGACTATCCGACACACAAAATATTTTTCCAAATAGTTTCTGAGATTAGCGCGTTCAAACCAACAAACAAACGCCGCTTTATAATATTAGTATAGATATTATCTATACTAATATTATAAAGCTGAAGAGTTTGTTTGTTTGTTTGAACGCACCAATTATATAATATAAAATAGATAATGCGTATTTTCATGGTAATAAGGTACCAAAACTATAAAGAAAAATAAAAATATTACAAAAAAATAAACCAAATTCCTAAACAAAAGGAAAACTTTCTATTCGTAACGTTTTTCTTAATAAAATACACTGAATTTAACCATAGGATGAGTCCGACGGAGTTATGATTTTCATTTTCGAATAGGTTTTACTTGTGAGTGCTGTCATATTTAGGTTTTTAAAGCAGTGATTTTTAGAAACTAAAGCATAGCACCTCTGCCTAACCTGTCTGGGAATCCAGGTGTTATGTTATGTTATGTAAAAGAAAGAAAGTTTCTTCGCATCGCATTATACATTTTTGTAGCCACTGCTATAGACGTCTCTATACAAATCAAGCGTGTCATTGAATGTAATGGAAACTAACGGATCGTTCTGACTATACTTGTGACAGCCAAAACTTACTTTAAAAGGAATTCCCGAGGGTATAAAAACGGGTATAGATTAAGGTGTCCCTAGACACTACTGGCGCTTGGGCAATTCCGCGCTCTTAGGCTGACTCATATCGTAAAGCTTAAGTATTCCTCCTTTCTTGGAAATACAAACTTAAACCCTGCTTATTCAATTAAAAAAAATATAATAAAGTATGAAGTAAGACGTTATTCTTCCAAGTTTTTCAATTTTCCTGCAAAAAAGGAATCATTTTCCACAAAGATATACAGCTTGCTCCAGTTTCATGATGAATTTATTTTCGCTTGGCATCTAAACAGCCGGATGCATTTTGATGAAAGGAGAATATGTGCTTAGATTTCACAAGTGTAGCTGACTAGGATAAATTATTCTAGAAGCTATGTTTGAAAACTAAATTGGGGAATTTTCTAGATTTTATTTTTGTGTTTCGACGTGCTTATTAATTTTTCATTTCAGACTGAGAGTGAAGTAACAGAATGCACCTAGGTTTGCGCACGCAGTTGTACATTATAATATCTCCCGCGCTGATGCCTAGTCTCCACTGAGATTAGCCGCCGTGGCTGAAATTCTGTCTGGAGGACTATTATTATTTTAATTTTTACCCGACTGCGGTAGTGTAATGTTTTCAAGCGTCTGTATGTATGTCCTTTTCTAAGGCATGTTCTACAGCCCAAAATCGGCTCAATGGATTATGACATTATGAGGTGTCATTGGATTTGTCTCAACTGTGGGAGTGACATAGGCTGTATAATTTTTAAATATGGTGCTCCTCTAATAAAAAGGGGGTGATACGATTTTTTTTTCATTGTCATAACAATATGGGTATGAAATGTAAGCTTATAAATTCCTTTTGCCATTCCATTCCAAAATATTGGCGCACGGTTGGCGCAGTGATTGAGCGATTGACTGCTGCGCTGCGTGTCGCGGGTTCGATTCCCGCACGGACCAAATATTTGTATGACCTACAATGTTGTTCCGGCTCTGGGTGTTGTGTATGTTTGTAAACGCACCCACGATACAGGAAGAAATTCCTAGTGTGGGGCACCGTTTTATTAAAATAAAATAAAGAAAGAAAGAAAACAATATACTATTGTAACACTTATAAGTTGCTATTTTGGTACAATTTCAAGATAAGCGTAACTTCTTTAGCAAAATAAATAATCTTTTACCACATAACTTATTTGGAGAACTCGTTCATTAATAAAACTAAAAGTCAATAATATAAAAAAAAACAAAAAACCCGATGGCTAAAAAATTATCGGAAAACCTACCCAAACTCCGTTTTTCACCGCTAGCGGCACCTCATAATATGTATTTAAATATTATGAGATTGTCAGCGGTGGTGGTAATTAGGAGAAACAATAGAAACAACAAGCTTACTGTTGAGGAGCACAGCAATCCAATAAAGCCTAGAATTATTAGTGGGCAAAGTAGAGTCAAACAACTGTAAAGACAGATTTTTAATGTGCTTATTTTAGTGTTTGTATACAGTAACTGAGAAATTCTAGAACGCCATTATGTTAGTTGAGCTAAAAACTAACTAGTAGAAACATAAAAATGCAAGTATATAACAAGGGTGTACGAGATAAGGGAAAGACAATGGAAAGTCAAAATACATAAGCAGGTACCCCTCCCGTACCCCTTGTAGCTGTTTCCGCCTCGCCCCTAGCCCCGCGCCTCTCACTCTCGACACTCATGATTGGCAGCCAAGAGAATGGGGCCCGGCGCGACCGCGCGTCTAGTACAAAAATATAAATATGGCCGCCCCCACGGCGACCCTTCAGTCTTCATCCAACAGTCAATCGAGCAACAACGTATTAGTCGACGTTATGTAGCTCAAGTCGCGCTTCACCATGTATATAGTTTTAATAGTATTAGTTTCAGTTTTATAGTTTTAGTGGTTATGTAAATATTTGCTGCAGTTTAATAATCGTGTGTGTGTACAGAATATATAACTTTTTCCACTCTAAAGAAATCGTTTTCGTTAATAACTCACAGGCCCATTCCACCCTGCCCCTGAATCCCCTACAAAATTTGGTCCTTGTCGAGCCGGATAACCTGTGAGTATTAGCGATGAGTGGAAATAGTACGGTCACAACCAGAAGCAAGCTGCGCAGATTAGAAGCTGAAGTAATAAAACGAAGAGCCATGGAAGCCGACTCAGGGGTGCCATCGGAAATGGCACCGGGTTCACCTTCAATAGCGCCTACCATATCGTCGGTCCCTGCACCTGTGATCCCACTGGCTGGCCCGGGTCGCGTCATAGACCATAGGGAAATGGTCACGCCAGTGAGGTCGGAGAAAATACAGAAGGCAAGGTCCCGTACGAGCCACGTCTCCACGAGAAGCGGTCAGAGAAGTGCCGACTTTCTACGACGGAGGGTTGAATACGAGGCAGAGAGAGAGTTAGTGCGTTTGAAGGAAAACCTGGTAAGAAAGAAGCTCGAAGCCGATCTAGCTGAGATAGATGCAGCGGCTGATGAAGACTCATCCGACGAAGAAACAACAACTCGTCGGGTAGAAGAATGGGTGACAGAAACGACGCTTGCAGTAACAAGTGAAGGGCCCGCGCCCGCTCAGTGCCGCGATCCGACGCCTCCGCGACATGTACCGACGCCCCAGGCCGCCCGTGAAGTGATAACGAACTTATCGCAGCCCGATCGTGCTACCGCGCTCCCGCAGTGTGCGCCCGCGCCCGTACAGTTTCGCGAACCCGATATCGTCACGACGCCCGCCGCGACGTTCGGTGCGCGTGCACCGAATAGAGACCGCGCCGAGTGGGACAACGCGTTCGCCGACGACACGGAAAGAAATAGGTCGCGGGACAAGAGAATCGATCAACTAGCGGACGCCATATCAAACTTAGCGCGCCCGCCGCGGCCGGTACCGAGACAAGCGTACGAGTTACCATTCTTCAACGGAGACCCAGCAGAGTGGCTGTCGTATAAAAATATGTACCACGATACGACGGCTCTGTATCAATTTAAACCGCACGAGAACCTAGCGCGTTTAAAAACATCGTTGCAAGGGGACGCCAAACTCGCAGTAGAAGACTTGCTGCGGACCTCAACCAACCCGTCGGAGATTATGAAGACGCTAGACGACGAATTTGGTCATCCTAACTTAGTGCTTGAGTGTGCCCTAAGAAAAGTTCGCGCGTTACCGAAAGTTACGGAAAGCGGGCGCGAACTGAGACAGTTTTCGACAACAGTGCGTAATTGTGTTTCGTTGCTGAGAAGTGTGCGTGCAAACGGGTACCTGAATAACCCACAGCTGGTAAGTGAGCTACTCAATAAACTTACACCTATTCAACGCGCTCAGTACGGCGATTTTGCGATGGGCATGGCGAATAATCAGGGCATCGATGTGCGGGTATCACCGAGCTTGGAGATACTCGCAGAATTCCTAAGTCATTTAGCCCGAGCCACGTCGTATTATGTTCAGATGAACATCGACACGCCCACCGCAACGAATAGCGCTAGCAAGCCTCGAGGCCAGATGCAAACAGTGAAGCAGGGAAGGAATATACAGAGATTGCACGTACACACAGAAAGTGAACAACAGGACAACACAATAGAAGAAAAATGCACAATGTGTGGGCAACAACACAAGTTGACGAAGTGCGACAAATTCAGCGGGTTGAGTGTCGACGAGAGATGGCGCCACGTAAAGCAACATAAACTATGTTTCAAGTGCATAATAAGGAAACATAACAAGAACTTCTGTCGGGCGAGTAAGTGTACGAATTGTAATTACGCGCATCATATAATGTTACATGCCGACAAGAAGACTGAGAGCGTAACGAACGTCAGCGATTACACTGGAAAGGCGCTATTGAAGATTATGCCAGTATGTGTGACAGTGAACGGAACAGATAAACAGTGCTATGCCCTACTGGATGACGGGGCTACCGTTTCGCTGATCGATGAGTCGCTGGCGAAAGACGTCTCAGGCAAGCGGGTGCCACTGGTGCTACAGACGGCGTGCGGCCAGGAAATTACGGATGAAGCCTCACGTGTGATAAGTGTATCAGTGCGCGGACCGAACGGACAGACACATAAAGTGAAGTGTCGTACTTTGAAACGACTAGACTTACCCGCGCAAACAGTGCCCGCCGCAGTGATGACGGAGCACGCCCACATTCGCCACTTGGGATGCGAGGAAATGAGAGGAGCCAGGCCGCTGCTGTTGCTGGGGCAGGACAACTGGGAGTTGCTTGTCAGCCAGGAGACGCGCCGAGGAAAGTCAGGTAAGCCGGTTGCCTCTTTGACCAGTTTAGGGTGGGTTGTGCACGGGCCCATAGGTAATAGTCATTTCAATAGTAGTGAAGAGTCAGTAAGCTGTGTGATAGAATCAGATGCTGACTTGCATAACTTAGTAAAGAAACAGTTAGAATTAGAAGCAATAGGTATTTCTGAGGTGCCTCGGACGCACCAGGATGTTGAAAGGGCAAAAGTCTTATTGGATTCCACTAGCCGCCAGACCGAGAGCGGCTCCTGGGAGGTAGGTTTATTGTGGCGGCGGGACGAACCCCAGCTGCCCGACAACTACAAGTACGCATGTCAACGTCAAGCGGGAATAGAACGTCGACTCGCCAAGGACCCTACGTACGCTAGCGCCTACACAGCTCAGATAGATAGGTTGGTAGGGGAGGGATACGCTAGTAAGGTAGAGGGCAGTATAGCATCTGACCCAGTGTGGTATTTACCCCATTTTGGGGTAAAGAATCCCAACAAACCGGGAAAGTTGAGGTTAGTGTTCGACGCCGCGGCGACTTGTAATGGAACGTCACTAAACGATAACCTACTTGCAGGTCCGGACCTATTAAATTCTTTGCTAGGTGTGCTGTTTAAGTTCAGAATCGGGCCCATAGCTTATACCGGGGACATAGCCGACATGTTTCTCCGAGTTAAGATAAGGGAACAGGATAGAGGGGCCCAATTATTTTTGTGGAACGCTGAGCGTAAAAAGGAACCTGACGTATACGTCATGAACTCTATGATTTTCGGCGCTATGTCGTCTCCGACGTCAGCTATATACATTTTAAATAAGAATGCGGCTCAATATGTAGATTCGTGCCCCGATGCAGTAGCGGCGATTAATAAGAAGCATTATATGGACGATTATCTCGACAGTACGTGGTCTGTCGCGGAGGCTAGTCAGCTGATCGAGGAGGTGACTCACATCCACGCCAAGGGCGGGTTTGTGATACGGGGGTGGGTCACCAACTCTCAGGAGCTACGCGACAGACTTAAGGTGGAGATGCCCGATCGAGTGTCGCTTGATAAGGACGAAGGTGCTACGGAGCGCACATTAGGTATGATCTGGTCACCTAGTACAGACCAGTTAGCGTTCGACCTGTCATTCAAGCGGCTACCTAAAGAAATAATAGAAGGGCAAGTCATTCCTACCAAACGTGAGTTCCTACGATTCATTATGTCTATTTTCGATCCGCTGGGCTTTCTATATCCGTGTGTTATACAATCGCGCATTCTTATGAAAAGGGTATGGCACACAGGCATCCATTGGGACGAACAACTCAAAGATGCAGAGGCCAAGGTATGGTTTGAGTGGCTGCACAAGCTACATTATTTAAGGGAAGTATCCATACCGCGCTGGTACGGCCTTAAGCCAGAGGGACTAGAGCTGCACGTGTTCGGAGACGCCAGTGAGTCTGCTTACGCCGCGGTGGCATATTTAGCAGGCATAAACACGGAAGGGAATAGGGACGTCGCTATCGTGATAGGAAAAGCCAGAGTAGCGCCTCAGAAGGTGGTGTCCATTCCGCGTTTAGAGCTGCAGGCCGCGGTGTTAGCTTGCAGGTTAGCCGACACAGTCGAAGAAGAGCTAGGTCTACCTATAGTTAGAAAGTACATGTGGACAGATAGCAAGACTGTGTTGAAGTGGATAAATTCAGATGCGTTAGAGTTTCAAAGGTTCGTGTCACATAGGTTAGCAGAAATAGATAGGAGGTCAAAGAGAGCCGACTGGCACTGGGTTCCCTCGGCGATGAACCCAGCTTATGAAGCCACCCGAATGGACTGGCCCAATACCAGTAACGAGTGGCTGTCGGGCCCTCCGTTTCTTCGCTGCCCACAGGAGCAGTGGCCGGCGAGCGTCGAGTTCGACGCAGTAGCAGAGTCGGAGCTGGAGAGGGTGCAGCGAGTGCACACCACGGCAACGCCACGTGAGCCGCTGCTACGGTACGAGCGACTTCCTACGTGGTCACGTGCCCTGCGCGTGGTGGCTCGACTGCACATCTTCGTAGATCGCTGCCGCAAACGGCGCCAGTCGTCTGCCGTGACTGGTGCGGACCTGACCCAGGCAGAGGTAACCTTGTTGAGAATAGCACAGTACGAGAGCTTCGGAACCGATATAGCGGCCTTAAGGGAGGCCCAACAGCTGCCTAACAACAGCAAGTTACGCACGCTGAGCCCTATGTTATACGACGATGGGTTGGTAAGGGTACGAGGTAGGCTGGGCGCCTGCAGTGAGCTCAGCTTTGGAGAGCGTCACCCCATAATATTGGATGGGAAACACGTGCTTGCGCGCCGCCTCATACATAGCTACCATACGGCGGCTCTTCATGCTAACCAAGAGACTGTAGTTAACAGGGTACGAGAGAAATATTGGGTAACGAACCTAAGGTCGACAGTGAAGGCAGTTACAGCCAGCTGTCAGCGGTGCCGCCTGGAGAGGGCCAAGCCAGTGGCCCCCAAGATGGGTGACCTGCCGGCCGCAAGGCTGGAGGTGACCAGGAGGGCGTTCGTCCACTGTGGCGTCGACTACTTCGGCCCCATGGAGGTCGCCATCGGTCGGCGCAGGGAGAAGAGGTGGGGCGTGTTGTTCACGTGCCTCGCCACCCGCGCCGTCCACCTGGAGCTGGCGTCATCGCTGAGCGCTGACTCGGCCATTCTGGCCCTGCGGCGCCTCATTGCGCGCCGCGGGCGACCCTCGGACATATACTCCGACCGAGGCACCAACTTCGTCGGCGCGCACACCGAACTGCGCGCGGCTCTGCGCGACATGGACCACGACAAGGTGGAGAGCGACGCTACAGGCCGCGGGATTGCGTGGCACTTCAACCCCCCGGCGTCCCCACACATGGGTGGATGCTGGGAGCGATTAGTGCGCTCAGTGAAGAACGCCCTAAAGGCCACCCTGCGTGAGCGCGCCCCTCGCGAGGAGGTCCTCTACACCCTCCTCGCTGAGGCCGAGCTAGTCATAAACAGCCGGCCCCTTACGTACGTGAGCAGCGACATCGAGCAGCCAGTGGTGCTGACCCCCAACCATCTCCTGCTAGGCACTGCCGCGGGAGATGCACCGTGTACGCGCGGCCATGCGGTCGACGTCGACTCCAGGCGCATGTGGCGCAAGGTCAACGCGCTGGCTGACCTCTTTTGGAGGCGTTGGCTGCGCGAGTACCTGCCGACACTCCAGCAGCGCCATAAGTGGACCGAAAATGTGCCAAATGTGAAAGTGGGTGATGTGGTAGTGATCGTAGACCACAATAAACCGCGTAATCAGTGGACCAAAGGCGTGGTCAAAAGTGTGTATCCTGGTGCGGACGCTATTATAAGAGTGGTAGATGTAAGAACCAACCATGGGGTCCTGCGCCGGCCTGTTGTAAGGATTGTTGTGCTTCCTACCAACGGTGATGTAATCGGTTGAACCCTCTTACGGGGGGTGGGATTGTTGAGGAGCACAGCAATCCAATAAAGCCTAGAATTATTAGTGGGCAAAGTAGAGTCAAACAACTGTAAAGACAGATTTTTAATGTGCTTATTTTAGTGTTTGTATACAGTAACTGAGAAATTCTAGAACGCCATTATGTTAGTTGAGCTAAAAACTAACTAGTAGAAACATAAAAATGCAAGTATATAACAAGGGTGTACGAGATAAGGGAAAGACAATGGAAAGTCAAAATACATAAGCAGGTACCCCTCCCGTACCCCTTGTAGCTGTTTCCGCCTCGCCCCTAGCCCCGCGCCCCTCACTCTCGACACTCATGATTGGCAGCCAAGAGAATGGGGCCCGGCGCGACCGCGCGTCTAGTACAAAAATATAAATATGGCCGCCCCCACGGCGACCCTTCAGTCTTCATCCAACAGTCAATCGAGCAACAACGTATTAGTCGACGTTATGTAGCTCAAGTCGCGCTTCACCATGTATATAGTTTTAATAGTATTAGTTTCAGTTTTATAGTTTTAGTGGTTATGTAAATATTTGCTGCAGTTTAATAATCGTGTGTGTGTACAGAATATATAACTTTTTCCACTCTAAAGAAATCGTTTTCGTTAATAACTCACAGGCCCATTCCACCCTGCCCCTGAATCCCCTACACTTACGCACACATGGTGTGCGCGTGACGTTTGATTACTTACTTGTTTTTCACTTTTCAGTTAATTATTTTTTAGCAGTCGGGTTTTGTTTTTGTTTTTTCCAAATGGACAAAACAAAACCCTCTTTTCAGCAATTCTGCGTAGTTTGTATTTTCACACTTAAAAAACATATAAATGGTCTGCAACATTTTTAGCAGAAGACCGAGCTAAAGTGTGTACAAGGTGATTCTATTTTCATGCAAATAGGAATACCACGTAACGGATCAAGATGATCAAAGTAGAGGCCTCTCAAAGTGCTACCCACGCCTTGAAAATCGGACTTCGGTTGAATTGAGAACCTACTTTAAGTAAACCTGTTTACCTGTTTACGCGAACCTTTTTAAATATTTAAACAGGATATTCTCTGCGTACGGAGGAGCTCGTGGCTAAATAATAACAGCCGCACTGGTCGATCATCAAGGTTAAGCAATGCTTGACGAGGTCGGTCCGTGGATGAGTGACCATTTCAGACTACCGAGTTTCCTCCGTGCCTCGGCAAGTACGTTAAGTCGTTGGTCCCGGCTGTCATTTGACAATCTTTGACAGTCGTTACGGGTAGTCAGAAGTTTGAGATGTGACACCAGTCTTGCCAAGGTACCGTGTTACCCAGTTACTGGGTTGTAAAGGTCAGATAGGCAGTCGTTCCATGTAAAACACTGGTACTCAGCTGAATCCGGTTAGACTAAAAGCCTACCCCAACATAATTGGGAAAAGACTAGGCAGATTGATTGATATTACCTACGTATGGATACAAAACAACCTACTTTATGATACATTCTGAACATATGCCTCTTTGGTCCATTTGTCACAAGCTCTACTGTGAAACATGAGGTCCTGGGTTCTATTCCTGGATCGGGCAAAGTGTTATTGAGTTTTTCATCTGAATTTTTTTAGTAAGAGTCTGGACACACTGGTGAAACGTGGGTATTAATATTAATGACTACACTTCATAAAAGATAGCTTGATCTCTGCGACATGTTAAACTGACGTATACGTTATTGTTAGCCTGTCAAGCGCTATTGTTACCAAAGACCTTATACGTATTTCTAACTACTAGACTGAGCACCAAAAATTTTTGTTTAGCTAAAATGAAATCTATTATCATACGCCTAGGTTAGCTATTTCCTTATAAGCGGTAGCTAACCAAAAGCGGTCCTGGTGAGAGGGTTCCCGCTGGTAGTGTGTCCTTGTCTGACATCTTGCTAGCTCAACTAATCATTGGATTTGGTAGAAATGGTAGAAAATTTTATATTTTTCATTTTTATGTTATACCAAAACGAACGAATAAAAAATAATATTTAAATACGTTTCAAGGTCTATGAAACTTTGAAACGTATTTAAATATTTTTACAGTTCTTATAATTAATCAATTCATTGTATTTAAAAAAAAAAACATTAATACTGAGTAAGAGTAGTACTTTTAAATGTTTTTGCCTGGTAATACTAAATGTAAGACCACCAGGTTGGAGTTTTTGGCGGGATTTTTTCCAGTGAAGTTCGGCTATTAATATTATTTGCAAATTGATTCCTAGTGGATATTGTGATATAAAATTGGTGTAGTTTTGTGTCTCAACTGTCTACGCAACTGGACAATATGTGAAATCATTGACAGAAGCGATCTCAGGAAAGTGGAGCGGAGAATTTTATTGTAGTATTGACTACCTCCGCAAAGCTTACTGGGAAGGCTGACTCGATAAAATTTGCTGCCAAATACTCCAAAAACCATTAGAATATGTTACACCCGTATTCTAATGCATACTAAAGAATGTTAAAATTGCACTGAAGACGAGGCGGTATGGTCCAAGACCTTAGCCTGCCCGAAAACGGCGAACAAAAAAAAAAAGACCACCAGGTTTGCGGCGTTTTTGCGGGTTTTGTTCGAGTAAAATTCAGCGGCTGTTATTATTATTCGCAAATTGATTCCTAGTGGAATAAAATTGGTGTAGTTTTGTTTCTCAACTGTCTACTCAACTGGACAATATGTGAAATCATTGAGATCCTTTGGGGTATTTCAAAGCATCGTCTGAAGACTGCAGGAAAATCTAACGCCTCTCCTTCATGAGCTTGAGAGTAAGATCCGAGAGTTTTTTTTCCTATCTATACGATGGGTCTTGAAGAATAAGACTTATGCAGACTTGGGATTTGAGGATTATCGAGTCCTCCCCGAATACACCATCGTAAACTGCTCAATTCCTCTTCGAGTTCGGTCATCTTATCGTCGGTCCGGAGTCCGGAGTGTGCGCGTGTTGTACGTTGCGAGGTCCTGTCGTCGGTATTTGTTGGGGTAGCCGGATCTCGTCCGGGATTCTTTGCACCCCTTGCCATACCGTAACCTAGACCGCTACCGTAGTCGAGGTTAGGCAGGCTGCCGGGCACTAGGGGCTATGTTTTATTTGTGCTATTCATGGGGAGTGCTTTGCAGGCGGGTTGGCGATCCCAGTATGGTTGTTACAAATGCACAGAGAACGCTGCTGATCATTCTCTGGTTTGTCCCTTAGTCGCCTCTTACGACCAATGGAAAAACATGGGATGTCGAAATTCTGTACGCTCGACACCGACTCGGTAAGTGACGTAGATTCCAAAAAATATACACTCATTTTTTTTTCAATGAATTTGGTAGGTTTAGGTAGCGTACCTAGTTAGGTAGCATAAATACATATATTGGGATACTTGCACTATTGTTTTTACAATCAATTTGTCCAGTGTTATGTTTGGTCATGGTCACCTCAATAGAAAGAGACACACTACCAACGGGAGCCCTCTCGCTCGGACCGGTTTTTGCGCCATAGTGCACAGTCTAGTAGTAAGAAGTATAAGGTCTTTGATTGTTACTGTATTGATACTGACAGCTGTCGCAGAAATCAAGCTATCTTTTAGAAAGTATAGCTATGTCCACGGCTTTACTCCCGTCAACTGCCCACCATACCCTCCCTGCTTAATTTCTTACTTACCCTACATACCTTCCTACCTCATTCTTTCGCGGAGGATCTTAGCAACGCCTTTCAGAAAATGACATCAAATGCACAACGCCATCTATTGAATATGGAGTTCAACCGTCCGAGTATCTGAATTGCGTGTGTTGTGATATTTTACTTCTTGAACATTTTAAATACATCTAACTTTTGATAGAGTGAACCGATTGCGATGAAACAAAAATTAAATAATACTTCAAGTTATTGTATTATATATAATGAAATTATAAAGAGGAAAGTTTTTTTTTGTTTGTTTGTATCGATTAGGCTCTGAAACTACTGGACCGATTTTAAAAATTCTTTAACCTATGGAAAGCTACATTATTCACGAGTAACAGGCTATAATTTTGACGGGAGCGAAGCCGCAGGGGTCAGCTAGTTTTATATATTAATGTTACCCACATTACTGTCGTACATTTTACGTGATTCGTGCACAAATGAAGCACAGCACAGACAAACAGAAAAACAGACAAACATGCTGGAAATGGGTTCTGATGGTTATCATTTAACAACCTGGCTATTTTTTTTTTTATATTTTGGATGTTGTAGCGTTACGTATAGCTCAGTGGAGCTATACGTAAGCCACGTTATTAAAATTAAGATAAAAGGTTAAAATTAAATTAAATTATGAAAATAAAAAGGATATAGAGAGCAGAACTATGGTCAGCTTCGCACGACGTGGGCAGCTATCCAGGCAGCAGCTCGGGCAAGAAGTCGTGGAATGCCCGAGGTAGGTAGGTGATCAGGCAGCTACGACGGACATGCAGGCAATCGGGCAGGTAGGCAGGTCAGCAGACACCACGGGTAGGTGGTCAAGCCAGGAAATCAGTCAGGTAGGCAGTAGAGTAGATAGCAGGACGGATAATCAGGCAAACGGGTAAATACGTAGGCTCCGAGGTGTGTGGAGGCCGGCTATGGCTCAATACGTCAAACAGCGAGGCCTTTGATGTCACGAGATGGCCGTTGAGGGTAAGTCTCAGGAAATAATGCTCTCGGGAACCACACAAAATATATATATATTAACTGATGCACTTCAAATAATAATAGTTTTTTACATAAGCGGATAATTCACCGTTTTTAAGAGTTCAAGAGTAGAAAAATACACTTCGTATTCTAGTACACAGTATATCCACCACTGTCCGCGTTCAGACCAGTTCCAAGACTAAAAAATATGAAGCCCGTTTTTCATTCGATCTCCATTTCTTCTAAATTTCAAATTCAAATCTCAAAAAGACCAGAGAAATAAAAAACGGCTTTACAAAGGCGGGTCAGTCTGCTCTGACCTTACAATAATGTACAACTAGCTTAATGAAAGGTCTAGGTATTATAGTCCATGGTACCTATGGTATGTCTATGGCTTTAAGAAAATAAAATAGACAGACAGCTGTCATGTCAGATAAAACGTCACAGTAGAAAAATATTACAAGAAGAATTATAAATTACGAATATAATTTAAGTTTAGATAATTAAAACAGTCAGAAATAACTAAATATGCTTTCCAGATGTAATAATACAAAGAATATATATAAAAATGAGTTACACAAATTGATGCGATATCAAAAGATGTGAAGATGGATTGTGGAGTGTTATAAAACGTAAGTAGATCTTAAATAATACCACATTTCCCCGATGACCCCAGAAAAATTTTCAACTAGAAGAAAATTTTGAGGTTTAAATATAATCCTTGCTCTATCACACAACATCTTTCATACTTTCGTCAAACACTCTCATTCAATCACACGTTAGGGGATATAGTTCACATTCAATGACGTATACTCCACAAGGAAATATTTATTAAGATATAACGAAGGCTTATTTATTTTTAATAGGTGTCGTAACCCGCACCTGTTTGAAAACCCTTTAAGAAACTATTTAATTAAACAAGAGGAACTCAAAGAGGAGGAGGACTCAAGTCTATAAGAGGAGGAGGACTCAAATCTATAAGAGGAGGAGGACTCAAGTCTATAAGAGGAGGAGGACTCAAGTCTATAAGAGGAGGAGGACTCAAGTCTATAAGAGGAGGAGGACTCAAGTCTATAAGAGGAGGAGGACTCAAGTCTATAAGAGGAGGAGGACTCAAGTCTATAAGAGGAGGAGGACTCAAGTCTATAAGAGGGAACTCTCAAGTCTATAAGAGGGAACTAGGTTGAGAGGGAACTAGGTTGAGAGGGAACTAGGTTTGAGAGGGAACTAGGTTGAGAGGGAACTAGGTTTGAGAGGGAACTAGGTTTGAGAGGGAACTAGGTTTGAGAGGGAAGTATACAAGAGGGAAGGATACAAGAGGGAAAAAAAAAATATTAAAGAAGACTCCACGCATTTGGCTTATTTTTAAAGAGTTACGGGACCGCTCTTTGCATATAAGGCTTTCCGAGTTATGCAAACCGCTCTAAAATAACACCTCATTCTTTAAGAATAAGATTCAAGGGATTTAAGAAGTTTAAGAAGAGTCCACGTATTTGGCTTATTTTTAAAGAGTTACGGGACCGCTCTTTGCACATAAGGCTTTCTGAGTTGTGCAGACCGCTCTAGAGGAAAAATAAAATAAAGAGAAAACATAAGGAGGGAAAAAGAAGTTGCCTAATAGGTTTAAGTTCTATCAAAAGTGTAAAGAGAGAAAATGATGATGAAATGGGGCCTGTAAGAGAAACCAAAACTTAGCCTTTGTATATACTTGTGTAAGTATGTTTTTTAGAATTTAGAGAAGGATGATGAAAGGTCGAGCCCACGTTAAAAAAGATAGAGTGAAAAGTAGGTATAGTGTGGGTGATGGGGTGGATTCAGATAATTGGGCGCACAAACAACGTTGCGCCCAATTATTTAAAAGTTGGGCGCCAAACTGTAGCGTTACGTATAGCTCAGTGGAGCTATACGTAAGCCACGTTATTAAAATTAAGATAAAAGGTTAAAATTAAATTAAATTATGAAAATAAAAAGGATATAGAGAGCAGAACTATGGTCAGCTTCGCACGACGTGGGCAGCTATCCAGGCAGCAGCTCGGGCAAGAAGTCGTGGAATGCCCGAGGTAGGTAGGTGATCAGGCAGCTACGACGGACATGCAGGCAATCGGGCAGGTAGGCAGGTCAGCAGACACCACGGGTAGGTGGTCAAGCCAGGAAATCAGTCAGGTAGGCAGTAGAGTAGATAGCAGGACGGATAATCAGGCAAACGGGTAAATACGTAGGCTCCGAGGTGTGTGGAGGCCGGCTATGGCTCAATACGTCAAACAGCGAGGCCTTTGATGTCACGAGATGGCCGTTGAGGGTAAGTCTCAGGAAATAATGCTCTCGGGAACCACACAAAATATATATATATTAACTGATGCACTTCAAATAATAATAGTTTTTTACATAAGCGGATAATTCACCGTTTTTAAGAGTTCAAGAGTAGAAAAATACACTTCGTATTCTAGTACACAGTATATCCACCACTGTCCGCGTTCAGACCAGTTCCAAGACTAAAAAATATGAAGCCCGTTTTTCATTCGATCTCCATTTCTTCTAAATTTCAAATTCAAATCTCAAAAAGACCAGAGAAATAAAAAACGGCTTTACAAAGGCGGGTCAGTCTGCTCTGACCTTACAATAATGTACAACTAGCTTAATGAAAGGTCTAGGTATTATAGTCCATGGTACCTATGGTATGTCTATGGCTTTAAGAAAATAAAATAGACAGACAGCTGTCATGTCAGATAAAACGTCACAGTAGAAAAATATTACAAGAAGAATTATAAATTACGAATATAATTTAAGTTTAGATAATTAAAACAGTCAGAAATAACTAAATATGCTTTCCAGATGTAATAATACAAAGAATATATATAAAAATGAGTTACACAAATTGATGCGATATCAAAAGATGTGAAGATGGATTGTGGAGTGTTATGAAACGTAAGTAGATCTTAAATAATACCACAATGTACAAAAACAACTTTAGTCGGGTTAACCCAGTCGGGTTTTTTGATATTTTAAATTAAGTTATTTTGTATGTTATGAACATAAGATAACCTACTTAATGACACATTTTCCACTCGGGCATCTACTCAGTAGTAAATAAGTATAATTTTATTGGAGAAGCGCTAAGGCTTCTTTAAAAAATTAAATAGTAATTTACATGATATTCATATTTTTATCAGACGTGTTTATTCAATTTACATCCATAAATACATATCCAACAAGAAAACTTTAGTACTGTGCAACGCTCGCTTATTATTGGCTACGTTCAAGAGTTGTAACCATCGAGCTCAGAGATGGCGTTAGCAGTCGCGTTTTGATGAAGTTATCTGCGACGCGATTGGTCGCGTAAGCCTGGACTTGACCGTTTTGGTGTCGGCAATCGAAAGATATGTTCAGGCCAGTTCGATTTGAATGGACGTGAACTAAGTGAACTTTGACTGTGAAAAATCCTTTAAACAATACAAGAGACATTAAAAACTGTTCTGTTGCATTTATTAATAGCGCGGCCGTGCCTTGTGAGTTTAATTTAGTTGACATTGCGGTTGATTGTGAAATTTATCTGCTACTCGTCGTTTGTACTGTCCGCCGGCGATTTCACGCAACTCCTGAGTCCTGCTCATCCTCGTGGTCTTCCCTCGAAGAGTATTGGAAGCGACCCTGGTTCGATGACAAGGTGAGTGAGCGCATTTAACTGCACTGTGGAAATACTGATGTTTCTTGTTGGATACCAATATGTTCACAGGGAGAGGTAGCCATTTTTATAGGCATTCCCGAAAATTAATTTAGTACGCAAGTACAAAAAGGTGTTGGCTATTTACACGCCACACCATATTATGGTCCTAACGAGACGGATTGTTCCAGCTAAACAATGTTGTGTTATGCATAATTTTAGTAGGTACTCAACGGTAAAGTTAAATTGGAGTAGGTACATAAGTTGTTAGTACTTACATACAATAAATCTTAGATATAAAACGATCTTAGATTTACTTAATAAAAACAATACGCAATAACTGTAGTCGGTACATAATTGTTAGTGCCTATCTGCGTTATGTATAATAATTATTCTTACTGTTAACGCCTTACACGTGCAAGTAGGTAGTACATATTATTTAGTACATCTTCTACTCTGTACCTAAAAGTAATACGTAAGAAATTAATAATTGTAATCGGTACATAATTCTTAGTGCCTATCTGCGTTACGTATAATAATTATTATTACTGTTTACGCCTTACACGTGCAAGTAGGTAGTACATATTATTTAGTACATCTTCTACTCTGTACCTAAAAGTAATACGTAATAAATTAATAATTGTAATCGGTACATAATTATTAGTGCCTATCTGCGTTACATAGAATAATTCTAACTGTTTCTTTCTCATACGTGCAAGTAGGTAGTACATATTGTTTAGTACATTTTCTACTTTGTACCTTTATTTACTTACCTATGTAATACGTGTCGTACGTACCTATTCTCACGGGTTTTGTTTTGTGCTTACCTACTCGATTGGCTTGTGTTTGTGTATGTCATCGGATAACTTGCGACTTAGGATGCCAATGCATTCCACCACTTTCTTGGATAAATCTTTTACTGTCCAAGCTGCTCGTCTGTGGAATGCACTGCCCGACCCTATAAAACGCGCCCAGACATTGCCTGTATTTAAAAGACTCGTAAAGGACCATTACCTGTCACTGTGATTGTCGTTAGTCAACATTTGCTTTCATTGCCTATTTATATATATATTGAGTATGTATGTTTTTATGTATCTATTATATAACATATGTATGTATTTGTGTATCTATTTTAATATGATTGTATATTTAAGGAAAATATTCGTAATGTTATGTGTTACACCAATGTCAACCCCATTTCATGTCCAGGCTATCATTTTCCATCCCAGGTTGCCTGGAAGAGATCGCGGTCAGCGATAAGGCCGCCCGTTGTATGTATTTTAGTTTTAAGTTTCCTTTTTCTGTGTTTAAACTTGGTGTACCTACAATTAAGCATATATAAATAAATAAATAAATAAACGTATAACTTTCCGCGTACGATCGCAGTTACACTTGTACCTTGTAGAGTACCTAGGTATATTAATGGCCTATGTGTAGTAGTAATAAGTTTTTATAAGTGCATCATTTGTGTATTTGTAATCGTGATATAGCATTAGTACAAGTAGGTATTTACCTACTCGATATTTTTGGTATAGATATTTCGGTATTTTATTCGGAAGGTAACGATTATTTGTTAAAATGGCGTTAAACCAAAGTTTTCAAAGTACGTCAGTATCTGGATCTAAGTTGAAAATATTGATTTGTAAAAAGGAGGCTATCTTTAACAGGCTGAATAATGTTTACGGTTTGTCTAAGAATATTTCGAACTTTGAGTCAAGATCGAATGAGAATTTTATGGTGGAATCGGAAATGATAGATGAGTATCGTGTGAAATTCGAACTCTTAATTGACGAAATTAACGAGATAAATTTTACTATCGACACGGACGCGGAACCGAGTTACAATGACTTGGTCAGTTTCGATGATTTGTACAGTAGAGTAAAACGTGTGAGAAATAAGATATTAAGCACCACTACTATAACATCCACCAATTTAGCCACGAAATGCTCAAAAACTTCAAGCGCAATAAAATTACCGCCGATCGAGCTGCCTAGTTTTGACGGTAGAATCGAGAGCTGGCCCATATTCTATGAATCATTCAAGTCGAACATTCACGATAACGATCAGCTGTCGGACTCGCAACGTGTGCAATACTTAGTTGGTAAGCTCACACATAATGCGCAGAAGGTCCTCGCGGGTGTAGTACCTACGGGTGACACGTACCACGTCATATGGGACAGTTTGGTTAAAAAATATCAGGACAAACGCGCATTAGGTACGCATTACTTAAATAACATTTTTGACTTGAAACATTGTCAGAACACGGCTGAAAGTCTCGACTCTTTTATAGAGAAATATTCCGCGTCTATTTCGGCTTTGAAACAATTACACATGCCCGATTTGTCCGATTTTATATTGATGCATTGTGCACTAAAAAAGATGGACGCTCAGATTATGCAGGCATTTGAACTGTCGATTAAGGACAAGGAAATTCCGTCTTATAAAGATTTGATAACATTTGTTCAGAATCAAGTAAAAATATTAGAAAGATCGCATGCGAATATTTCGAGTTCTTTGTCGAATTCTCGCGCTAAGTTCAATACGAACAAACAAACGTCATCGGTCGCCGTACGCGCTAATGCTTTCGTTACGAGCAATGAGTTATCTACGAACGAAACTCGCTCTTGTGTTCTGTGCAATAAGGTCGATCACTTGCAACTTTCCGAATGTTTATCTTTTAAGGCGATGGAATCGCCTAAGGTACGGTTTGATTATATTAAATCAAAACAAGGCTGTGTAAATTGCCTAAGTGTTACTCACACTGTGAAGGCCTGTACAGCTCCCGCTAGTTGCGAAAAATGTAAGAATAAGTGGCATCATACATATTTACATTTCGATAAAAATTATAATAATAATCAAAAGTCGAATATGAATTCGACCAAGACGCATATTCAAACGTCTCAAGTAATGCGATCCGATTCTCATGTCCCGGCTCCTGCCGCGGTTCCGTCCGCGCTCGGCTCGTGCGTCTGCGCGTCCGCTGAAAACGTGCCACAGCGTAGCAAATTAAATAGCGCAGATTCGGTAATGTCACAGGAACCTTCACTATGTTTGAATGCGAATTCCAAGACTGATGCTAGTACCATACTCTTAGCTACTGCACAGGTCTACGCAAAAGTAAATAATAGTAACAATAAAAAGATAGTTCGCTGCCTGATTGATAATGGTTCACAAAATCATCTGATAACGTTGGAATGTTGCAAGAAACTCAACTTACTCGTTGTTCCTTTGAATAATTCTGTAATCAGAGGAATTGATCTATCTTCTCGACCTATACACGGATATGTGGATTTCGAGATTGAGTCTAGGGTTAGCCCACATGATAAATATAAATTACATGCATTAGTCGTTGACTGCATAACCGACCAGTTGCCCTCACATATAATTGAAAAATGTGACATGGCATACTTATGTAACTTATCGATGGCTGACCTAACCTGGAATATTCCTGGCAATATAGAGATTGTGCTTGGAGCACAATTGTTCCCACATGTTTATCTCGGTCATAAAATAAATTCCGGGTCTCAAGCGCCACCAGCTTTGTTGACTTCTTTCGGATACGTGCTGATGGGTGACTTTCCCAGTAGTGCTACAGTCCCATCTTCTCGAGGCGAGTCTACGTTTTCTGCATTCGCTTTAAAAGAGTTGGACTCTTCATTACAGAGGTTTTGGGAATTAGAGGAGATTCCGTCGAAGGGTTTTTTGAGTCCAGAGGAAACTGAATGTGAAAATTCGTTCACTGCGTCTGTGTCACGTGACAATGAAGGCCGTTATGCGGTTGCCTTACCCTTTTGCGCAGCGCCCGATAATTTAGGTAACTCCCGGAATGCTGCTCATCGTCGATTTGTTTTGTTGGAGAAGAAGTTTGCGAAAGTACCTGGACTGCGAGCCAACTATAATACTGTTATAAATGAGTATATTGATAAAGGTTATCTTTCTGAAGTTTCCGATTCGAATATCAGTAGTGATGGATATTACATTCCTCACCACGCGGTGGTTCGAAAGGACAAGCCTTACCCTCGTATTGTGCTAGACGCTAGTGCAAAGACGCATACCGGTTTGTCCCTTAATGATGTACTGCATGCTGGACCCAACTTGCAAGCTGATTTATTCCTGTTGTTATTGGAATTTAGACTGTTTCCTATCGCAATGACGGCAGATGTGCAGCAGATTTATCTACAGGTTGGTGTTCCTGAGGACCATCGTAAATATCTGAGGATATTATTTCGATTTAACGAGACTGAGGAGATACGAACATTTCAGTTCAACCGTGTTCCGTTCGGGCTGAAATGCAGCCCATATTTGGCAATGAAAACTATTCACCGGCTAGCCTCAGACATGGCCGCCGACTTGCCGGAAGCTGCTTCTGTAGCATGATCTAAATTGTATATGGATGATCTTGTGTATTCTGTGGAAGATGACCATACAGCTGTTCGTTTAGATGCAGAACTCATAGCTTTGTTCGAGTCCGGTTGCATGGATTTAATAAAATGGACAAGTAATTCATCAACTCTGTTGGATAATCTCCCAAACTCGCATCGTAGCTCCATAAATTTTGATGAGAGTGATAATACTGGTTCGAAGTCAAAGGTTTTGGATCTATCTTGGGATCCAGTTGAGGATAGATTCTCTTTGACAACAACGGATATACAAGAAAAATGCACAAAGAGAAATATACTGTCAGTTATAGCTCGCTTGTTTGACGTTTTAGGCTTAGCAGCACCAGTAATATTATATGCAAAGCTGCTCATCAAGGAGTTATGGCTTGCGAAGATTGGATGGGATGATACTCCACCTGAAAACATTATTCGGCGTTTCTCTGTTCTCATGCAGGAATTCTCACTGCTATCTACGCTGAAGATTCCTCGTCATGTGGGTGTGCTTAGCGCCGGAGACGTAGTTGTCGTAGGTTTCTGTGACGCGAGCTTGAATGGCTACGGCTGTGTTATATATTTGCACGTGACTGATTCCTCTGGAAACATATCTGTACGATTACTGTGTGCCAAGTCTAAAGTTTCTCCTACAAAAATAACGACGTTGTCCCGTTTAGAGTTGTGTGCAGCGGTCTTGATGGCCAAATTGATCAAGATTGTACTTGACACTTATCATGCGCGCATTCAGATAGCAGGTGTGTATGCCTTCTCGGACTCCACTATAGCTCTTTCATGGATTTGCTCTTCCCCGCATCGTTGGTCAATTTTTGTCGGGAATAGAGTCGCGCAGTGTCAGGAAAATCTAGCTCCTCATAACTTCTATCATGTTATAGGCGTAGAAAATCCGAGCGATTGCCTTTCGCGTGGTCTGCTACCGTCCCAATTGGTCTCCCATAGTCTTTGGTGGAATGGCCCTCAATGGCTTCAATGTCCTCCCAGTCGATGGCCGATTCGTAACTTTACACCCTCTAATATTGGAGAATTACCGAAGCATAAAACTAATGTAATGACTACCATTGTACAGGTTGAGCAGTCGTCATTATATGAGCTGTCTCAAAATGTGTCTTCTAGGGACAAACTATTAAGAATTACAGTGTATGTCCTCCGTTTTATCAAGAAAATTATTAAAACATTCAATATGGTTGAAAATTTGTCGGTTGCCGAGATTGCTATAATTCAGACCATTCAAAAAAGTCATTTTTCAGACGACATCAAATTAATTAAGAAAGGCAATCAACCTTCGAAGAAATTGCGAAACCTCTCAGTTTTTATCGACAATGAAGGAACTTTACGTATAGGAGGTCGTCTTTCACGGTCAGACTTGCCGTTTGAGGTTAAGCACCCTATGCTTCTCCCTAAACATGAACATGCCGTGGATTTGATCATAAGACATTTTCACGAATTATATTGTCATGCCGGTCCTGGACTTCTGATGTCCATTGTGCGACAGAAATTTTGGATATTGGATGCCAGAACAGTTATTAGAGCACGAGTGCGTAAGTGTAATGCTTGTTTCCGTGTTAATCCTTCTCATCTGACTCCAAAAATGGCAGATCTGCCTCCGTGTCGAATAACGGAAGCCAAGGCATTCGTGCACACGGGCGTTGATTACGCTGGCCCACTACGAATTCTTCTTTCACGTCGACGTGGACAACATGCTCAGAAGGCATACATATGTTTATTTGTGTGTCTTGTTACAAAAGCAGTTCATATTGAACTTGTCACTGAACTTTCAAGCGACTGCTTCTTAGCCGCTTTCAAACGCTTCATTGCGCGTCGTGGGCCTGTGTCCTGTATGTATTCAGACAACGGCACCAATTTTGTCGGTGCACGTGCACAATTAGATGAGATGTATAATTTGCTTCTTAACTCACAACACAATGCGACTTTAAAGCAAGAACTCGAGAAACATCGCATCGAATGGAAAATGATCCCACCTCGGGCGCCGCATTTTGGTGCAATATGGGAAACAAATGTAAAAAGTTTAAAGACCCACCTTTATAGGGTAATAGGCAACCAACTGCTGACTTACGAAGAATTACAAACTGTGCTAGTGCAGATAGAGTGCGTAATGAATTCAAGACCTTTAGGTGTTATCAGTTCAGACCCACATCCTGAGATTCTGACACCGGCACATTTCTTAATGTCCACTCCTCTGAAATATTTACCGGCTTCAGATTTGTCTGACTCGCGCATTAATCTCGTAAAGCGTAAGCACTTACTGGATAATATAGTGGCCTCCTATTGGAAGAGATGGCGTACTGAGTATTTGCACACCTTGCAAGTCAGACAAAAGTGGCAAAACAATGATTGTCCCATTAAACTGGGCACCATCGTATTGATTGGACAAGATGATGCTCCTCCATTATCGTGGCCTCTGGGAGTTATTACTGAAATCTTCCCTGGGCTTGATGGTATTGTTCGGGTGGCAACTGTCAAGACTAGGCATACCTCCTTTAAACGTCCTGTCGTCAAACTATATCCGTTACCCAATCAATAACCGAACCATATAGGAAAGCTCTTCAAATCTTAAACCGTAGATTTACTTATAGAAAATTATTATAATAATGTTAAGTAAACACACAATTATGATGATTTGAGATCTTTTAAATTGTAAAGTAACTGTTAAAATAAAGTAAGTCCATGTTTTCTTATAGTTTAGTTATTGTAAATGTAATATAAATATTTTGTAATATAATATAGAACAGACTTATCTACTCAACATTGTTTAGCTGTGTGACAGTTCTGCTCGTGTTGGTAAGTCTTGCGACCTGCCAAGGCGGGGTGCATGGAGAAGCGCTAAGGCTTCTTTAAAAATTTAAATAGTAATTTACATGATATTCATATTTTTATCAGACGTGTTTATTCAATTTACATCCATAAATACATATCCAACAAGAAAACTTTAGTACTGTGCAACGCTCGCTTATTATTGGATTCGTTCAAGAGCTGTAACCATCGAGCTCAGAGATGGCGTTAGCAGTCGCGGTTTGATGAAGTTATCTGCGACGCGATTGGTCGCGTAAGCCTGGACTTGACCGTTTTGGTGTCGGCAATCGACAAGATATGTTCAGGCCAGTTCGATTTGAATGGACGTGAACTAAGTGAACTTTTACTGTGAAAAATCCTTTAAACAATACAAGAGACATTAAAAACTGTTCTGTTGCATTTATTAATAGCGCGGCCGTGCCTTGTGAGTTTAATTTAGTTGACATTGCGGTTGATTGTGAAATTTATCTGCTACTCGTCGTTTGTACTGTCCGCCGGCGATTTCACGCAACTCCTGAGTCCTGCTCATCCTCGTGGTCTTCCCTCGAAGAGTATTGGAAGCGACCCTGGTTCGATGACAAGGTGAGTGAGCGCATTTAACTGCACTGTGGAAATACTGATGTTTCTTGTTGGATACCAATATGTTCACAGGGAGAGGTAGCCATTTTTATAGGCATTCCCGAAAATTAATTTAGTACGCAAGTACAAAAAGTTGTTGGCTATTTACACGCCACACCAATAAACAACCCGATACTTAGAAAAAGGGCTGTTAATTCATACATTTTCTATGAAATAATAATCCTGAAATAATAATTTATTAATACTCATACCAGGCACGTGTAAACTCTCTAAAGGCCCGGTTTTTGTCAATAATAAAACAATCACAAATGTAAACTGTGGTACGTGCTCCTTCTTAACAAGGACACGTACTGATTGGGTACAGACTAAAAATGTCGACATTGGCTGACGTTTTTCGGACCCTTAAGGGCCAGTGAAAATTGCAATTTGCCAAAAACGAACTCGGTCGTTTTTGACAAATCTAAATTTTATTTTTTTGTATGACGTTAAAATAGTTTTTTGCGTTTGTATATCAGGAAGGTGTCTGCAACATTACTACTGAGAGAGTATTGTGCTTTTTATTAGGAAGATTTACATTTGTACCTACATGTGACTACACGTCATCATGAGTGACGACACGGACGTCGGTAACAGCTGACTAGCTTGAGTTACGTTACGTTTTTTTAATATATAAACAGTGTTTTTTTCTTAAATCTCTATTGATAAGAAATAGACCAAGATACATTAACTCACATATATTGTGGTGCAGTGAAAGTGATAAATAAATCTTTACAAATCACTATAAAACCAAATCAAAATATTTCCTGTGCAAACCGCCTACCCTATACTTAACAAAATTAA
This sequence comes from Orthosia gothica, assembly GCA_949775005.1. Classification (NCBI taxonomy): domain Eukaryota; kingdom Metazoa; phylum Arthropoda; class Insecta; order Lepidoptera; family Noctuidae; genus Orthosia; species Orthosia gothica. The sequence continues at coordinate 13,569,735 of OX459054.1, read as the reverse complement.
AAACTTAATGCTAAAAACAATATTTATAGTGCAATACTTTTAGTTGAAGTGTTTTGTGGTAACAATTGGGCTGTTATCGAAAATCAGGCTCACTGAAGAAACAGGACCTAAATGCTAATATTTTCCTGCACAATACTCGGTGACAACGCCATCTGTGACTCGACGGGTGGTACTGTCTGTACTGTGTTTGCGTCAGTCAAAATATCTATTTACCAACGTAAACCTTAAAAATAAAGCCCACGATTATGGCTAAGTGTGGAAGCTGCGGTCAATTTATCGCCAGGACTGAGTGTATTCGCTGCACTAAGTGTCCTGGGTCGTATCATCCAAGTTGTGTTGGTGTTACGTCGACAAAGGTTTCGCCTGATTGGTTGTGCCCGGATTGTAGGGTGAAGATGCCGAAGAAGGTCAACTCGGCCGCAGCACACATGGGTCCGTCTGATGCAGCCTCAGTTAACCGGCAGCCAAATACAGCTCAGACCTCACCAAAAACTCAGCCCGCAGTGGTAACTCGGAGTGCAGTGATTGAGCAAATAACTTGTGAGCCAGCAATCAGCCAACCTACAGCACCTCTCTCTCCCAATACACGAGACTCTCGTGAGCTCAACATAGCTTATGAGATTCGATGCTTTCGCGAGGAACTAAGTGCCATGAGAGTGGAGTTGCGACAGTTCAGGGACGAAATGGCATGTTTGAAGACAGATGTCGGGTTGTGTAGGGAGCGAATGTATGTGGTTGAGTGTAGGGTTTCCCACCTCGAGAACCGTTTTGAAGAGAAGGAACCATCGTCCTTCGAGCACCTTGAGGAGACTATTTCTGAGCTGAGGTTGCAGCTAAACGACCGCGACCAGGACCTTCTGCTCAATGATGTCATCATAACGGGAATACCGGAAGCAAGAGATGAGAGCCCAATACACCTAATAAGGTTGGTTTCAACAAAGCTGGGAGTTACCATCGACGAGCGCGAAATTGTGAACGCAGAGCGCGTTGGCATGGTGCGACGTAACTTCATTGAATCCGGCAGTGCTGACACGGTGGAGCCACCGCGGCCGCGCGCGCTCGCTGTGCGGCTGTCGCGCCGCGCTGCCCGCGACCAGCTGTTGCGAGCGGCGCGCGTGCGGCGCGGCCTCACCACGGCGGACCTCGAGCTGCGCGGGCCTTCGGCAAGGTTCTATTTGAACGAGCGGCTGACACCGAATAACGCAAAGTTGTTTTTTAAAGCGCGCGAGTCTGGGCACAGACATAACTTCAAGTATGTGTGGACCAAAGACGGCCGCATCTTTGTGAAGAAAGAGGATGGTGCACCTCCACAACGCATTCGTTCCGACTCAGATTTGGTCAAAATTTTTGGCAATGGTGCGGTTTGATCGGATTAGTTTTTATTTTGAAGGAACTTCTTAAAATACATGTTTGTTTACCCATGTATGTGGTTGTTTACTTTGTTTGTTTCCTAACAAATGTTTCTATGTTTCTCTTTGTTTGTTATTTACCCATGTCTGTTGTTGTCTATTTTGTCTGTTTCCTAACTACTTTTACTATTGCTCTCTGGCCGAAGCTTGCCCATCCGAAGGCGTGTATTGTTTTGGTTGGCATCTATCGCGGTGGCACAGGTTTATTGGTACACTTCTCCCATCGAAATAAGTTTTTAATATACTTCCACATATTATGTTATATTATTTATTTATCACAAGCATACCCCCATCGTAACAAGTTTTTAATATACCTCCACATATTATATTATCTTATTTATTTATCACAAGCGTACCCCCATCGTAACCAGTTTTTAATATACCTCCACATATTATATTATGTTGTTTACTTATCACAAGTTTCTGACCATCGTATCAAGTTTTTATTATACCCCCATGTATTGTGTCATATTTTTTACTGGTCCCAAGTTTCTCGTCTGTTTGCTATTTCTTACATAGCTGCAAATACACTACAACTAGACACAATATTGATCGTACTCAATGACATTCGTTTCAGGTGTGTGCCTTTTTTAAATCAACGTTATACCTTATGTAACAATAGATTACATTTAAATTATTATTATTATGAAAAAGTAATAACTATCTGCCAACTCCTTGCATATAAATGTTTAAAATATTGCATTGTTAGTGACACTGCTACTCTGTAATGATTGAAAAGTATTTTAAAGTTGGTTTTTTTAACCCTGGCTCACTGGGTACTCACCATGATGAGTTTATCGCTGCATTAGAGTCGCATGATGTTAGTGTGATGGCTATAAATGAGACTTGGCTCAGGAGGGGTGAGGAAGGCCGCGCGCCCGCCGTGCCCGGTTACCGACTGCGGCACGTTCCGCGGCCGGTGAGCGTGCTCGGCGGCCGCGGCGGCGGCGTTGGCTTTTACATCAAGCGCGGGACAAGGGTGCGTACGCATGTGCACCCGGTCGACCCTCTTCATGGGACAGTGGAACAGATGTGGCTACTTCTAAGCATAAATGGTGTTAAAATCGCTATCGGCACTGCGTACAGACCGCCATGGATGGATGTTGACTTATTTTTGGACGCGCTAACATGCTCAATAAATTCTATAACGTCTTGCAAACACATTGTTCTTTTAGGAGACTTTAATATAAATTGTCTAAATCAAACAGATCCCAAAACGAGCAAATTAAATATATTTCTTCAAAGTCTCGAACTGAGTCAACTAGTGCCATCTGCTACTCATTTTACTTCTACTAGCGAGACACTTCTAGACCTGGTGTGCACAGATGCAAAGGTGCGTGACATCGAGGTGGACTGGATTGGTGCACTTGGCGCACATGCTTTTATTAAGGCAGTTTTTTATTTTAAAAGGGAGAAAATTCCACCAATAGTAGTAACTCGCAGAAACCTAAAAAATGTACCGATGGATAGGTTCAAGGAGGACCTGTCCGCAGTGGATTGGCTTGCGTCACCTTTGCCTGGTGACGTAAACTGTATGGTCGCTCATCTTAATTGTAATATCGCCGCGCTTTTTAATAAATATGCTCCCCGTAAAACTATGTGTATTAAAGAGCGGTCCTATCCATGGATTACGGATAACATCAAGCTAATGATGTGCTTGCGCAATCAGGCACACGTACGGTGTAAAAACTCGGCTTCAGAGAGTAAAACCGTATATTACAAGGATTTAAAAGCTCTTGTTAACAAGTCCTTATACTACGAAAAAGTAGCTTATTTTAGACATAATATTAATAGTAAGATTCGTCAACCTAAGATTCTATGGAAAAATCTTAAGTCAACCTTATTACCCTTTAAAAGTGTGTCTGACTTGCCCTCTCACTTCAATGATCCAGATAAGATAAATTCGCATTTTCTGAACATTCCAGGTGATGGTATAGCACCAGCATCATGTCTGGCTTACTATGACTCTCATAAATTTGGTGAGGGGGTTTTTTCTATTGATCCTGTAGACCAATCTGATATTATCAAAATTTTATCAAAATTTAAATCGAATGCAGAGGGTTTTGACCACATTACGCTTGACATGTTTCTCTTGACTCTCCCTCAAACATTAGATATGCTGACTTCTATTATTAACCATTCCATTTCTACGTCGACCTTTCCTGACCTGTGGAAAATTGCTGTGGTGCGTCCAATTCCTAAAGTCGCGAACCCTAGCACTATTAAGGACCTTAGGCCCATAAGTATTCTACCCTTCTTGTCAAAAGTGCTGGAAAAAGTAGTAAATACCCAGCTAACTGCGTACCTTGAGAGAAATAACATCCTACCGGAGGCACAATCGGGTTTTAGGAGGGGCCGTAGCACAGCAACGGCACTGTTAGATGTTACGGATAACATATTGGCAGCTCAAGATGAGGGATGTTGTACCCTGTTGGTTCTACTGGACTTCTCCCGAGCATTTGATGCTATTAATTTGTCTCTTTTGCTCTCTAAAATGACGTATTACGGTTTTGACGCACCTACAGTAGCATGGTTCAGCAGTTATTTGAGTGATCGTAGACAACTGGTTGAAATTCGAGATGCCAATGGATCTAGTATTCTGTCTAATATGACTCCAGTGGTAAAGGGTGTTCCACAGGGATCTATATTGGGTCCTCCTTTGTTTATTTTGTATAGTGCAGATATTATTAATGTTTTATTAAATTCTAAATTTCATATTTATGCTGATGATATTCAATTATACATTTCTTTTAAACCGGAAGACTATGTGACCGCAGTAAAATTATTAAACGAAGATCTGGACAGGATTGTGGACTGGTCGAAACAAAACTCCCTATTACTTAACCCGGCTAAAACTAAATTTATGCTTTTCGGTGCAAGGAGTCAACTCAATACTATAAACAGTGATCTTGCTAACGTGATCGTAATGGGCCAAAGTATTGATCGTGTTTATGAGGCGAGAAATCTGGGTTTGATCATGGACCAGGAACTACGTTTTGAGGCTCATACTGCGAACTGTGTAAAAAACTGCTTCTACCGTCTAAAAGTATTATATAAGATGCGCCCGTATTTAAGTGAAGATCTGCGTATACAGCTAGTTGAAAGTCTGGTTCTGTCTAAGTTAAATTACGCTGATACCGTTGTGGGACCTCGACTTTTGGCACGTACCGTAAGATTGATTCAGAGGGTTCAGAATGCTTGCGCGCGATTTTGTTTTAACGTACCACCAAGAAGCCACATTACACCTTTTCTTAACAGGCATAATATTTTAAAAATGAAATCGCGTCGGAAATTGCACTTGGCCTGTCTACTTTTTGGTGTCATCAAGAACAAATGTCCACCATATCTGTACTCGAAGCTTGCGTGGATAAACAGTCACCGGCAGCGCAAGGTCAGGCGTTGTGCTCATCAACTGGCTACCCCGCACCACCGTACTGCAGCCTTCCGAGGAAGTTTTAGGTACGCAGCCTCCAAATGTTGGAATAACATTCCACCTCCGATTAGGGACATAACGAATTTAATAACTTTTAAGACTAAACTTAAGACATTCATTCTGACTTCTCAAATTAAATTTAATGACATTAATATTGACAAATCGTTTATCTAATTTTTATCTTATCTTATTTTAATTTAATTCAATCTAATATTTATTATTTAATATGAATAATTTCTGCGTTAATATGGAATTAAGTTTAATCCATCAAGTAGTGTGCCTATTTATAGGTTATGAGTCGGGCAGATATTGGATAAATGTGATAGGCCGGTTGCGTCTTACCACACTGTCTTTTGGGGTTTTTGAGTCAATTTTAAACAATTACATTATATATTTTTTATTTACATTACTTTATACTATCTACTACATATTATTTCAATTTATAAGTTAAGCACACGTATCCACTGTATGACATTATTTTAAGTATCTATTTATTTACCTACGTCCGTGTATCACTAGCGGGGTGCCAACTGAAAATCAGCGCTGGGTGTCTGACGCCCAGCAAATGCTGAGTTGGTAACCCTTTCGGTATGGGCACGCTCGGCGCAATCACTGTTAAACCTTGTTTGTACTTTTGTTTTTTACTATTTTTCTGTTACTTTGTGATTGTTGTTGTTGTGTTGTTTCTATGTCGAATAAATGTTTTCTATTCTATTCTATTCATCAGAATCAGAATCAGAAATCATTTATTTGCTAAGAATGTAGGTAACAAAACATAGTTTTGATGGTGTAAAAAAGAAAAACAATTGGATCCAGTAGGTACATTCTACCGTATGGCATGCAACATTAAGCATTATAACAATCATAAGCATTGCAAATCTATATTAATCTAAATTGTCAGGTAATCAGTTTCTAATATAATAATATTCTTAAAAGTCAAATTCCATTAATCAAAAATTGTAAGGTACTCAGTTTCTAATGTCATATTCTTAAAAGCCAAATTCACTGGAAAAATAATAGTCTTAGTATATAAAATTAGAATATAACAAACGTAATAAATTGAAATATTATTGAACAATTTCATATGGTGTTATCATTTAAAAACTCGCTAACAGTGTAATAGCATTTTTCAACTAGAAGTTTCGTTAATTTCTTTTTGAAAAAATGAGATGTATCATTTTTAATGTTATTAGGTATGTTATTGTAAATAACTGGTCCCATATGCATAATATTCTTTCTTAATAAAGCTGTTTTGAAACTACCTGTATGAAGTAGGCCTTTGTATTGGGATCTCAGTAATGCCGGTCTTGAAGAATGATTTATCATTGTTTCAAAAAGATTTAGGTTCTTTTTAACAAATAATGCTACCTCCAGAATATAGAGTGATGGAAAGGTTAATAACTTTAGGGATTTAAACACAGGGATACAGCTGTCTGTTGAATGTATGCCGGTCATTGATCTCAAACAATATTTTTGGGCTCTGAATACCCTTTCTCGTTCACTGCAATTCCCCCAAAATACTACACCGTATCTTAATATAGAGGCAACCAGACCATGGTAAGCTATAATGATGGTGTCAATATTAACTTTTTTCGACAAATTATAGAGAATATAAGCTCCTCTACTTAACTTTTTGCAGACTTCTTTTGCCTGCTGTTTCCAAGATAATTGGCTGTCAATAACTATACCTAAGAATTTAGCAACATTAGTCTTGTAAATATTTTGTCCATTGTATTCAATTTTTAAAGGATCTGGGTGCAAACGTTGAAAGAAATGCATTATCTTTGTCTTTGTTAAGTTAATAATTAGATTATTAGAGTCATCTATCTCTATATTTTAATATTTAAAAACTACGCATGGCCGGCCAGATGTGTTGAACACATTGAGACGCGGACCTTTGGGTTCGACAGGCTATGTCATAAACTATGGAACACGAACGTTTAACAAGAAAAAAACAAAACCCAACCTTTTAAAGATGCTCATAAATTGCCCTTTAAAAGTAAAAGCTGTCAAGACAAAAGTAATATTCTAAAGAGTCTTGGAATATCTGATTTCTAACACGAACCAGACCCAAAACAATTAAGCGATGCACAAAAAACTAAACTGTAGAGAAAGCAGATTGTGAGATGGTTTGCGGATGAAAGAAGGGGGGAGACGGGCTTGTAGAGGCGAGAGGTAGGGACACTTAACTTGAGGCGGGCAGAGTGTACGGACTGTTTTGTTTTGGAGAGATCGAAAGAAGTCCGTACTGTTCGAATACGTACGGGATACGTAAGGGACTGATAGGGAGGCTTGGAGCGAATAGGAAAAGTCGCGTCGTTGTAACGTATCGGGTTAACGAGTTTAATTATTAAGTTAGTTATAATTTAGTCTATTCGCGTTAATATGGTGTGAGTGAGTGCCAGTATAAATGGTGTAAGTTTTTAATCTTTGTATTACATGGGTAGGGATAATTGACTAATGTACTATTTATTCTGGCGTGGCGAACCCTTGTATTTACTTCCTAATTCCACCCTTTGGCAGTTATTTGTGGCTATTATTTGGTCTAGGGAAACGGCGAAGCCTTTCGTCACACGTTACATGCCCTAATTCATTATTTATACACTACACAATGACTTACTTGATTAAGATTATTGAGAGTTAACTGACATTACATACATGGAAGGCGGAACCGCTAATACTCATTTCTGTATAAAATAGGCTAAATATGGCCGCTCTCGATTGAGCACGTAGGAGAACCAAATGTTAGTTGTTAAAATATACTGTTTCCTAAGAAGGTCTAGCTCAGAACTACTCTCATATTCCAGGGAGGGGGGTAGGTTTCAGCCGGTAGGCATCACAAAGAACCCCAGATTACATCGTCTAATGACGCTTAAGGAACGTGTCTCGTTAAAACCACACCAAGCCGTTTTGTAGGCAATTACTAAATCGTCACTATTTAGCGAAACACGATATTGGATGGCTGCCGTCCCTGACGGCCCCAAAATCCACGCATTGGGCAGTTTAAGGAGATGAGAAGCGACGAAATAAATCCGCTCCGACGTACGGCAAGTATCTTTCGCATTGAGTTCTGCTAAAGACTGAGTCTGCGGTACGGTTGCGTTACTTTTGTATTGTCTTAGTAAAGGGTGAATAGGCCGAGAGAGTGCTACTTATTATAGCCCGCGTCCAGTGTATCTGGTAGCATGTCTCGCTCAAATGGCAGAGGCAAATAGGCACAAAACTGACCACTGTCTTAGGACTGGGCAAGGCATGCTAGAGCTTAGGGAGCCTGTACTCTTGGAGCCGCAGCAGATTCTCACTAGAAAATGCAGTGTGTGATGTGTATTTGTAGTAATTCATGAATGTAAATTCATTATCCGCGACCTTTATTCGGTCTTTGATAAATACCAGGCCCCTCAGAAAGTATTGCGAAAAAAAGTTTTTATATATGGGAGACTGGCCAGTTATAATGTTTTTCGAAAATATGATTATTTATAAGTAAAAATAAGTAAGTTCCAATTTCAAAATTTCCCTCCACATTTTTTGCGAGTTAATTCAAAGTATTGTGTCTCACTGAAATATGGATCTGCGCCGGGAACATTTTAGAGCTATGATTTTATACGATTTCAAGTGTCGCCTGAAACCGGATGAATCGTACGATAGACTTCAAATGGCATTCATGGATGAAGGCCCTTCCAAGGCAACCGTGTATCGTTGGTATAACGAATTCAAGCGCGGTCGACCAACTTTGGGGGATGACGAAAGAAGCGGTCGCCCTTTGACGGCTGTTACCGAAGAAAACGTGCTAGCAGTGAAAAATTTAATCCAAGACAATAGGCGAATTACATATCAGGAGATTCAACACATATTGAAGATTGGATCGGGAAGCGTTCACGAGATTCTACACAGCCATCTTCGCGTGAGGAGGATAGTATCACGCTGGGTGCCGCACAACCTCACCGATGCTCAGAAGCAGGCCCGGGTGGAATGGTGCCGTGATATGCTTAACAAATTTGAAGCAGGCTCGTCTCGGCGTGTTTACGACATCGTTACAGGTGATGAGTCCTGGATTTATCAATACGACCCAGAAACCAAGCGCCAGTCGACTGTTTGGGTGTTTCAAAATGAGCCAACGCCTACCAAAGTGAAGCGATCTAGAAGCGGGGGTAAGATTTTGATCGCTAGCTTTTTTAATTTGACTGGCCACTTGGTATCAATTCCCTTACGGGATCAAAGAAGCATTAATGCCGAATGGTATCCTACCAAATGTTTGCCAGAAGTTTTCTCTGTTATAAGCAACAAGCGACCAAACACAGGGCTCCGCGGGCTACTGCTCCACCACGACAATGCACCTGCGCACACCGCACTCAAAACGAGGGACTTCCTGGACAGCACGCCAGTCAAACTCCTGGGTCACCCTCCTTACAGCCCTGATCTAGCACCGTGTGACTTCTTTTTATTCCCAAAAATAAAAAATCAGCTCAAAGGGATACAATTTTCGTCGCCGGAAGATGCGCTGGCTGCGTTCGAGCAGGCTGTAAACGAGGTGTCTGCGGCGGACTGGAAAAAGTGTTTTGAAAACTGGTTTAGGCGCATGAATCTTTGTATAGAGGCTGGTGGAAAGTACTTTGAAAAGATTTAATAAAAATATATGTACGTATAGAACAATTTTTTTTAGTTTCGCAAAACTTTCTGAGTGTCCCACGTACTCTATACATTTGTGTAAAGAGTTTCCCACACTGGCTTTAGTTAATTGTAACAATTTAGTTTATATCCCCTTAGTTATATTTTATTCTTCTAAACCACTTCCAAGTTATAATTGTATAACTGTAAATTCCAAAACAAAACAAAAACATAATTTGGAATTCACTTGTCGGAAGAGAATTGACCAAGCCAGGTGACGAAATGCATTGTGCAGCGCGAAATGGCGGGGCGCTCCACCTCTGTTAACAACAGAGCCGACTTTAACACCAAATCTAGGACAAATTAGGAAAAACGAAATTTTTATCAGCCTAGGGTCATTTAGGAACAGTCTCACTACATTATTCACAAACTAATATTAGAACTAAAATAAGAATAACAATATGTACACTTACGGGGTGCCAAAACATTGCCACGTTGGATGGCAATGCTGATTATTTGGCCAAAAAAAAGTCCGGCGTTCTGGTCTCGTGAAGAGTCGGCCAACCGCTGGGTGATATCCCGAAATAATAGGTGAGCACTCGGACCCCATGGCCTTAGTGTTTCAACCAAACGGATCAAACAAATAATTACCTTATAAATAATTAAGTTGTTGTATTTGCGCCGTTTGAGGTTCTCAGCACCTGCAACAGCCGCTCAAGCGCAGCCCAGCGTACTAGGAAGATAAGGTAGTGCAAGGATGTCGGAGCAAGTTGCATCCCACACCAAAGACCTACCCAACTTCCATGGCATTATGGTCATACCATCTGGTCTCTCCCAGCGACGCGTATCAGGCCATTGCGTTCTAAGACAGCTGGCACCCCGGCGGTGGTGGCAAGACAACGACGGATAAGATCATTAATGCTAGCGTGCCTCAATCCGACCTGCGCTCTAACTACAGGAAAGGCCGTGGTGTCCGAGGCAGTCGACTGCTTCACCGCATTGACAGCGATGTGGATCCCCACAAGAAGCGCCCAAAAGCAGACATGGAGCGAGTTGGAAGGTTGTGTCACCTAGCATTATGCCTATGTTAGGCGACGGTAGTGCCTGAAGACACAAGCCCGACTCCCACTCATCCACAGCCAGCAGGCGGGCACGCTCAGCATTATTTGTGCTGTTTTGAATCAAAACTATAAAAGTGATACGAGAAAATGTTGTTGCCTGTGCGGTCTCGGTAAAAAATGGTCATCCTCAGAAAGAGCAATAACGGTAGTAGGACCATAATAATTTACAGATGAAGTCCTGATGGTACGTCAGGCTTCCACTGCGGTCACAGATCAGTAATTATATTTTGTCTTAACATTATAATAATATGATAATCAAGACTTTTTGTTTCCATAATAAAACTAAATTCACAATTATAGTGCGATTATATAGCATGCAATATATGTCTAAATAAAATATAAATATTCTTTTAATACCTTATACGAAATTTAATTTAATTTATAATTAAATTTATTTCTTTTTATTCTTTATTAATCTAATAAGGACCTCTCCATAGAGTAAAAGCCCCTAAATTTTTTCTCCACATAGTTCTCTGTCACACGCTTTATCAGTCCATACTTTGCCCGCTGCTTTCAAAATTTCATCGAATCATATCTCCGCCGGTCTACCTCTGGTTCTCTTGCCTACAGGTGTCTTCCATGAAGTTATCTTTTTGGCCCACTTGTCTTCGTTCATACTGGCAATATGGCCGGACCACTTCCATTTCAGTATTTTGCAGTGTTCTAGGGCATCAACTTTGTTGTTCTTCTTACGTCTGTGCTTCAGTTTTTGTGTCTCAATTTTAGATTTAGAATGCTTCGTACCATGCCTCTTTGTTTTGTTAAAATTTTGTTTCTGGTTTGATTATTGAAAATCCATGTTTGGGATGCTTATGTGAGAGTAGTAAAGATACAAGAGTTCAATACAATTTTCTTCAGCTTCATTGAAATATTTGACTTTAGAATTTCCTTCAGGGTCCAAAATTTATTCCAGGTCATGTTAACACGTCTCATTAACTCATATTGGTGTGTAGACTTTTTAAATTACACTTGTTTGCCTAGATATGTATACACTTTTAAATATTTTAGTTTGACGCTGGTAATGTGTATTGGTGCCTTTTATGCTGTTTGTCATAATTTTAGTTTTAGTTGTGTTTAGTTCTAGACCAATTTCATTACTGACATAATTAATTTCATTTATCATTGACTTTAATTTGCGAAAGGTTAATAAAATCTCTGAGAAAGAGGGGGTCAACTCGACGAACGCTGTAGAGGCGTTCGTCGTCATCAATTTCCGTACTTCTTTTGTCTAATATTACTCTACTTGTGCTATTATATATGTCTTGTATGAGCTCTATAGTCTTAAATTCCTGTAAGGCTTTCCACATACTGTTAAGGGATACAGAGTCAAATTCATTAGCATAGTCGATGCACGCTAGGAAGAACGGGCGTTTTATTTCTTCATATTTCTCTATAATTAGTTCTGATGAGTGGATGTGGTTTATAGTTGAATAGGTACTTCTAAATCCTTCCTACCTTTCTTCTAAATCTGCATGCTTGACTAACTGGCGCTCTTTTCCTATTTGGTACTTACGTAATTTTTCCCTTAGTTTTTAAACAATCAAAATAAATTCGAAATAAAACAAGCAAAAAAGGATAATTTTAATGACACTTATTAAAAGACTTCATTATAATTATATATATTTCAAACTTAAAAATATTTTCGTACTTCTTCTAAAAGTATTACCAATCTAATCTTCCGTTGCCGAAGCTAGAAACCAACACCTCAAGTCAGGTGCGGTCCTGTTCTGAACCGAAACCGAACATTCCTCAAATACTGCATAACTATCATAACTCCAAGCAAACCGAGTGTTCTGTTTACTTCAAAAGTAAATGTGTGTTTGTAAGCAGTTTAGAATTTACTTCCAAATGGATTTTGGTTTGAATAACTGTGTTATTGTTTTAGTAATACGGTTTATGATTTTGAAACTAGTGTTTATTTTTGAGATAAATTAATAAGCATATTTCTGATATTATTGTTACTTAAATCTAGATACTTATGTTGATAGCAAATGTAATTGGCTGTATATACATATTGACTTTACTTAGTTGTAAGTGCGTTTGTAATTTTCACTAAATATATAATTGTTCTGCTCTAGGAACTTTTATTGTGTGTACAGCTATTGAGTGGATTTCCCTGCCAGAGTGTATGTTTCTTGATAGCTACAGACTTAATCTGATCATCACCATCATCAATCCAAATCTTTGTTTACGAGTGAATAGGTTACTTTTTTAAATGTAATTAATGTCATCAGGGTTCAGTACAACAACGCTTTCAGGGTGTTGATGGAGCTGCCACGAGACTGCGGTGCCTCATGTATGCTCAAGCGCGCTGCATCTATGGTGTTCAGGGTACGGGCCAGTCCCAACATCGTCCTGGCGATGATCGCGCGGAGGCTGTACTGCCTTTTCCTCCGGCATTGTGCTGGCTGACATGTTGCTGTATCAATGCCGGCGAAAAAGTTTTAATTTGAGTAATTGATACTTAATGTTTTTGTTTGTATTTATTTACTTATGGCACTCGACTGCAATGAAAGGGTTATGTTTTTCGAGCGTATCTTGTAGGTTTGTAATATTCTTTATTTCTATGCAATACAGGCTATACATAATTAAGATATCGTCTGATTCGTCTTGACCGCCCAAGTGTTCTTAGATAGGTCACGTTAAAAAAAACAAACACGACGGATTTTAGGCGCCGTATTGTGTGGGTTTCAATTTACTGTTTCTATTAAAATTAAGGGTTTTCAGAGAGAACAAAAATTAATACCACTTAAAATTATGCTAATATTCGTAAAAAAATTACAACAAAAAAGTTGTATAATTTGGTTTTGGTTAGCCAGCTCGTAAATAATTATATATCCTCCAACTGCACAGCATGATTTTCTTCATGTTTACATCTTTTTAGTTCGCTTCTTAAGCAGTTGGGTTTTTTGATTTTATTAATTTGATGTTATTTTAATAATGTGATTTTATTTTTATTCATTTTGATTGACTTTATGAAATTTTGTTATGAATTGACATTTTGTTTTGAGATTGATTATATTTAATAAATTTTGATTGATTTATGTAATTTTAGAGTTTTATTAGGTTTTGACATTTAGTTTGTAATTAAATGTATTTTATTTATTTTGATTTTATTTGTAATGTGGTGTTAAAGTTACCTGAATATAAGATTTTATTGTTCAAATTATTGTCGTCTACATCATTGCTAACCATCAGGTGAGATTAGTAAAAAAATAACTATAGCGTGAACACAAAATAAAAATTTGGATATCATTTAGAACTCCTTAGCAACTGAAGATTCTGCTAGAAACAATCTGGGACTTCAGACTCACAATTTCGCCAACACTGTTGTTCTAAAAACATCCAGTTTCAATTTACAAAATGAAATATTCTTTTATTGTGCTGGTTTTCCTATGGCAGCGTTTTCAAACGGCTTTTTCCTCTAGAGCTATGGTTTTGCATAAATTTGAATATATGACTCGCTCGCATCGGATTATTGCCAACGACTCTCTGTTTATGTCCTGGGGCTATCATCAATTTTTAAGCTAACTGGGAAGTTTATGTTCGTGTTTGTGATTTTATGATCTGTATTTCGAGGACTAGAACAGGTGCTTGATGGGCATTTTAAGATTTCTTAAAGCTGCGATGAGTGGTTCTATAAGGTGAGATGAGCTGGACAAAACATACGATCAGTTAATCAAATACTAATCTCCTCTCCTCTGTACCAGCAATGGAGTGATAATGGCTGATACATTACTAGTAGTATAGTCACATATGTAGATAGATTTTATGATGTTTCTTAAAACATATTATTATTTTCTTGCTAGCTTAGTTCCTACCTAACACGTTTTTGTGGCTTCCGTAGCGTAAAACAGCTTGCCTATTTATCACAAATAATTTCATAATTTCCCTTTAAATTCTCTTCACGTTCCTTTACTAATTTATCATTCACCTGTAAACTTCAGCATCATTACTCAGCCATCCTAATACATCATGCTATATGAAAAGCGTACATTATGTTAATACATCTCCACGATCATCCATTGTAGTGAGATGGTCCGCGTCCCGTAATGGACATCTAAAGGCAGATATTGATAGATGCAGCGTAATATAATTTACATTTTGCTTGCATTTAAGACCGGAGGCTCTTGAATTAGAAAATTGATGAATGGGTGGATAATGTCTTGCCAGGATTACGGTGTATCTGTGTTTTCGACCGACTTCAAAAAGGAGGAGGTTCTCGATTCGACTGTTTTTTTTTGTATGTTCGTTACGCGATTACTCCGCCAATTATGATACGATGATGATGTTTCTTTTTTATTTGAAAGATGGTGCTTCTCATGTGGTCCCATTTAAATTTGTTGAAGATTTGACGAGTTGGTTTTAATTTATCCATAATAGCTGTCACACGCGGCTTCATCCCCGTCAATTGGCTACCTACTTACCCATCTACCCTACCGTACCTAACCTACATAGTTGATTGTTGCGTAACTTAAACCGTTTACGTAGCGCACGCAACGGAATCTCTCAAAAAGAAACAATTTTGCCTGTTTTTGCAACATTTTTCATTTATGCTCCGCTCCTATTGGTCGTAGCGTGATATTATATAGCCTATAACCTTCCTTGATAAATGGACTATCCAACACACAAAATATTTTTCCAGGTAGTTTCTGAGATTAGCGCGTTATCTATACTATATATACTATCTACACTATCTATACTATCTAAACTATCTATACTATCTAAACTATCTATACTATCTATACTATATTATATACTATCAATACTATATATACTATCTATACTATCTATTCAATGTATACTATATATACTATATATACTATATATACTATCTATACTATCTATACTATCTATACTATATATACTATCTATACTATATATACGATCTATACGATCTATACTATCTACGCGATCTATACTATCTATACTATCTATACTATATATACGATCTATACTATCTATACTATCTTTACTATCTATAATATCTATACTATCTATACTATCCATACAATCTATACAATCTATACGATCTATACTATATATACTATCTATACTATCTATACTATCTATACTATATATACGATCTATACTATCTATACTATCTATACTATCTATACTATCTATACTATCTATACTATCTATACTATCAATACAATCTATACAATCTATACGATCTATACTATCTATACTATCTATACTATCTATACTATCTATACTATCTTTACTATCTATACTATCTATACTATCTATACTATCTATACTATATATACGATCTATACTATCTATACTGTCTATACTATCTATACTATCTATACTATCTATACTACTATCTATACTATCTATACTATATATACGATCTATACTATCTATACTATCTATACTATATATACGATCTATACTATCTATACTATCTATACTATCTATACTATCTATACTATATATACTATCTACACTATCTATACTATCTAAACTATCTATACTATCTAAACTATCTATACTATCAATACTATATATACTATCTATACTATCTATACTATATATACTATATATACTATATATACTATATATACTATCTATACTATATATACTATATATACTATCTATACTATATATACTATCTGGTGGCGCCTAACACCAAATACTTGGGCGGAAATATTAAATTGGTTGCGTTTATCCCAGACGCAGGGGGGCTGGTTTAATTAAATAGTGGACTGTATGAAGCGGGGTCTAAAAATACGTGAGTCTGACCTTGCAAAATACGACACGAATTAGGACGACGAAATTGTACATGGACAAAGGAGTTTGGCAGGAAAATGCAACACCACTGACCTGTAGATTCACCATCAATCTTCCACGTCGGCCGGCCGAAGGTTCGAGACCTTTGCTGGATCAGGGCAGCGCAAGAGAGGGCGCACAGACGCCTTTCACAGCTAATACACGCACTTTACGTAGTGTTTTAGATAATAGTTCGTAAATGCACTTGCGATAGTTCACAACCGTAAATTTGTAATAAAATTAACAAGGGAGCCTGAGAGTACCCTACAGTGAAAATAATAAGCTAATACGAAATCCAACATCCCCCCAGCCTTGAAGAAACCCTTCAAAAAAAAAGGTTAGAAAACTAAGAAAATCGCTATATTTAGCAACTTCAAGGATTAACTAGAGCGGAGAAATATAATGAAACTTATAACTTTAACTTAACTAACATAAAATAAGCTAATTTATACTTATGGGCGTAAAAATATATATAATAGAGATATATGAATATATGGCTATTGAGTCGGAAGAGGGCATAACCGCACTACTGGTCGTTTATAAGTACCGGTTTTAGTTTTTACTTCCGCTACGCGAACAACACCATCCTTACCAGGGTATACATTGGTAACCACTCCCAATGGCCACTGTAAGGGTGGAGCGTTATCTACATTTAACAACACTACAGTACCGACTGTAATAGGATTAGACGGAGTATTCCATTTTTCGCGTTGTTGCAAGTTATGTAAATATTCCGACTTAAATCGCCTCCAATACGATTGAACTATCGAATCCATTAAAGAGAAACGGGACAACAGATCTGTTCGTTCTTCGGATAAGTCGGCTGCAGGTAAGCATTCTAGTGGAGTGGTAGATAAAAAATGCGCGGGAGTAAGTGCTAATGGCTCTGACGGATCAGAGCTCAAAACATAAAGAGGACGGCTATTTAGCACTGCCTCAATTTGAATAAGAATGGTCGACATCTCTTCAAAGGTGAGAACTTGATTACCGATTGTTCGAAATAAAAGCGACTTGGTGCTCTTAACGTTCGCTTCCCATATCCCTCCGAAGTGACTTGCTGTAGGAGGGTTCATTCGCCACGTGATGCGGTTCTTCGCGAGTTCATGACTAAAACTTTGATAGTAATCAGCGGTTTGTAAAAACTCGTGAAGTTCATTAAAATATTTTTTAGAAGCGACAAAATTAGTCCCGTTATCGCTATATAAGAAATTACAAGGACCTCTTCGCGATATGAATCGTTTAAATGCGTCAATAAAGGAAGCGGAAGTTAAGTTAGAAACTAATTCGATATGCACTGCTTTTGTCACGAGACAAATAAAAATACAAATATAAGCTTTTACACTTCGTATGCCCCGTTTGCGGTAAGGAGTAACATAAAGTGGACCTGCGTAATCGGCGCCCGTATGTAAATCTTTGCATTGCTCTAACCTACATTTAGGCAAATCGGCCATAGGCGGAAACGTAGGCTTAGGATTAACTCGGAAACAATCATTACATTTGTGTATGTACTGTCGAACCACACGTCTAGCGGAAATAATCCAATATTTGGATCTTAATAACGAAAGTAATAATTGCGGCCCGGCGTGACAATTGTCGCGGTGATAAAATTCAATTAATAATTTAACAACATGTCCTTGCCCGGGAAGTAAAATCGGATGTTTAGAAGAATATTCTAGTGTCGAGTTCGATAAGCGACCTCCGACACGTAGAAGTCCGTTACATAAAAATGGAAACAATTTCCGTAACTTGGCCGAACACGGTTGACCTTTAGAAATATTCTTAATGTCTTCGGAAAAGTATTTAGATTGAACCGCGCGAATTATATCCAATTCAGCTGTATTTAAATCTTCAGCGGTAATTGTATCGTTTTGCGGCAATTTTTTAATAAATCTAAGCGAAAAAACTGTAGCTTCCAGCAGCTTTTCCCAAGTGGAACACTCTGAAGCTAATTTTAAGAGCGGGTTATCATTATCTGTGACTTGAGTCACGTGCGTAACAGTATTTTCTTCCGGTAATGAAGACCGGTTGGATAAAAATTGTTGTATAGGCCAGTCTTGTCTAGGCAAGGAAAGCCAGGATGGACCCTTAAACCAAAGCTCATGTTGAATGAGCTGCGAAGGCATGAGTCCACGAGATACGCAATCTGCGGGGTTCTCTATGCCAGCGACATGATATAAATTTTCAGGTGAAATATTTTCCTGAATTTGAGAAATGCGGTTGGCAACATAAGTGTTGAATCGGTGAGGCGAAGCAACAAACCAACTGAGTGCTACTTCAGAGTCCGAAAAAGCATAAATATTTTCAATTTTATGTCGTTTAGATAAAGTGTCATGAACGGTTTTAAGAAGTCGTGACATTAAAAGTATTCCGTTTAATTCCAAGCGTGCGAGAGTGATTTTAGGTTTAGCAGATGCGACACGCAACTTGGAGCACACGAGTGAAATAATAGGCGGTTGATCGCCATTGACGACGTGTAAAAATATCACACAACCGTATGCGGATTCGCTCGCATCTGAAAATGCTACTAAGGAAACTGTAGAACGGGTTTCTATACCTAAATGACGTGGAAATGATAAATTAGATATTTGCGGTAACTCTATTAAGTATTGTTGCCAAATTTTAACAATGCGAGAAGGGGGTATATCGTCCCAATCGAAATTTAAAAGCCAGAGCTCCTTAATTATTAATTTAGCGAAAAGAATTATAGGGCCGACGAGTCCTAAGACGTCGTACAACCGAGCGGTAGCGGATAAAATGGCGCGTTTAGTACAAACAGGTAGGGGACTTGATATTTTGAAAATAAAGGTATCCTGAGCGGGCAACCAACGCAAACCTAATATCTTAAATGTATTTCCATCGTCGAAAGAAATGCATTCAGATTGACGGTGCGACTCGGGAATATGTTCGAGTAATTCCTGTGAGTTGGAAGTCCATTTAACTAAGTCAAACCCGCCAGTTTTGAAGATCTGGATCAGATCAGTAGCTGTCTTGACTGCTTCCTCGAGAGAAGAAGCAGATGAAGCTACGTCATCCATATAAATGTCCCTCTCTAATACGGCTGCCGCAGTTGGCCAATTATGCCGTTCATCGCTAGCGAGCTGGCGTAGCGTGCGGAGCGCCAAAAATGGTGAAGACCGGAGCCCAAATGTGACTCGAGTGAACTCAAAAACCTCGAGTGGGTCGGTTTCTGAAAATCTATATAAGATTCTTTGATATTTGCGGTGCGGAGCATTTGTATAAATACATAAATACATTTGTTTTACATCTGCACAAAAGGCAATGTAATAAACACGAACATTTAAAAGTATATGAAATATATCAGCCTGTAGATTGCAACCCGTATACAGGACATCATTTAGTGATAAGCCTGTACTTGTCTTGGCACTGCCATCGAGCACAGGACGAACCTTGGTTGTCGCCTTGTCGTTGCGCACTACAGGATGGTGCGGTAGATAAAAGCCTGGGGCGACTAATGCCTCAGGTGCGGTGCGGGACAGTATACCCTTATTTAGGTAATCACGAATAACATCATCATATTTTAATTTTAAATTAGGATCCTTAGAAAATTTCTTTTCTAAAAGTAGGAAACGTTTTTTAGCGGTAGTATAAGAATTGCCAAGATTATTTGGGTCTTCTTTAAAAGGAAGGTCAACTGAATAGCTGCCGTCGGAGTTACGAACAGTGGTTGAAATATAAATATTTTCACACTGTTGGTCGTCGGGACTTAAAAATGACTGCGAGGGTAATTCCTCGACTGCCCAAAATCTTTCAACCATCTGATGCAGCGGATCAGAAGTAAAAGCACACAATGTGCGGGTAGCGGGTTGCGGAGAAATAATAGGAGCGTCACCTAAAATCAGGTAACCTAAAGTCGTTTCAAGGGCGGAGGGCATACCGTTATCTGAGCTTTTAATTTTATCAGAAAGTAAAATTTCACAATAAAATTTAACACCTAAAAGTATATCTATAGTTCCCGGTTGCGAAAAGTCATCATCGGCGAGCGGTAAGTTACGAATAAATTCAATAGCCGCGGTATCAACACAGGTGTCCGGCAACTGTGACGTAATCTGTCCTACTACCATCGGCCTTATAGAATATTCGCACTTATTATCAAAGCGAGACGTGAATTTAACAGAAGTAACCCCGAGAATTTTTTGTGAGGCTCCTCCAATGCCTTGAACTTGCGAATAGCGGGTTTGAGTATAAATAGGAAGCGATAGTCGCTTACAACAAGTTGCGGAAATATAATCACTCTGAGAGCCAGGATCCACTAGACATCTCAAAAAGTGAGTGCGGTTTAAAGAATCAAAAAACTTTACTTTTGCGGTCCCTAACAACGTAGTCGTTTGATAACGAGCTGTTCGATCGTACGAAACTGTACACACCGATGCATTATTTGCAATAGTTGTAGGGTCATTAGAAGCGGCGAGAGAATGAGTCATAGCGGACTCTAAATGACTGCTGGCCGGTGTAGGGCGCGGCAAGTCATGAGCGGTAGCGGGAATAGGATTAGAGGTATTGGGCACCACAGAGCCAACGTTACAATTCGTTTTATCATTTTGTGTTGGATTGAAATGTAATAAGGTGTGATGCCGCTTTGAACAATGAGAACAAGTATGTTTCGAAGTACAAGAAAAAGTCTTGTGTTTAGTACTTAAACTATTGTTACAGAAATGATTAATTTTTATAAAATTATATCTTTCTCGCGGGGTTAACTTATTAAATGACGAACAAGAATATAAATGTTCATGTGGTTTCTCATTACATAAAGCGCATTTATCGCTTACACTTGGACCATACCCTACATCTGTATTAACAAAAGACTTGGACGGTTTAGGGATGTGCTTAGTTTGACGCTGCTGGTTAGACTGAGAATTATTATCTATCGATTTACTAAGGTTCATAGAACGAGACAAAACTTTACTTTGCTCCTTTATGAATTCAATTAAATTATGATAAGGAGGTATTTTATCTTTACGATAGGTAATTTCAAATAATTTAACTGTGTCTGCGTCCAACTTTTGAAGAGCCAAGTGCAAGAAAATAAATTCAGTTAAATCGTTAAGCTTCAATTGCTTAAGTGCTTGTACTGAAGAATCAAAATTATTTATAAATGAGTCTAACCCATCAGAACTAGCAATGGATAGCGGTTTAAACTGTAACAATTGGTTTAAATATGCGGATGCGAGTGAGCGAGGATCGTCATATTTTTGCACGAGTGCCTCCCAAATAATAATATAATTTTCTGCGGTTGGCGCCAACCCTGCGCAAACGCACGACGCCTGCCAAGTTAATTTACCTACTAAGTAAAATACTTTTTCACTATTAGTGAGCGATGTGTTATCGTGTATCATGCTTTTAAATTGTTGATAAAACAATGGCTATTTCTTGACATTACCGTCGAATGACATCAAATCAATGGGCGGAAGGCGAGGATTAGATTTTTGTAATGAAGTTTGAGATTCAGATTCAGGACACTCGGTTTTATTATTGAGTAAAACCTGTTTTATAAAACAAAACATTTCTTCAAAAGATAACCAGGAATCATATTCGACCTCAGAATCGGGGTTCAACTGTAAATTTAACATATTATAAGAATCTAAAACTTGTTGATAATCATTACGCAATGTATCAATATTTAAAGCACTAGAACAAAACGACTTATAATATTGTCGATCATTATTTGCTTTCTGTGCAAGTTCGAAAATATTTTCTACACGTTTGTAAATTACATCGCGTTTGACTACGTATAACGATAACTGGTTTTTATTAGTACTGGTAGTGTCAAAGAACTGATCTGCATCACTTCCTTTCCTCTTTGCTTTAGTCATTGAGAATAACTGTATATATGTAGTATAGCGGCGATAAGTAGGCAATACGATTATGTAAACAAAGTACTAATAAGCGGTTATAATCATAAAACGACTAACTTTAGTTGCGAGAATAAAATAAATGATTGCGGGTGAGAGAAAAATATCAAAAGTACTGGTATGTGAACGTGACCTAACGAAGCGAGCTGAAGTTCACCGAACAATTACGAACGAACTACACTTGGGAGCAAATAAATCGAGCCACTTCCTTTTTCACGCATTATGGTAATTATTTTTGGTATTAAGGAACGCATCGATTCGAAACATATATCGCCTAAAAGGGTATTTAATAACCTTTACAATGAGGGTAGTTAGTTGTCAAAATTTCATTTTTATTAAAGTTTAAAGGGTAGAATAAAATTATCGCATTTAATTTGCTTATGACATTTTTATTGTACTCTGTTAAGAAAAGATTAAATTTGAGGTTTTTGTTAATCATACCCATATTACTTGTTATTGTTGTCTTTATCTGTGTCTGTGTAATCAAAATAACCTGATAAAATGGATACTACACCGACGGAAGCTGCCCAAGTTGTAGCTTTACTTGAGGTTGGACACGGACAACGTGAAGTGGCACGCAGACTTCATTTGAGTCGTTCAAAGGTACAGCGGGTATACCGCAGGTATCTGGAGACTGGTGCTTTTGTTCGGCGACCTGGAACTGGCCGACCACGGGCAACAACAGAACGTGACGACCGCTTTATTGCAACCAATTCGTTGCGCGACCGTGGACTTAATGCTGTTCAGCTACAGCAAGCGTTACGTGACGTTCGAGGAGTCGCAATCAGTAGGTGGACAGTGAGACGAAGACTAAAAGAACGAAATTTAACATCACACAAACCAGCAACTGGGCCAAAATTGACTGTAGCTCATCGCCGATCTCGCTTGGAGTTTGCTCGAGAACACATTAATTGGACGTTAGAAGACTGGAGGTCAGTTTTGTTTTCTGACGAGTCAAGAATCTGTCTTTTTAGCAATGACGGGAGAAACCGAGTGTATAGACGTCCTGGTGAAAGATTTGCCCAATGTTGCATTCGAGAAAAGGTGAGTTTTGGTGGTGGTTCTTGTATGGTGTGGGGAGGAATTTCTCTAGACGGAAAAACGGAACTTGTCTTCGTCGACCCCGCCAACGATGGCAATGGTAGACGTGGATTAACAGCTGACCGATACATAACTGACATTCTTGAAAACCACGTAATGCCGTATGCTGGTTTTGTCGGAGAAAATTTCTTGTTTATGCATGACAATGCGAGACCTCATACCGCGCAGATCGTTACGGATTACTTGTCTGCGATCGGGATTCAACAAATGGTATGGCCAGCACGAAGTCCTGATTTGAACCCGATCGAACACCTATGGGACGAGCTAAAACGGAGAGTCCGAGCCAGGGTTCCCGCTGTTTCATCCATTCCCGAGCTTAATGTCGCTGTGCTTGAAGAGTGGGAGAACATACCACAATATGTCATCGTAACGCTGATCAGATCGATGACTAATAGGCTACAAGAATGTATCAGGGCCCGGGGGGGTAATACCAGTTATTAAGAATATTTTTTTTGCAATAATTTTGTTTTTTATTGTTTTTATGGACTGTTTTAGCCCTACTAAATTTTCTATCAAAATTACCATTTTTCTTGCAGAGCCAATAATTTATCATTCAATAAGGTTATTATTCAATAATTTACCCTCATTGTAAAGGTTATTAACTAAACTTTTAGGCGATATATAGTTCGAATTGATACGTTCCATATTACCAAAAATACTTACCATTTTACGTGAAAAAAGGTAGTGGCTCGATTTATTTGCTCCCAAGTGTAGTTGTCTAAAGAACGATCATGTAGGAACCGATTCAAAATGGCGGAATACCAAAATGGAATGAATTTGAAAAGAAATAACTTTTACGTTGTGTTGTACTATGCAATGCGGGTGCGGAAATAAAAAGTAATAGATGTCGGTGCGGGGAAAAAACAAAGAATAAACGACATTCTATTTATTAGTTACGTAGTACAATGTCCGTTTAGTTATAACTGACCATGCGGTTTACATAAAGAATGCGACCTAAATGACCAAAAGTAAATACGGTTCGAAGTGACCAAAAATAATGGTGGCGCCTAACACCAAATACTTGGGCGGAAATATTAAATTGGTTGCGTTTATCCCAGACGCAGGGGGGCTGGTTTAATTAAATAGTGGACTGTATGAAGCGGGGTCTAAAAATACGTGAGTCTGACCTTGCAAAATACGACACGAATTAGGACGACGAAATTTTACATGGACAAAGGAATTTGGCAGGAAAATGCAACACCACTGACCTGTAGATTCACCATCAATCTTCCACGTCGGCCGGCCGAAGGTTCGAGACCTTTGCTGGATCAGGGCAGCGCAAGAGAGGGCGCACAGACGCCTTTCACAGCTAATACACGCACTTTACGTAGTGTTTTAGATAATAGTTCGTAAATGCACTTGCGATAGTTCACAACCGTAAATTTGTAATAAAATTAACAAGGGAGCAGGCAATTAGTAACACTGCTCTCGTCGAAGAACGCGACAAGACAATAGTCTTCACACCGTCACCGTAGATGGTGACAAGGACAGCGATAGTCCGGGTGTGCATGAGGGAAAAGGATGGGACACGACAGGACAGTGACGCATTTTGCAAGTCATTTCTTACTTCTACCCTACAGTGAAAATAATAAGCTAATACGAAATCCAACACTATCTATACTATCTATACTATCTATACTATATATACTATATATACTATCTATACTATCTATACTATATATACTATCTATACTATATATACGATCTATACGATCTATACTATCTATACTATCTATACTATCTATACTATCTAACTATCTATACTATCTATACTATCTATACTATCTATACGATCTATACTATCTATACTATGTATACTAATATTATAAAGCGGAAGAGTTTGTTTGTTTGTTTGAAAGCGCTAATTATATAATATAGAATAGATAATGCGTATTTTCATGGTAATAAGGTACCAAAACTAAAAAAAAAAAGAAAAATATTAAAAAAAAAAATACCAAATTCCTACACAAAAAGAAAACTTTCTATTCGTAACGTTTTTCTTAATAAAATACACTGAATTTAACCATAGGATGAGTCCGACGGAGTTATGATTTTCATTTGTTCGAATAGGTTTTACTTGTGAGTGCTGTCATATTTAGGTATTGATGTTAAAAGGTAGTTTAGCGATTTTAACTTAAAGCAGTGATTTTTAGAAACTATAGCATAGCACCTCTGCCTAACCTGTCTGGGAATCCAGGTCTTATGTTATGTTATGTAAAAGAAAGAAAGTTTCTTCGCATCGAATTAAACATTGTTGTAGCCACTGCTATAGACGACTCTATAAAAATCAAGCGTGTCATTGAATGTAATGGAAACTAACGGATCGTTCTGACTATGCTTGTGACAGCCAAAACTTACTTTAAAAGGAAAAAACCGAGGGTATAAAAACGGGTATAGATTATGGTGTCCCTAGACACTACTGGCGCTTGGGCAATTCCGCGCTCTTAGGCTGACTCATATCGTAATGCTTAAGTATTCCTCCGTTCTTGGAAATACAAACTTAAACCCTGCTTATTCAATTAAAAAAACTATAATAAAGTAAGAAGTAAGACGTTATTCTTCCAAGTTTTCAATTTTCCTGCAAAAAGGGTATAATTTTTCACAAAGATATACAGCTTGCTCCAGCTTCGTGATGAATTTATTTTCGCTTGGCATCTAAACAACTGGATGCATTTTGATGAAAGGAGAATATGTGCTTAGATTTCACAAGTGTAGCTGACTAGTATAAATTAACCTAGGAGCTTTGTTTGAAAACTAAATTGGGGAATTTTCTATATTTTATTTTTGTGTTAAAATATTTCGATGTGCTTATTATTCTACATTTCAGACTGAGAGTGAAGTATCTGTTACTTCACTCTAGCACCTAGGCTTGCACATGCACTATTCATTATAATATCTCCCGCGCTGATGCCTAGTCTCCACTGAGATTAGCCGCCATGATTAAAATTCTGTCTGGAGGCCTATTATTATTTTAATTTTTACCTGACTGCGGGAGAATAATGTTTATCAAGCGTTTGTATGTATGTCCAAATGGACATACATACATACGCTTACTACACATACTATGGCACGTTCTACAGCCCAAAATCGGCTCAATGGATTATGAAATTATGAGGTGTCGTTGGATTTGTCTCAACTGTGGGAGTAACATAGGCCATACAATTTTTAAATATGTTGGGGGCACCTTTTAAAAAAGGAGGCGATAAGAATTTTTTTTTCGTTTTCGTAACAATATGGGTATCAAATGAAAGCTAATAAATTCCTTTTTCCATTCCATTCCAAAATATTGGCACTCGGTTGGCGATGTGGTTGTGCGATTGACTGCTGCGCTGCGCGTCGCGACTTCGATTCCCGCATGGAACAAATATTTGTATGACCTACAAATAATTGTTCCGGCTCTGGGTGTTGTGTATATTTGTAAATCAACCCAGATACAGGCAGATATTCCTAGTGTGGGGCATCGTTTTTTTTTTTTTAATAAAAGAAAGAAAGAAATAAATATTTTATCGTAACACTTATAAGTACCTATTTTATTACAATTTCAAGATATGTGTTGCTTCTTTAGCAAAATAAATAATCTGTTACCACATAACTTATTTGGAGAACTCATTCATTAAAGTTTGTAATATAACAAATTAATATAAAAACAAAAAATCCGACTGCTAAAAAAATATCGTAAACATATCCAAACTTCGTTTTTCACCACTAGCGGCACCACATAATATGTATTTAAATATTATGAGATTGTCAGCGGTGGCAATTGGGCGTCTAATTAGCAGAAACAATAGAAACAACAAGCTTACGCACACATGGTGTGCGCATGACGTTTGATTACTTACATGTTTTTCACTTTTCAGTTAATTATTTTTAAGCAGTCGGGTTTTGTTTTTTCTTTTCAAATGGACAAAACAAAACCTCCTTTGAGCAATTCTGCGTAGTTGGTTGGTTATGGTCTTCAATACTTTTAGCAGAAGACCGAGCGTAAATGTGTACGAGGTGATTCTTTTTTCATGCAAATAGGAATAACACGTAACGGATCAAGATGATCAAAGAGAAGCCTCTCAAAGTGCTACCCACGCCTTGAAAAATCGAACTTCGGTAGAATTGAGAACCTACTTTAAGTAAACCTGTTTACCTCTTTACGCGAACCTTTTTAAATATTTAAACAGGATATTACCTACGTATGAATACAAAACAACCTACTCAATGATACATTCAGTACAATTGCCTCATTGGTCTAGTTGTCACAAGCTCTACTGCGAAACATGAGGTCATGGGTTCTATTCCTGGGTCAGGCAAAGTGTAATTGAGTTTTCCCACCAGATTTTTTTCCGTAATAGCCTGGAGTCTGGACAAACTGGCGAAATGGGGGTAGTATAATGTTAGGACTTTTATATTAATGACTGCGTCAACTGCTTACTTTCTTACTTACCCTACATACCTTCCTACCACATTCTTTCGCGGAGAATCTTAACACCGCCTTTCAGATAATTACATCAAATGCACAACGCCATCTACCAAATATGGAGTTCAACATTCTGAGTATCTGAATTGCGTGTGTTGTGATATTTTAGTTCTTGAAGACTTTAAATACATCTAACTTTGATAGAGAAAACCGTTAAAAATTATGCGTAACTTTCAAGTTACGCATAATTTTTATATTTGAAAGTTATCTACAGTTTTGTCGTACTTTTTACGTGAAGCACAATAAACAGACAAAAATTTAAATAATACTGGAAATGGGTTCTGTTGGTTATCATTTAACAACCTGGTTATTTTTTCTGCAAATATTTTCGATGCACAAAAACTACTTTCCTACAGATTTATTTCAATGTATTGATAATTTTTATCCGAGGTGCTAGGCAACTGGGCTTTTCCCAGTCGTAAACGACCCTTTGTGTGCTTATTGGCCTTGTTAGTTCTGTCTCCTGCTTGATATGGAGGGAAGCGTTAAATATTTTTTTTTTCTACACCTGTGTTATTCTTTTCTGATTAAATTCGTTGCGGGATCCAAGACAGTTAAATTCATTCTCCGGGACGTCGTCGATCTTCATTGCCTTGGTGCTTTTCTGATGGTTGCCACTGTTGATTCTGGCTTTCAGGAGTTGAAGTGGTTTGGGGATAGTGCGGTAGGATTATACTATAGTCCTCAATGGGCCCCTGCCCAAAATTCGGGGAACGAAGGCATGTTTTTTACCCGACTGCCGAAAGCCGAAGGAGGGTAACGTGTTTATCTATGTATTTATGTATGTTGTTCCTATGTGGTGTTCTAGAAACCAAACGCATTGTAAAATAGAATAATGGCGGCTTTTAGGCGCCATATTATGGAGGCCCAATTTTTTTTTTCTTCCAAAGCCTTCTTCTTCCAAAAAAAAAAGTTGATATCAAAATAAAGGGCTTTAAGAGGTTATTTCAAAAATATAAAACCCTTACATGTTTAAATGTACCTAATTTGAAACGGCTTCATCGCTATGCGTGCGTATGTTCCAAACAGCAAATTCGGTCTATTTTCTATCTGTTTGAGTTTCAGGAATCAATTATTGTCGGGCAAGCGGGTGATTAGCCCACTGTGTCTTAATCCGATAACGAGGCTAGCGCTTTAGAGCCTTCGGATGTGCTAGGTCTTGTTTTGGGTATCCTCCTTAATAAGGCGATTCTGTTTTAAGGCGCAGATTATTCGCCCTTCACCCTGCATCAACTAGCTCAGCTGCAACACAGGAAGGCGGACGCGCGGTGGAGCGGCTGCATCAGGTCCCAGGGACAACGACGGTGACGTGGATGATTCGGACTGGGTAGGGCTCTGCTTTATACGGTATTCCGCCACGAGTACAGCAGAAGGTATTTTTGGCATTTTATAGGTAATACTGTTCTTACGAGCAGTGATTCTCACCAAGAAATATCCTAGCTTCGGTCCCCCCCTTTCCTCATATTAGTACACAAAATTAATTAAATTGTGCCGATTTCGTGCTCGGCCCAAAATAGACTTAGGATCACGTGCCTGTTTACGTGAGCGAAGCCGCGGGTACATCTCGTTTTCTTATAAGAAGATACGAGTACATTCGGTTTTGTAACCATAAACGATCTGTTAAACGTACACGGAATTCGCTACCGATCGAACACTGTTTTATAATCAGATAACTCTAAAATGAATACAAAATTCAACCGTAAACGGTATCGGTATTGATATTCCACGTCTGACAAATAACCGCTTAACTTCTGTAATGCAGAAGCGTTGCAGGCGTGATAAAATCTTTTATTTATGTGCTAGCCTTTATCATAGAGTAAGAATGCATGGAAGCGCCGAATTCATTATAAATACCTACACACTCGGAGGCGTAAGAAACGTTCAGCATTAGTGTGTTACAATGTTGGTGGACACTAAAAACTAAATATATAACACATTCAGTATATCATCTTTTCTTCAAATGACAGTTCAAAAATATAATCATGACGGTATTTCAAGGAACTAAAGTACCTATGTATTATGTGAAGAGTTCGTACTTCGGCAAATGTAAGGCGTGAGTCGTTAGCAAGCGTATATTAAAAACTGACATTGATACAAATGTCTCTTTATATACTACTGGATGATAATTCCCAAATGTGGATAACCGAATATACTGCATTAGGCACTAGTTTAGTCTCGAGGCTTCGCTCAAGGATAGGCCACGAAGTCGCGGGAATGCAAATACAGTTCCTTGGAGAACCTTTATAAGAGTTCCTTTATAACGCAGAGTGCGTTATAAAAGTAGCCTATGACACTCAGTGATAATCTCTTTTTTCTGTCAATAGAAGATTTTTTTTAATCAGATATCTACAATAAGGTAAAGGCACATATAAACCAGCAAACAATTATACTTCCACACAATAATTTAATAGTAAGATTTTATATTGTATAAACTCAATTTCTTTCAGTATTTTATAATTGCATAGTACGTGTGTGAGTAATATGTACCAACTGTAAATCTACCATTTACTGTTCCTATGTGTCGTTCGTTGACTTGTGTGTGCCCTGGCAGTTGAGTTTGTGTCATGCTCTCTCGTATATCTCTCTGATGGTGGCACATGATTGTATTGGATCATTCGGTTCCCTTCATGATGGTTGAGCTGAGTGGTGCCAATCCATGCGTCATGTTCGTGAACGGGCGCCATCAGTTGGGATTGTTCCTAACTTAACTGCTTCGGCCTGCTTTTAATTACGTTAAGTACGTAATTAAAAGCAGCCCTTTTATTTTTGAATTGTTTGTTTAACGCTAGACGCTTTTACGTGCACGTCTTTTTACATCGTTCTCATATACGTATTTTTTCAACAAGAATGATTTAACTAAATAATTGTGATTAAAACTGACGGAAAAGAGTGTCCGTGGTGTTTCTTGCACGTTCTTCTCTATAGAGATCTACTGACGCTTGCGAATGTGCAGCCTGATTAATTTTTTGTTTGACATTTCAAAAGTACCTATAAAAGGTTTGGTTGAATTAAAAAAAAATATTTTTAAAGGTTTTCCTTTTTTTTCACTGTAAATGTCGCTTCTTACACACTTTTCCTATTCTATGGCTACACTGAGCAACCACCTATCCACCCGCTTTGATACCCGTTCCTTGCTATTTTTCTCAGAGTTACGTTGGTACGGAGTAAATATCGGGCACAGTTTAACTTGTCTGAAGGGAAATTGGTCGTGTTTAAGTTTTCGATTTTACTATGTTTACAACAGTTTTGTGTTAGTATTTAGGAGTATATTTAGCAGTTAGGGTTACGTTCGAGTAAGAAGTTTTTGGGCTTATAGTTTGTATAGTATAGATTAGCGTTTTATTTAAGCCTTGCCTAAGTGCCTTCCCTAGTCTACTTAACTGCCTACCACCTTACTTACCTTCTTGTCTACCCTGCCTATAGAGTTCTTTTTTTGCGAATCTATTTAGAAAATAACTTCAAACGCACAATGCCATCTATCGAATATAGAGTTCAACAGTCCGAGTATCTGAATTGTGTGTTGTGATTATTTAACTTCATGAACACTTTATATTCACCTAACTTATGATAGAGTGAACCAGTAGCGATGACACAAAAACGCTTAATGCTTCAAGTTACGTGCAATTTTTTTATTATAAGTTATCTACATTAGTTCCGTACATTTTACGTGATTCGTGCACAAAGAAACAGACAACGGACAAACAGACAAAAATTCAAAAAATGCTAGAAATGGGTTCTGTTGGTTATCTTTTAACACCCTGGCTATTGTTTAAATATTTTCGATGTACAAAAATGACTTTTCTACAGATTGATTATATGTATTGATGATGACATTGATGACGACAAGTACAGGCTTACAATGCATTCTAATCTTGGGTAAGTAACAGTTCGCTGATAGGCAGCGAAAACAATTGTCAAAACTCCAAATAGTGTGGCTTAATCTCGTGACATTTTAGAAGGGCATGTCAATCCATCAAAGTTGAACTTTTTTATGATAAATCAATAACGCTGATAGAATATCACTTCGAATAGGCTTCAGATTTACCTTTACTTACAAAGTCTCATCGAACACAATCTTTGACATAAAATTAAAAACCGGCCAAGTGCGAGTCGGACTCGCGCACGAAGGGTTCCGTACTTGGTAAATTGCGGTTTACGATTTATGACGTATTAAAAAAAAACTACTAACTAGATCTCGTTCAAACGAAAATTGGTTTGAACGAGATCTAGTTAGTAGTTTTTTTTTTGTGGAAGGTGGAAGTTTACATGGTAATGTACATCATATATTTTTTTTAGTTTTATCATTCTCTTATTTTAGAAGTTACAGGGGGGACACACACATTTTACCACTTTGGAAGTGTCTCTCACGCAAACTATTCAGTTTAGAAAAAAATGATTTAAGAAACCTCAATATCATTTTTGAAGACCTATCCATAGATACCGATACACGTATGGATTTGAAGAAAAAAAAAATTTTTAGTTTCAGTTTCAAGTATGGGGACCCCCAAAATTTATTGTATTTTTTCTATTTTTGTGTGAAAATCTTAATGCGGTTCACAGAATACATCAACTTATCAAGTTTCAATAGCATAGTTCTTATATATTCGGGAAAAAATGGCTGTGACATACGGACAGACAGACAGACATGACGAATCTATAAGGGTTCCGTTTTTTGCCATTTGGCTACGGAACCCTAAAAAGCGGCCCTATACCAAAATTGTATTTATACAATACCGAGTTTCTTATGTTTTTATTGCGTATTTTGTGTCTTTTTTTCGTTTCTTATGAAACCAAAGATTTATTATACTCCTTCATTCATTATTTTTCTAATCATCTACATTTTTAAATATTTTTATAAAGTAAGTTTAATAAAAGCAACATTTAAAAGTATAAAAATATAGAGTCCTCCGAAAAATTGAGAGAGGAACCTCCGAACAATACGAGCCGTGTCCAGAATTACTGCTTTCTGAGTCAAGCCCTTGATCCACCTTATTATACTTATTTTTATTCGTTGTAAGTCTGGAAAACCAACAGACCAACTACAGATAAGTGAGTAACTATAAGTTACTCCAGTACCCTGTTCCATCCGTATGCCAGCCATCACTTTAAACTAAAATCAAGTTCCAAATCCAATATGATTTTAAATTCAAAAGTAGAAAGTTATGGAACGTCACTGCTAGTTCAAAACGATCTTATTTCAAACGAAGAAAGATTCAAATGAACCTCAAAGTAGGACTTCAAGTGCGATAGATTTTCAAAAGCACTTTGAGAAGTTTCCGAACCACATACGCTGAGTTGGCTTTAAGAGATCTGTTTAACAACTTATATTTCCATTGATATGGAACTTTTCATATTTGAGGTGGAACTTTTGAAGTTTCGGTTTTGTCTTTTGATAATACTGGGCAATTAATTCGAATTGCATCAAACGGATCGCATTCAGATTTGTAAGTAGGTACCTGCTTGTGTTAAAGTTTCAACTTTGTAAAGTAACCATTATAACTTTGAGGCGAGCAATCCGTTGAAGAAATTGTTAATTCTTGCATTAATTATTCCATATCATGATGCATATATACTAATATTACAAATGCGAAAGTAACTCTGTCTGTGTTTCTATCTGTCTGTATGTTACTCTTTCACGCCTGATCCGCTGAGCCAATGTTGATGTATGTAGGTATATAGATGGATTGGACTTTGGAGAAGATCATATAACTTTTATCCCGAGAGAACATGCCTTTGGGATAATTTCTGAATTCATGCTGGCGTAGATGCTTGTAGCAGCTAATATTTTTATTATAACTTCAAGTAATTTGAAAAGAGTCTCAATTAAATTTCAAGATCTATTTTCAAAGACTTTTTTATGACAAAAATGTAGCGAACAAAAAACCATTCAATCCTATAATACACTCACTTGCAAGTTCACCCGTCGAACGATAAAAAAAAAACAACAAAGATCCGCAGCTATTCTATCCCTACCTTACTCGCATTGTTTTCCTATCGACAATTGTCGCAAGTCTATCACAAAGCAAATAAACAAGCTTGGCAAACTCCTAAAATCGTATTGTTCACAGAACGAGTTGGAATGTTGTCAACGATTTGAGATAGAGCCTTCAAACTTTGTGTTACGTACTTGTTCCGGCTTATAGGTACAGTTTGTAGGATAGATTTTGTTTTAGAGGTTTTAAAATGGTTGGTAGATGTGGAACAATCATGCTGTTTGATTGTGTTTTCGTTTTGGATAATTTGTATAGAAATTGATAACAGTGTGTCACACAGATTTTAGAATATAGTGATTCCAAGGACTCACAACCAATGAGGATAAACTAATTAACGTCAGTTTCAACTTGGAATGTTGACTAAGGTCCAAAAATATATCTGTTAAACGTTGTTATAACACGCAAGGAAGCAATTTTTGAATTTAAAATCACTTCTAATGCTGTAGAAGTGCGACTAAATTTATAATGATTTTTTCGCAAACCCGTTTTTTTTCAAAAATAAGGAGAATACAATTTTCTGAAACATAAAACTCTCTTAAGTGGTTGGTAAATCCCGTACCTATCTTAATATGCCATATTTTGATAAATATGCACAACGAAAAAAAAAAACTGCATATTATTAACTCGCACTAAAATTCCTATCTCTATCTATCCTCATTTAATCAATGACATTTTTAATTTAATTCATCTAGTGACATTATTGATAGCTTAAGATTTGTTATGTTTCATTGTCGCCACGCAGTGAAATTAACAAAACGAAATAAATTGAAATTGTGTTTAATTATAAAGTATTTTTTGCAAGTAAATGTGTGAACTTGCTTGTGATTTGCATGCCTCAAGGTGTAATATGGTTGGACTGTGCTATATTTTTTAACAACTTCATGTAATTACCCATATTAGCAAATAAATGATTATGATTATGATTATGATTATTATAGCTGATAAGATGTCAATTTACTTAAAATCCCTTTTTTGATCCCTGCAGGCAAGTCCTTATATTTTGTACTTTTTTCTCTTGGTATTAATCGTTACGTAAGTACATAATCAATTAATTTTAACGTTAAAGTAAATGTTCCTAATACAATTTTCCTGCTCTAATATGTCAGAGACTAGCCTTAATTGGCGTAATTTATAGACATAATTATTACTTGAGTAATTAGTAATTTATAGCTCAGGCAATAACATCACTTACCGCTGTTATGTCAAATTGATTGAGTGTAGCTGTAGGTAATGCATTACAAATATACCTACTTGTTGGGTTTAGTCAACAGCACGGACGTCAAAATAAATCACAAGCACGCCCCCTGGTGGTGACTCCAAGAAAAACTACGGTTTGGCGCGCTTCACTGGATGAGGTGGAGAATCGAGACATTACGCACTTAGTAATATACTCAGTTTATGCTGTAGTGGCACAGTATGCTCTATTATCTAACGGAGAATTATCCGAAGAGGTAGAAGAATCTAACAACAAACATGATAAGGCCTTCAGGCGGGATCACACGAGAAAAATGTCTACAGTATTTCATGAATAGCATTAAAATCACATTCAGATATATTTCCGAAGGAGGAATGAGGAGGAATCTCAAATAATGACTATTTAAATTTATATATAAACAGTACATAATGTACAGTTTATTGTATATTATGTATTAAATTATGTAAATAAAGCTTGAATGTACATTTGGGAAGTATTTTTTATTATTTACCCTTCGGAAAAAAGTAAGGAATTTATGACCGCGCTTGTGTTTCAAGCGCCTTGCTTGGACCACCGTGCGCTTGCGTGGTGGGGACTGGGGACAGCAGAATTATAGCAATAAAGTTCTGACCGCCTCCAAGCTTGGACATCGTAGAATCAGTAGATCAGGGGGGTAACCACAAGCTCTTAGAGTAAGGTTATTTTGAGATCGAGTAAGTGACAGATGTATACAAGTCAGATACATCTGTCCCTTACTCGATCTCAAAATAACCTTACTCTAAGAGCTTGTGGTCACCCCCCTGTAGATCCGTAATATTTGTAAGTAAATTTTGTAACAGTAACTATTCTATTTGAATAAACCCAGTGTATCGAGTAAGCACACCACACACGATGTCATAAACTAAGAGAATCGTCCACCTGACTGCCTGATGTTTTGGTGGTTTTCTATCGATCACCCTTGATGCGACGTACCTATTAACATCTATCTTATCCAATTGCATCGTATCCAATCACATTACCTGTAATCAGTCGTCATTGATCTGTTTAACTTAATAGTTTGATAAACGATGTCAGTTTGCTTGTTTTATTGTTCAAATTAAACAGCTCGTAAACCACCTCGTTGGTGGTCGCAAGTGCTACTGAGCATGAGGTCCTGGGTTTAATTCACAGGTAGGGAATGTATTATTGGGTTTTTCCATCTGGAGGTTTTCAGTTGCAGGCCTTATAGCTGCGTCAACAAATGGTGTTACCGGTCAAGTGCGAGTTTTCCGTATAAACAGCTACATACACCAAAATAAAGAGGTAAATTTACTAACGTTCGTAAACAATGATAG
The DNA here is from genome assembly GCA_949775005.1 of Orthosia gothica. Lineage (NCBI taxonomy): Eukaryota > Metazoa > Arthropoda > Insecta > Lepidoptera > Noctuidae > Orthosia > Orthosia gothica. Next base: position 13,533,431 of record OX459054.1, on the reverse strand, counting down.
TGCTTATGGGTGGACATACCCACCCATACGCACTATTACTATTACATTAAAACTAAATGAAAGTAAATTTAAAAATTTAGTTCAAAGCACTCTTTGTAAACAAGCATATTACAAATTAGATGGTTATATTCAAGATAAGAATGCTTGGAAACATGCTGGTCCTGCTCCATAGGGCAATCTTTGGTGTAGACAAAATCAAATTTGTTAATTTATATGCCCATTCATAGTTATTGTATTCATTGTTTTTGTTTTTTTTTTTTGAAATTGACTCACACATTGTTCCGTTGTTGTTGAATTAGGTATTTTACCTATGTTTGCAATATTTGTAAGTATGTGAGAACCATGTTCCTACTTGTCAAATTAATTAATTTTACTCTTAATGCTTTTTAATACTTTATACCTGTACGTAGTATAGTGTGTAGAGCTATTCTGGGTGCATCGTCCTCACATACATTAATGTATGTACTTATGTAAATATTGTAAAACACCTATTTTTTTAAAAAAAGATTAAGTATGGCGTTTCTTGTGCGTTCTTCTCCATAACAATCTACTTTCCGAATGCACTTTAGAATATTTTTTATTACTTGTAAATTTTTATTTTTATTTATTTGACGTTCAAAAGTGCCGTTTATTGGCCTAATTGAATAAATATATTTGACTTTGACTTTACGCAATAAACGTTTTGGAAATACTTTCATTATGCGTACAGCTAAGGAGTGGAATTCCCTGCCGGAGTCTGTGTTTCCCGATAGCTACAATTTAGGGGTCTTTAAGTCAAGAGTGAATAGGTTACTTCTAGGCAAGCGTGCTTCACCGTCGACCACATTATCGCTTACCATCAGGTAAGATTGTGGTCAAGCGCGAGCCTATAATATATATTAAATAAAAAATTGCACCGAACATTGCTCTAACCAAGGGACAAAATTTACTTTGCCGTTCGAAAACTGTTATCGCTTTACATCAATGTGCATTTTTTTTACTTTTCCAATACATTTCATAATTTGGTCGACTATTACTAGTAAACTTGTAAAGCTTGGTTGGCTGTGATAGCTTTCCTTTTAATTCGTTAATACTACTGCCGTAATTTTTTTCACAAATCCAAAAGTTACCAAATTAAATAAAATAAAATACCCGTAATATTTTTGAATGGGCTATCCAAAAATATTCCACACCGTGGGGACTAGAAACAAAAACATCACCAAACAATTTTATTTTCCATGTTTTATTTTACAACTTTTTCGGCATGATTAAAATGTATATTCATTCCAAATAACTGCTTTCTAGTACTAAAAGTATCTGAGCTAAGCTGCGAATGGAAGGACGGATGGACGGGCAGACAGACTTGGTGAAACTGTAAGGTTTCCATGTTGACTACGGAACCCCTTTTAATTTTATTTGCCATAGACACGGCAATAAAAAGAAGAAGCAACCCGCAGTCTGGACTTGAGCCCGGTTTATGGGCTTGTGCTCACCCCTACTAATTACATGGGACATAAAAACATAATTGTTGAAATATGAGTGTATTATTATGTGCATCACAGCCTTAATCTTCAGGGAAAACAATCGTGATGTTATGTATGTATTTATAATTATTTACAGCATTCATAATTATTTACAATTTTGTTTTTACCCGACTGCCGAAGGAGAGTAATGTGTTTATTGTATAAGATTTACTACAACGCAGCCATTGAAACTTCAGGATGGCCTCATGGGAGAATAAAAAAAAAATAAAAAATGGGGAGAACTATAGCTTCCATCTCAGTGGACTGTAATTATTTATTTTTGGGTTGCTTTAAGGGAAACAACTTGCTTGATTCAATAATCATTTAATTTTCACTCAAAGGCGCAGGCCACACAGCCTTTTTCTGTGTGGCCTGCGCCCAAGGGAAGAAACAACTTGACACAACTTGAGAGCCTCTTCACAACAGATTAAAAATACAACAGATAAAACAAAAATGATAGTAACTTTGTGTTGCCTTAAACAACAGTTAGTTTTTATTCAGAACAATTTCTATGATACCTGCAATAAAACTTTCTGTGGGCATCGTACACGTTGAAACTTTTCATTGACACAATGGACAATACTGGAATGAAATGGACGTTATTTTTGACTATCGGTTACAGAAAGCCACCAAAGAGAGGATTCATTCCCAAAGTGACTCCGGTGGTCTACACAGATATGCAAGAGGGCAAAGAGAGAAAAATCTGGGGACAATGCGGGTCAAAAAATTATATGTAGAATTTCGCAATTAGGCTGTTGAACTGTGGTTCATGTAGCACAGACGGGAGTAAAACACTGATCCCTTCTATTAGACTACTAAGAATATACTATTAATAAAAATCTGTTGTGTTGCTAACCTCATAGAATAGAATAGAATAGAATACTCTTTATTATGTACACCATATAAGTTACAGAAAATATAGACGAAGAAAACATTACACTGGAAAACATTACATAGTCAAAATTGAACAACCAAAAGTGCCTGTAATTTCACTGGCACTCAAAATCCTACAAGAGAGAACACAGCAATGCCACTTAGAAACAGAAATGAGAAAATAATACTTCCCATTTCTAAAGGAGCTCTACTACTACTAATTTAATCAAGCCATTTTCGTTCTTCTCACAGCAGCCCTTCAAATGTCTATAGTGACAGTGTATATTCAGAGAAGTATGATCCTTTATGAATGAGTGGGTTAGTCTGAATACCGTCTTGAGAGACTTATGCAAGACCTCGGTACGTGAGATTCCATACAATATTCATTTACTTATTCCTGGAGTTCCACGTATGTATCTTGTTCTGTGAATTTAGTAGGGTTGCCTTTTGTGAGAAAATTGTTAATAGGACTAAATTACTTGGCAAATGTTAAAGAGTACTGAATAATTATGTGTTAATTTTCATATTTTTCCAACGTGTTAATTAAATGACTCTACGGTATTTACTTTTTTATTGAGTTTTTTGAGGCCTTGTCTCGACAAATTTTATAATTTTTGTACTTTGTTTCATGTAAGATTTTCTTTTTATGTGACAAAAATATGTGTATGCTTTTCGTTTCGTTTTTCTTATTTTTTCTGTTTTTAACCACAATTGAACATCATTCCAAACGTCATTTAGAATAGCAAGTAAGTTTATCAATTACCTTCATCGAACTGTTAACCTACCTAACATTAATAAAGGTCTATTATATTTGTTTTTACGAATTTCGATGCTTGTTAATGAGTTACATCACAAAGACTAAACGGATTGGGATTAGAACATAGGATACTTTTATCATAGCAAAACGTTCCTGTCGTATGATTTTCGACATTTAGGCGGGCAATATCGCAGGCAAAAACTAGTAAAAAAGTTATTTACCTCTCAGCATAGAATTAACTATGCGTATACCACATAATTAGTACCACTTTAGTTCCTAATAAACTCGAGGTTTCTCTAAGAATTGCTTCACTTTGAATGTGTCCATTATGTGTCACGTCTCCATGAATTAATTTCACCTAAGTCACTGAATAAGAAATCAGAATTCTAGCTCTGTGAGAAATGTGGTTTCAACACGTCTAGATTTATTATTCGTGTTTTGATTTAATATTATCTTAGTTCTGTGTTTACGTTTGCAGGTTTTCGTCTTTAAAATCGCCTATGTTAAACTTGGCAATCAGAATTAGATATCAAAGAATAAAAGAAAATAGTTTATTTGCGTCAGGCATGACGCATACTATAAAAAAACTTGGTTTTCATTAAATACCATCAGTTTTTCCAAAACATCAAGGTAAAAAAACTTCATAGCGTATGAAAATTTTTATTATCCCATGGGAAAAAAATCGGGTAACAAGTGTACCAACGCCCTTATTTCAAAACTTTGCAAGCACACCGAAGGACATCCCCGATGAATAAAAATACCGGTCTCAACTTGATCCAAGTTGGCAGACAAGCTCGCTTCCAACTTAAGAAAACAATATTTCTCCACCAGCTTTATTTTGCGGTAGATATCCAAAATGAACAAGTTTCACAAGAACAGTCTGCGAAGGCAATAAAGTTTTCAGATTTCGGAAATTAAATCTGTGGTTTTGGCGTAAGCGGAATCTTGTCCACCTGAAATCTGAGAGGATTTCAATCATAAAAACTTATGACTGAACCATTCTTGATTAAAAACTGTTCTCTTGAAAATGGTTCCGTCAGTAAAGCAGATTAAAACACACCGCGAAAATTAATTTTATAAATGATTCTGTAAAGCAATGAGAATTTGTATACGCGAGTGAAAATTCAGAAAAGCGACGAATGATACGGTTGCAGTTAATAAATCATTGAATATTCAATGGGTAATTTTCTGGTTTGCATTGTTTTCATCATTATAGATTAATGTGTAATTAATGGATATGCAAACGTTTGGTGTGATGGGAAGGATTCCAATACTAGTGGGATTTATGAAACTTTATGGATGAGGTGAATTTTATATTGTTTTCATATTTCGTATCCATTCCTGTGTATTTTGCAGATATAGCGCATCTTAAATTGAGTCACACATTTCAAATTTAAAAAGGGGTCGGATTTTAGTCTGACCAGATGCAGCTGACCTACCTATTCAATATGGAACGACTGCTGTGATATGACCTTTACAACCTGGAAACCAAAATACTATCCATATAAAGAAACAGATTTTTTATCAAGGAGGTATCCCAGAACCACAGTTATGACTGTGTTAAATAACAGGACACTAAAAGGGAATTACTATGATAATCCTGAAGGATAATGTAAGCGTAGTTATAGGATATCAGGCAGCGTCTATCGGCTTTAGTTCAAGCTCGAGTACTCCAGTTCTTTGGACACGTGTCTCGACGAGGCAACGACTCTATCGAGCGGCTTGTAGTTTAAGGTAGAGTGGAAGGAACGTGAGCGCGCGGCAGGTCGCCCATGCGAAGGACCGACCAGATTAAGTCTGCAGTGGGTGGCCCATTGCATAAGTGCACACGAATAACAGCCGATAGAGAGGGTTGGCGTCGCATCGTTAGGCAAACTATGGCAACCCGAAGTCTCACTGCAACATGATGACCACGACCGCTCTGCCAAGAGTGTACCAACGAAGAAGAAGAGAAGAGTTATAGGATATCGTCTCCCACGATGAAATTTCTAACTATTTAGAGAGTTTATGTATGCGTTAAAACTTATAACACCAATATTGATACATAGTAATCAACACATACAATGTTTAAGGTGAATATATTTTTTAATCCTCAAACGCAGTTTACGTCTCAAATGTTGTTAGTGAAATCCCCGAATGATTACTATAGCAAAAAAAAGCTTGGTTTTTGTCCAATATTTTCAAGGTAAAATTTTCCTTGAATTCTCTAAGGGGAATAGACAACCAACACAGACTAAATTGAGTTTATGGATTAGAACAGGTGGAAACTTGGTTTACAAAAACAAGTAAGTGTTCTGTTAACATCGAAGTACCGATAGCTATGAATCCACTGACTGATTTTCTCTCTAAGGGTTCTGTTCAGTCGTGCCACAGGGTCAACTATACAAAAGCGACTAAAAAGTTGCTGGGCAAAATTGCTATTACGTATAATGTAGTAGCCAGTAGGCACTTAATTCAATATCACCTTATTTATTTTCACTTGCGTGTAAGTGTTTTAGGTGACTGCGTTTGTGACAATATGGTCGAAGGTGACAACAAACTGAATGCTTGTGATTTTTTTCAGAGAACCACCAAGCTGACACAAGCATCGTTTTTACTACATCAGGCCTACCTAAGGATCATCAGTCTTCTCCGTGTAAAAATAACTACGATTACATAGCATTGCATTATATTCACAGACATAAATCTAACTATGTAGATGACGTGATTGTATGTACTTCGTGTGCCAAAAAACGGAGTAAAATTACGATCAATGATTTTTATTTAGCATTATCGGCACCGAAAATCCACTGAAATCTAGAAATATGCCTTTTTGAGCTGGTAGGAACGTATAGAAAAAGTTGGTCGAGGCATTGGAAATGTGTTCTTTTATTGGTAAGTAAATTTGTCTTTAAATTGTTTGTGAAAAGTGGCACGCTTGGTTTTTATACAAATGGAGGGACTTGTGTTATCTATTTAGATGTATGTGTTATATGATTTTTTATGTGATTATATTATTTTCCCGACCATTTTTCTATCGCTAAGGTGTGGTGGTGTTTGTAGCAAGTCTGTACCGACCTTACAGTAAATAACTTAAATTCCCAGCACTTTTCCCGGACGAGGGAGCTTGTAAAGGTGTTTGGATTAAACTAATTAATGTGTTTTATTGTTTCTTTGGAGCGACTGAAGTGCAAATCGTGTTAGCATTGGGTGCAATTTATTGATAGTTTTTTCCTAGTTTCGACGTTTTCTGTGTAAAAAAGCATACCAATTTTAAAACTGGGTCAGTTCGGCAATTAAATAAGTTAATTTTCTTCAAATACGATTTTATGTTAGGTAACGGATGGATGGATATATTTCATTTTGGAAAGATGACAAAAGTAAACCAGCCAGCGTTAAAAGTAATTCGCAATATGTGAAAGTTTTCAAATGTAGATATAATTCGTCAAACTAAGAGACTTTATTTTTACTTATCTGTAATTTTCCGAATATTCGTCTTTAAGCAGTGTTTTTTTTGGCGGCAGAAATAAGTAGTTTGCTAGTTCATGAAGCTGACGAAATGTTCCACAACGATTTAAGGTTTTATCTCAAGCTTTAAATAGGAATATCAAACTGCTATTACGCGCCATGTTTTCCTTTATACCTTCTTGGCAAATAACATTAAATCTTCACATTTCTCCTGCGCAAATAACCTGAGCGTATTGAATAGCACATTCGAAATGTATGCCGTACAATAATATTATGTACATACACTATTCCATCGTATAATAGAACAAGGGATCATAGCAATAGGAACATTTCTATTATAATATGAACATATTACTATTCAGGGAACAGGCAAACTCACTCTTGGCATATCGGGCATATAGGGATATCATTGGTAGAAACTTCGTACATTATATCGAATTTGAAATATGGAAGGATTTTGTATCCGAGAATTTTAAATTCTTTGAATGTTTGAAGGAGATTTCGTTTCGCTACGGATGAATTTTTAGTGGATAGTAATATTAGTTTTATATTGTAGGCATTGAAGTGAGATACGAGTAATAAATAACGTAAATAAATAACGTTTATTGTGTCTAAAAAAAATATACTCAAACAATTTTGGGTTTGGAGTCTTCATTTAAGCAAGTAATGCCTGTATTAAAAGACTCCGCTCCTTCACAACAGTCGGTACTTACTTAAAACACAATAAAAACTGTACACGGGAGTAGTTAAACAAAATATAGTTATGTAAACGTGTGTGTGCGTATGCATGAGTGTGTGTTGTTGAGTGTACATGAGTGTTATGGATGAGTGGTTGTATGTGTATGCGTGTGTGAATGTACGTGTGGGTATGAGAAGTCTCAGTAAGTGTGAGAGTTGGTCGTGCACTTGTATTAAGTTACGTTTTGTAGGAGAGCTTCAGTATTTTCATATGTCAGTGGTTTTAACCAATCAGTCAACATTTCTTTATTTATTTTGTTATATAATTGAGCTGATCGTTTACTAAATTGCATAGTACCGAATTTGGTCTTGGTTATAGGTATTTGACCTATATTGTCTTTTCTTCTTCTAGCGTGTATATCCGCATTATAAGGTAAGGTTTTGTGCTTTTTTAAAATTATTTGAGTAACGAGTATTATGTATTTTGACAGTTGGCGTGTTTTTTTCAAAGAATTGTCTTGATAAAACGATTGTGACTTCAACTCGCGGTTTCTGGAAAGTGAATATCGAGCCATTGTTCAAATCAAACGTTAGACAAATTATACGGCACCAATTTTTTTTTAATATTATGTAAAAAATATTCAACCGATCACAGCTCACATAAAAAAACTGCAATTGGGTCCATGTCCCATTTTTTTAAAAGTTTTCGGAATAGTACAATTATATCACTCAGTAAACTCAGTTTACTAAAACCGTCGAACATGGCTTGACCAGTGATTTTGGTTTAAACTCAAAGAAGAATTATGAAGTGGGATAGTTTAGCATCCGGGAAAATTAAAATATTTCCGCAAGCTACGGATAGATAACTACGGATCCGCTTGCCACACCTCACACACATCCTCCACATTTTTCATTACTAAGTGAACTAGTAATCTGATTTTACTAAAGATATCCAGTATTGAAAATAGGACGGAATGCAGAATCTACATGAGTACTGATTAAAGGATCTCGTTTTAGCATGACAATATAGCGGTCATTGACCTACTTCCATTTAAATTTTTTAGCATTCTTCATTTTAAAACGGAAATAAATACATTAATAAGCCGAACGTACCGAATCGTCATCTATCGGGAACGTGATCCTTAACTTTTAAACTAGAAAAAGGAAGAGGTTCTCAATTCAAATGTTTCTTTTTTTATTTTACCTCAGAACTTTTTACTAGGTGAACGAAACGATTTTGATGATTCTTTTTTATTTTAAATCTGTTCCTGAGTTCGGAGAGTGCTTGTCAAGCGGATTTGCTCACGCACGTGGGTTTGGCCGATGCATAGAACCCGCAATAAACAATTTCATATGTGTTTAAATTGTCAGACCGCGTGCGTGAGCAAATCCGCGTGATACTAAAAACGCCATTACTTGTAAAATACCAAAATTGCAAGAGCAAAAAATTAACTTAAAGTGGTTTCGTTTCAGTTTGGCACACGCCTAATCAATGTTAATGACCGGGATAGAGAAAGGGCAATCCCTTTCCCTAATATCTCTTCGTGGAACCCCGAGCAATAGATTAGGGATCGTTTTTCATTAGTAAATAAAAAAAAATACAAAAAATACAACTGACTTCCAAATAATAACACAACAAAGTCTTTACTATTTATCCATTACTTTGAATTTGTTGTTTATGTGTCTATTGTAATTTTCTTTCCCCATATGGTGGTCACACCACAAAAACACCAACCAGGAACAAATATAGGCCATACAAATATTTGTTCCGTGCGGCGATAACCAACTAATAATTGCCTAGAGCCAAGCTTACCAAACATAATTTATCCCTTCAAATCGATTTTCCACAACCCTTGACGTGCGTCCATCAAGATAAGCCTGAAATCATAGACATAGATAAATAGACTGAGCATAAGTTACACAAAATTGACTAACTGTAGGAGACCGTATACCGGAAAACGCAGTGTTGAAAGGGCCTCCCACTAGGTGCACCGATGAATTGGTTAAGGCGCCAGAATCGCCCGCTCGGAGCCAGAATATCTATATTGAAGCTCCTTTTGAACAGTTTTGTTTGCAAAATATTCTTTGATTTATGTAAATCAAAGAAAGAGATTTTCAGTTAAAAGTAATACTAGCCATAATTTTTTCGGTGTAAAAATATTTTAAACATTCAAATCTTTTTGGAGGAGTAACCAAAAGTAGCAAAAGAATAGCGTGTTGTTAATTATTACTTTTAAGCAAAACTTTTAGTTACACGAAAAAAACACGATTCACAAATAATGTATCAATATAACATATTTTTTTTCAAACCTTTTAACCTAGCCGTTACTAATGAGTATGCTTTAGAAAGTAACCGTTTAACGGCACTAAAGTGATAGAATGCCCGTAAGGCTGAGGGAATCAGCTTTATTTATTTATTTGTTAACCCTCGCAATGGAACGCCTTGCAGCATTTACACCAATGGAGCACAAACTTACAAAAAAAGAAAACTGACTATAAGTCCTGGTTTCTTCACAGAAGCACAGGGCCGCTTGATAATGTAGAAAGAGACAAAACGAATATCCGGTCAATTTCTATCTCAATTTTGTATATCATAGTAACGAAGGTGGTACCGCAAACTTGTGACGTAGACTAAAAATAATTCTAGAATGCAACAACATTTGGATGTACAGTCGCATTGTTTCTCTCACACATTTCTGACCGTATTCAGTTGATAGACAAGGAACGTTCCGTCCATTTCTCTATGTCTATGTGTAAAATAAACGCCTGTCTGTCGCCAATAACATCACGCCATATTGGGGCTATTGAAGGATTTATTGAGCAATAGATAACTCTCGTATAGAGTGCTCGCACGATAAGTCTGCGCGCGACGGGTGGCGTGCTTAATGTTGCCAGCATAACTGATCTTTTTTCCTACATTTAATCAATAGTCATTTTTCTCTCGAAACTTAAAAGTAATTTAAGTTAAGCATAATTAATTACTAGCTTTTTCTACTTTCATAGAATAAAATGAAAGAAGCTTCATGAAATTATTGTAAATCTTTTATTGAATACTTAGTAGTACCTACTGTTAAATTTGGTCTAACAATGGTCCTGCAGTGGCTAAAACCTTCAATTTCAATTCTTTTTTAAATTCTTCTTCAACAATTTTTTAAGAAGCTGCTGCCACATAACCCTCTTGAGTTATTTGGGTGACGGTGCGTTCAGACACGCCTAAAACAAAATAACGATGATGCATTAAATTACCTGATGCCGGTCCTGTCCCGCCGATATATTTATGTACCACCCAAAAACCAATACTGTCGGGCACCGGTAGTACGAAAATTTAGGGAAATTTTTGTATTGTGGTATCCCTAAGAGTTACCTGTCAAATAAGCAACGCGGGCTCTATCATTGTAAAACCGTACCTTTGGCCCGTTATTGTCTTGTGCCCTTGAAGAAAACATCCCTGCCATCACTTTAATTTAGCATAATGATGGCGATTATTTACTGCGGAAACGAATAAAAACACGGAATACAACACACTCTCTTGACACCTGACATAAATGACAAACGATTAGTTCCGTTTTTGGCCGCGCGCAGACTTAACTTGCGCGCACTCTAGTACGAGAGTCGTTGTCAACTTTATGGCATATCGCGAGTCTGCTGCAAACTCTTTTTATGAAACTTTTTGATGTTCTGTGATGGCTAGGATTATTATTAAACCTGTTTAAAAGACCGAGGTTAATTATTGTTCTTCTGCATATAATAATTATGAATAAATGACCTGATAATATACTGTGCACTTCTTGAGGGTTCAAATCTTGGCAATTACCAATGTGAATTATTATTTTTACATTATTATTATTACTTACTAAGTTTATCTAAGTGCTCGTTCACACAGGGGTCCGTTTTACACCGCTTTATCGTATACGTTTTTATTCGGTAATGGCTAAGTAGTTATATAAGCGAGTTCACACACAACAGTATTGAAATACTGGTCAGTTTTAACGGATCGAAGCCACGTGGGGCGTGCCATTACCCCCAATAGCGACGGATCCGTTAAAATGATCCTGAAAGTACGGATATTCTGTATGAACGAGTCCTTTGCCATCATTGAAATCGGGAAAATGTCATCAGGAAACATGGACTTATTATAATAAGCAAATATCCGAAATCGCCAACTTGTCTAAGAGTTATTTGCATCATCATATCAGCCGAAAGACGTCCACTGCTGCACTAGGCCTCCCCCAAGTTTCACCACATTGACAGGTCCCGTGCGTCCCGCATCCAGCGAAGCCCCGAAACCTACGTTATTTGCATTACGAGGTGTTTTTGTGCAAAAAAGGAAATTATACCAAATCTAAAAAAAAGATGGCATTATTTTGATGTTACTGTATTTCTATACCAAAGTAAATACCTACCTACTATGTTGCATGGACAAGATCTAGTTTTTCGATATGCTGAATTATGTGGGTAAGGTATTAAATGGAAAGCAGGGCCGTTTTCGTCCAGGCAGTTCGATGAATTTTTGGGTTTATCGTATTCCAATATGTAGTATTTTATATCGTATTGGTTTTCAATAATTCAATTCTATTTATATTTTTCAGAATAAGGGCAGAGGCTTTCCAGCTTAAAATTGAGGTGTTAAAATACCTACTCATAAATTTGAACTCTATAAGAATTGAAATATGAAAAACAAAATAACAGTTTACTGAATATGTCTGACTTGTATTTCCGCGTACCTCGACAAAATGTTGGGCATAGTTGTTTTTTTTTCGTGATTTTGGGCATCGTCCTATAAGTTGATCATATTCCTGAGTAATTTCACCCCCTGAAAGATTGAATTAAAACTCGCCCATTTACGCAGGATCTTTTCATCAAGAAGTTTCCACAAATAACCATTTAATGTAATCATTTTATCACACATAACTTTAAGTACTCAAACTATACATTAAAGAAAACCGACGTACTCCTCATCCAACACTCAACGTAACTTCTTCAGCCGCAGACAACCTTGGATTGAAACTTTATCTTAAACCCCTCTATAGGTTATAAAGTTACCCTTATGTTTACTTTAGTGTTCAGCCAATCAAGATGCTTGAATGCTTTTCTTTTGTTAAAGGGTCAATGGCCGTAGCTGTTTAAAATTGATTACGTGCAGTGATACCAATTGGAGGACCATGGAATTGAAATTGCAATTGATTTCAACTTCACTTAGTGGTGAATGGAAAAAATGGTTGGGCTTAAATGACGTTCTTGCGAAGAGCCCGCTTCATTTTTACCTTGTATTTTCATTAGTTTCTTTATTAGGTAAGATGTAGGTGCTAATGTACATTAAGGGTCAAAACATATTAAGACAAAGTCGAAGCAAAGCGACGTGTCGATCAAACAATGTTCTTAGCATATTTACCTGTTTCTCCAGAATATATAGTCGAGTCAAATGACACGTCAAACTATGCAATAAATAAGCGCGGGATTACACGTCTTCGCCTTTTATTTATATGATACTAACTGACCCTAGCAGCTTTGCTCCCGTTAAAATAATAACCTATGTTACTCAGGAATAATGTAGCTTTCCATAGGTGAAAGAATTTTTTAAATCGGTCCAGTAGTTTCGGAGCTTATGCGGTACAAACAAACAAAAAAATCTTTCCTCTTTATAATATTGGTATAGATGAATGTGTGCACAATGTGGTGGAGAGAGGGGTCAATATGCAATGTATACTTTTGGACTAACACGTTAATTTGCTTTGACCGTAAGTTTCAAATAATATAACTACCCTGTCAACACCAAACAGATATAGCTTAGTATTAAAATTCTGATTGGGTGTGTTAAACCCATAGCCTTGCCAGTATCTCTTTTATTTAAAAAACGGTCTCTTCATGTACTGTTCCCCAAATCTGGAAGCCTGCCTTTATAAGTCATGTGCACAAAAAAGGGCACATAAACGAAATAGTTAATCACAGACCTATTTCCAAATTGTGCATATTAGCTAAAGTTTTCGAGAGGGTGGTCTACAACCAAGTTTACGCAGCGTTGAGTCAGTCCTGTAGCCCTTCTCAGCACGGATTTCTTAAGGGCCGTTCAACAGTATCTAATCAGGCTTTGCTCAATGACTTTCTAACGGACAGTACGGACAATGGGGCTCAGGTCGATGTCGTTTACACCGATTACAGTAAGGCGTTTGATAGAATTGACCATAATATTCTTAAATCAAAACTTTTTAACAACGGTATTAAAGGGGATCTTCTTCGTTGGTTCATCTCATACCTTGAAAACAGATCTCAAGCTGTTGTTATCATGTCGAGCTGGGTTTCAGTTCCCACTGGTATTCTCCAAGGTTCCTTGATGGCTCCGTTACTTTTTATCATTTATGTAAGCAACATCGACTCGTGTTGCCACAACTCAAGTTTACTCTGTTTGATTGCTGATGATATGAAGATATTTTCTTGAATATCATCAGTTGACAATATGAATGCTCTCCAATCTGACCTGGCGCGACTGGATGATTATTGCTTGATTGACAAACTCGATTTGAATCCTGTTAAATGCTCAGCCCTTTAGCTGAAAACGGTTCCCTCTCCCTACAACTTATAAACTTAAAGGACAGCTATTGCAGAGATGCGATGGTGTACGCGACCTAGGTGTATATCATGATTCCAAACTTTTATTCAACGTGCACATTGAGCAAATAGTAGCCAAAGCTTTGAAGTCACTGGGTTTTGTTATGAGACTCGCAGGGTGTTTCAAGAGGGCCAAAACCCTTAAGATTATTTATTGCTCTCTTGTGAGTAGTCACCTCGAATATGCATCACAAATTTGGAACCCTTGTTATGGCTAATACATTGAACGTATTGAAAATATACAAAAAAGATTTATTCGCTTTCTATGTTTTCGGCTACGTATACCGTACCATTCTGATAATTACTTAAATCTCTGCAATAAATTTCATTTGCAACCAATTATAAATCGTCGTCGACTAGCGGATTGCACATTTCTTTTGAAAATCATTTCTAACGAGATTGATTGTCCTGATCTCCTGCATAAACTGCGTTTCAATGTCCCGTGGATATCGGTTAGATTTAATCCGCTGATCTCCATTCCTTTTTCTTATTCTAACTACAGGCAAAATTTATACATGGTGCCAGCGAGTAGGGACTTTAACATTCTTTGTAAAGAGTTCTTATTTGACCCATTTACCACTAAAACCTATATGGCACGCACTTGGCTGAATGCTGACTTTTTTGAAAGTGTTTAGTTCTTATTGTTCTTTATTTAATCATATAAATCGTGCTTGTTAGTGATCCTAAGTTTTCTACTACTTTTTCTGTTTCTATCCACGAGTACCTGTAATTGGCTCTATGTCTCATATACAATTGTTATCCATCTTTTATAGCTATTGGTTCTCCTAATATTAAATAAATAAATTACACTTAGCTGAATCTGCTCAAGCTCGAAATCGTCTTCAAAATACATAGTTTGGGAAAATGATAATTAGTAGGCAACGCTGAAAGCTGAAAGGGTACTGAAAGCTGCTGTGTAGGTACAAACTTTTATTGGAAATTCTCTGAAGCAATTTATTATTTCAGAGTTAAGATTTCAAAATTCAAAGAAAATTAAATGTTATAGCAAGAGTAAAATATTTATATGACATAAGTATTTTTTGCAATAGGGTTATGATGCCTGAAAATTAACGTTAAGCAAAACAGTAAGCAGAATAAGACTAATGAGACAATAACACTACAGCCTTGATACAATAGTAAATTACATAAGGGTCGTCCTTAATCCTATAGTTTATGACCAAGATAGTTTAGGTTGTGGTTGTCAAATAGCCAACCAAATACAGAAGATTTTGATCTATTTGCTACTTCGTTTTGTTTATTGTGGTTTGGCTTTTCTTTTTTGGTGCCGAGTCAAATAACTGTTTTTCTTTCTTTCGCTAAATAATTTTGCGATACAACGCATCATACCATCATATACCCGTTCAGTTCTTAATAAAAAATCTTTACCGTGCCTAGCCCGAAGAATTGCCAATCTTAAGTGGCAGTGGGCAGGGCACATTGCTCGCAGAACGGATGGCCGATGGGGCAGAGAGGTTCTGTTGTGGCGACCGCGAACTAGAATACGTTGCGTTGGAAGGTCTCCCATCAGGTAGACCGTTGAACTGGTGAAGTTTGCGGGGATACGCTGGTTACGAGACGCACGGGACCGGTCAATGTGACGATGCTTGGGGGAGGTCTATGTCCGGCAGTGGACGTCTTTCGGCTGATATGATGATGAAGATAATGATGCCTTGCCTTGCCTTTGCTTTGCCTCGCCTTATTAGTCGTATATAGATGCATGTAACTTACCTTCCGTGTCGTTATGAAGCAACCATCTGCCGAATTTTAGATTAATTTTGCTAAATCACGGTAGATAATCCTGCTTGGCGGCGTTGTTAGCACTTTATTGGTCAGTTTTCAACTTTTTTCTCAAAAATACCTTTGCTTCCAAAATTATTTCTTTCGCTTCTACCACCTCTAATTGAAACTTATCAATTTCATGATTCAAGTACCGACCTAATCAGCCCCAATATCGTTAATACCTAAATATAATCGTAAATAACCCTAAGTTTCTAACCCACTGGACAACTGAGGCTTAGCAGAACTATCCCTTCTCAATGAACATTGACATGCAAATAAGCTGTTACCATTATCGTGACGATAACAATTAGCGAAAGGTTTAGAATCGTTATAGAGGACCAGCAAGTTATGATTATTGTGTTAGGAGAATCAATTATATGTATATTAAGGCCTATTGGTAGGACTTAAGGGACTACAATATTCAATCAATAAACTGGATATAACTGGGCTATTATTGCTGGATATTGTCCTCTCTAATGTTATACTAATATTTTCACCGTTAGATACTTATTTGATTACTTAGTCACACTAGCTTGTGTCCGCGACTTCGTCTCCATGAAAGTGTACTTCGGTATACCGTAGAATGTATACTAATTTACTACATACTTTGGCATTGACAATAATGTAGCTTTCTAACACTAAAAACCTACAAAATGTTGATACTCGTATATACCACTGATTCGTTTGGCAGAAATCTTAGCGGAGACTTGTGAAACTATACAAAGCTTAAGAAGTATAATATTGGATTAAAATGGGCTCCAATCCAGCGGCTTCACCCGCGTGAATATCGAAAATTATCCCAAGGGAACATATTCCCGGGATAAAAAATCCTATCTTATGTGCTATTCTAGACTATAGTCTATCTCTGTGCCAAATTTCATCCAAATCTGTTCAGTAGTTTTTGCGTGAAAGAGTAATAAACATACAAACACACACACTCACAAACATTCGCCTTTATAATATTAGTATAATAAGTAGGAAGTAGGATAATTACCTTTAATTTTTGTTAACGAACACATTACGTTTACATTACTGCGGAACCCAGTCCACCGTTCAAGAAATCTGTCTCTTTTCTAAATACTGTTTCTTCTAAGAGCACAAGCTCTTAAAGTATTTAACACTTCAGTAATATTGCGTTGAATGCACTTTACCTAGTGCACGTTTATCTCCTGCTCGTTAGGATGTTTGCCCATTACACTGTATCATACCTCGTCACGTATGTTCACATAACGTAACAGAGACAAAAATCATTTGATGAACATTTATGGGTATAAAGACATTGAATAACAGGCTACCAGGCTCAAATGGGATTAAGCGGGTCACATTAGTCGCATAAATATTGACCATTGGGCAAGACCTGCGTCTTTGGGTTCCTGAAGATGGAAGGCGCCGTCGAGGCCGGTCTAGAAAGAGGTTCGAAATGATTTGGCCACGTAACATATGGGCTGGTCCAAGTTGGCGTGGGAGGATAATGTCTGGGAGAAACTGGGGAAAGCCTTTGCCCAGCAGTGGGATCAACAATGGCTAGAAAAGAAATGTGGTCAGTCTAATAGAGACATATGCAATAATACATGTTGTGCCGACCCAAATATATTGGGATAAGAGCTAGAGAATAATGATGTGTAGGTTGGTGATGCAATGTGCAACGAACTAGTGGGTGTTGAGAAGATCTTTTTGAATGTACCTACCAAATCATATAAGTTTGTGGTCGGTTTGTTACTTTGTAGTGGGCAAACAGCTTTAAAGGCATGTGTGCCTGGCCTTTACGATAGCATGCGAATGAGTACACCTACGATGTAGAGGTAATTTCATTGAAAGGTCTCTACTGGGATTTGTCTTTGAATCTATGCCTTTACGTTGTCTGTGTAGCTTCGAACAAACATTTCATGTGAATGCTTTGTATTGGCTATTGTAAAAGTAAACAATCCTGTGTAGTTTGGTACATTCCATACAGCTTAATCTTTAAATAAAATAAGAAAAAGACTATGACGATGACTTGCCAACTAAAATAAGAATATTTAATTTGCCTTAAGACTTGGTACAGTTAAAATCTTATTTACAGAGTTATGATCTTACCTGACCTCAAATGATAATGGTCCTCAAATAAGTTAGGTAATATTATTTCCGTTGTAACAAAAAACCTGCTGTTTTATGCCAAGCGGTGTACTTACAATGCTCTCAACAAATCAACTACACCTTGAAGGGTCTCGTAGATAGACGTGACGCAACAATGTAACAATGTGGTTACATAGGCAAAGCAATTTCTATTAAAACTAATTTGGCTTCGTTGGCGAATTATTGCGTCGCATGTGTCTGTGGGATCCTTTAGAAAGGACTTGCCAGCGTCACAGTCCATTGCAATCTTCAACCTTACTCAGCAGAAAAGGACGGGAAAAATCACAATGAACAGGCAATCAGAGATTCACAATATATATTGATTTTATTCAAAATCAATTAATACCATTATCTGTCAAGTCGGGTACGGGTCAACGCCTCGTAAATTATACCGGTTTGGACAAACATTTACAGCAGGAAAATCTACCTGAAAATACATGAGTCAAATGGTTTTTTAGGGGTCCGTACCCAAAGGGTAAAAAGGGGACCCTATTACTAAGACTCCGCGGTCTGACTGTCAGTCTGTCACCAGGCTGTATCTTATGAACCGTGATAGCTAGGCAGTTGAAATTTTCACAGATGATATGTATTTCTTTTGCCGCTATAACAACAAATACTAAAAACAGTATAAAATTAATATTTAAGTGGGGTTCCCATCATAGCTCACCGGGATAATGGTACGGAACTCTTCTTGCGCAAGTACGACTCGCACTTGGCCGGTTTTTTTTAATTAAGTGGGGAATACGATTTCACACACACAGAGGACAGAAGCTTGAGATCTGACACCAGTCTAGCCAAGGGGAACCGTGTTACCCAGTTCCTGGGTTGTGGAGGTCAGATAGGCAGCTGCAGTCGCTCCATGTAAACCACTGGTACTCAGCTGAATCCGGTTACACTGGAAGCCGACCCCAACATAGTTGGGAAGAGGCTAGGCAGATTGATTGTGTTTATGTTATATTATTTAGGGTGTTTTGTGCACTGACTGCCCTATGTCTATGTCTATGTCTTCTCTCGTTCAATCCATCCAAAGGCCGCCTGTGGCCTTAGTGCGAGTTTTTACTCACGCGTGACTCACGCTCACTCGTGTTACGTAAACGATCTCTTATGTCAAAATGTATACAAAAAAAGAGGTTTCTCCTTACCGTTCCCAGACGGCGCTTATCCAGTTTCCATACAAATTGACGTTTACGTTAACGGGATTGACCGTGAGTAAAAACTCGCACTAAGGCCTCTTTTAGAGATTGCCCAGTGCGATAGTACACTTACTTTTACAAATGTTTGTCCTGTAATTTTATGTAATGTACAATAAAGTATATAATAAATAAATACATACGAACTGAAGACAGCAGGATAGGATAAAAGAGCAAAATAGGATACCCAAGCATAAAAGTTATACACATTTTCTTTGGTTACTGTACATAATCACTGAATAAAAGATAAGATCACCTATATTGTCAGGAGACAAGCAAGTTGCAAGTACAACTTGACTTGATTGACGTAAGATCCTCTGACCCTAGTTGGGGCAGAGGGTTTTCACAGGAATCCTCTATCGTGAGCAGTCTTGAGTTTTACGCTTACGCTAACAAAGTCAATCCGATGCTTGCCGCTTCTGCCAACACGGTGTATCACGAGGATGGTGTTCTTTTCCCTTGAAGATTTCATTCTTGAAGATCGCATACCCTCCATAGTATAAGTGTTACGTAATTCCTGATTCTACGCAAATCCAATCATATATATGGTGTGCTAAAATTAGCAGCTAAGCAAGGAAAACAGCTCCATGCATTCCAAAAACATTAACCGTAGTGAAACCATAGCCCAAAGTTTATTTTACCACTAATAAACAAAAATGAAATGATTGCTTAGAACATTCTTGCTGAAAAAGTTGTATAAATCTGTCTACCTGTACAACAGATTAACAAAGCCACAAAGAACGACGATGTCGAGGTTTAATCATCCCCTTTTTTCTTGAAAATTAATCCCAGGGCATTATAAAACCCTTCTCTTTCGATTTGGCTAATAGCTCGAGAAAAATACAGACAGCGATAGCATTTCTTGAAAGAATTTCAGTTTGATTGGCTGAAGAAAGTATTTCTTCAGAAAGAAAGAAATAAACGACTGCTAGATTGCTTTTTTGTATTTAAATTTTGCTGAAAGAGTCTGTAGATAATGCTGAAAAATCGGTTCATGGATTTTAAATTAACGTAACTGGTTCTTGAAGAATAAGACCCGGCTTCTGGAAAGAAGTTATCGACGAGTTATAAACTAAACCCAAATCAAATGATGCTATTGGTTGATGAAAATACCCGTAAATTCGAGTAAACAACAGTACAAAAACTAACGTGCGTTTGACAATTTGTCACTCACTCTTGAATTTCTTAACATTTCAATAATTTACTAACATAAAGTGAAATTACTGAAACTTGATTTAGGTTACTTATGTATATGAAAAGTATATCCATGATTGAGGCAGAAAAGAGAGTTATAAGAAAATTTTTAATCGTCTTGAATACTTACAAACACGTAAAATAGATGCCACTACACCTTTAAACCAATAATATTTTATCTCTATATAGGGATTCCAGTGCTTGTGTTAGGATTAATGGGGCGTATACGAACTGGTTTTCCATTTCAAGGGGTGTTAGACAGGGCTGTGTAGCATCACCGTGGTTGTTCAACTTGTACATGGATAGTTGTCTGATAGGTTTGAAAGAGCATGAGTGCGGATTGAGGATGAATGAGTTGCCTGTCAAATGCCTTCTCTATGCAGATGATCAAGTTCTACTCGCATCGTCAGCAGAACAGTTGCAAGACATGGTGACTGTGATGAATGAAGCTTTTAAGTTGAAAGGGATGAGTATAAATGTGAACAAGACTAAGGTAATGGTGATTGAAAGAGAAGAAGATGTATCGAAGTGTGAAGTGAAAATAAATGATAAGAGTGTGGAGCAAGTGAACGAGTTTGTATATCTGGGAAGTATGTTCACAAGGGATGGAAAGATTGAAGAGGATGTGGAAAGGAGAGTGAATGGTGCTATGCATGCAGTTGTGACCAGCAAGTCGATGTCTCCGGAAGCTCGACTCGCCGTTCACAACAGCGTGCTGGTGCCTACACTTATGTATGGAAGTGAAGGCTGGGTATGGCAAAAAAGTCATGAAAGTAGGATTAATGCAGTAGAAATGCGCTCCTTGCGGAGTATGTGTGGTGTAACTTTAACTGATAGATTGAGGAATGAGGTAATAAGACAACGTTGTGGTTTAAAAGAAGATGTAGTGACTAAAATTGAAAAGGGTATGTTAAGATGGTTTGGCCATGTTGAGAGGATGAATGAAAGTCGACTTACGAAAGGTATTTACAAGGCAGACGTGAATGGAAACGCCGGGAGGGGACGCCCTAGAAAGACATACATAGACATTATAGGTGATGTTCTTCAGAAAGGCCAAGTGCGCAGTACCCATAGCCGGCGTGTGTGTATGACTAGATGTATGAATGTGTGTGAAGCAAAAGAAGTATGTAAGGATCGTAGCAGGTGGCGTTCTGTAGTTTCTGCCTACCCCCATGGGAAAAAGGCGTGAGTTTATGTATGTGAGTTTATGTGTATTTTATCTATTCCTCACAAGAAATCATAACAATACAAAAATATAAACCACGAGAATATAAAAGAGCATCTATTATGTCTTCGGAAATCTACGGAGTCAAAACTAGGAAATTCTTCTGTGTGAATACGAAAATTGTATTTGAGTACAGTTTCCGTTGCATGCTCACATTTACTCTTTTCTATCATCACCTGAAAAGATATCTTTTAATGTCTTTGTGGCCCTTCTGAAATTGGTATCTTTTTGGAATGCTACTCTTGATAACGGTTTGTCTTAGTATTTTTTTTTTTAAAACGTTGCCCCATTCTAGGAATTTCTTCCTGTATCGTGGGTGCGTTTACAAACATATAAACTCACATACACAACACCCAGAGCCGGAACAACTATCTGTAGGTCACACAAATACTTGTTCCGTGCGGGAATCGAACCCGCGACACGCAGCGCAGCAGTCAATCGCTCGACCACTGCGCCAACCGTGCGCCGAAAGTATGTATTATGTATACAAGTATGTATTTGAAATAAAATTCTGTTGCTTAGAAACAACTGAAAACTTGTCCATTTAAGATATTAGAGTTTTTAGTTTGAAGTTTCTACCATTATTTTCCTTTACTGTTTGTATTGTATTGATGATGATAGGGCTTTAAATGATGCAAATGACTTACTTTCTCTTTCAAGTGGTCATCTAAGGTTTAGCGTGAGCCATCTCATATTATGCCCATATTACTTACCATTTGACCCTTCCTATTGATAAAGCAATTAAAAAGAGCCAACCCAGATTAAACGTTTAAGCCAACTGATATTTAAATACTATATTTTTGTAAACTACTAACTGACCATAAGCGCGGCAGCCGAGCGTATGATCCTAAGTTCTATTCCATTTCAAAGCAATTAGTTTTCAAAGGATGTACGGCATGCTGATTAGAGCCAATTGGATGACATCAATTACTGTAATTATACTTCATAAAAGATAGCTTGATCTCTGTGACATATGTGAAATTGACGTATACGTTATTTTTACGTTATGTTAGCCTGTCAAGCGCTATTGTTACTGTATTGATAGTGACAGCTGTCGCAGAGATCAAGCTATCTTTTATGAAGAATAGTATTTCTATTTGGGACACTATTGCCAACTACTGCAAATTTGAACATGCTTTTATTGGCTTGGTATGTATGTATCTATGAACCTATGTAACAGAATATTTAATATTCGAACGTGATTTTCACACCTTTCAAGACGTCAGATTAATTTTAAACTTTGCACACTTATCAAGGATCGATGACAATGCAATAATTGTAATAGTTTGTCCCAATAACCTTACTAGGATATTCAGGATTAGCGATTGAACTAAACAATAAATAATACTTTAAAACACACGCTTTAATAGAAAACCAAACTCAAAAGTTGATAATAATTTTCAATAAATTTAAATTAAAATAGTGTGATTAACAAAATCTTGTATTTTATTATAAAAATCGTAGGCTTCTCTTTAAGATATTTTCAAAATATCTCTATTTTTACTAATATCTGTCAATAAAATATTATAACAATTGACATCAAGCACCCAACGCTTTTTTTACAAAAATATTTTGTTTTGTTAATCACACAATTTTAATTTAATATCTACTTTTTAGTTTGGTTTTCTATTAAAGCGTGTTTTTCTAAACTATTATTTTTTAAAGAATAAACCGTGGCGATCATCAGAAAACTTCCAATTGAATAAAACTCGATGAGTCCTGGAGAAACAATTCAACTGTCTTTGATCCCGCAACGAAATTAATCCGAAGAGAATAGCAAAGGCGTTAATATTATTTCCACTTCTCTCCATATCAAGCATCAGGAGATAGAACAGAGCTAGGCAATGAATAATCTATCAGTATCAATAAGATTCGATCAAAGGTACAAATGACCAATGACCATTGATCCTTGTCAATCCCTACGACAAAGGCCGAAGCAATAAAGATATGTCACATTCTAGCCCTTCGCCATACCGTTACATTACGGACCTTTATACCTCCCATATCCCTCCAATCGATAGATAAAGCAATTAATAAGGCCCTGGCCAGATTACCGGGCCAGGCCAATTAGTTAGGCGACCGCTATTTAGTTTTGGAAACGGCCATTACATTCCAAATAGAATTGTCCTCATTAACTACTATCAGTTTTGGTGTGAATTACTGTCGTTGCCGTAATTGTGGGAATCGAGGTTTTTATGGTTTGGTCAATTGGTTAATTATAGATAGGTATTGGATAGAATAGAATAGTCGTATGTCATCTTAGTAGTTACGACGTCAGTGTTTAAAGAAAAATGGGTGATGCGGATTATTCTGAAAAGCTGGGTGATGTGTGTCTTTTAGTTATTAAAATTTTGCTAACATAAGAGTAATGTATATGATAAGACTATACTTTCTTTAAATCTTACTATACTATCTTATTCATATTAAAAATCTTACAAGTCTTAATGATTGTAAATAAAAATCACGCCTCATCAGGTAAATAGGTTTAGATGAAACTCGAGACACGGGTGGATTACGACCTGGATTAGGATATTTAGTTCAGTAGTATCTACGGTCCCGTAGGATTATTATCGACTTTCAGGTAGGTTAAGCCGATGGCAAAAGCATTATAGTATTTTGTTGAAACGTTGAATTGTTCATATATCTAGAAATAGCATACCAATGTTTTAGAGTACCTAAGCTTTGTTGATTTTGTTTATTTTAAGAAATGTGTTCGCCCCAAATTTTACCATTTTTAACTAATTCTGCAACAAAAGTTGGAGAATCAGATAAAAAAGGTAAAAAAAAAACCTGGTTAATGAAGTAGTTAGTCAAATAAAAAAATCATTATTAATTCTTCTTCCGCTGTTTTTTGTAAGATAAGTAAAGTTCAATAATAAAGATAACACTCACTATTGTGAGACTTGTAGACTATACTTATCTGTACCTTTTCAGAAAGAACTGAAAGTTCTGGTTTTCTTTTTGGATTTTTTATGGCCTCCCTACTAGACTCTTAGAAATCTCTTTAATTAACTTCGGGTGTAAAGGGTTAAGTAACAGCAAAATCTATCGTTGACCTGTAAGGAAAATACCAGAAATAGACAAAACAGACGTCGAGGCCAGCCAGACTGAATTGATTTGCTTGCGAGTGGCCTGATCCTAGTCAGCTATTTATGACGTATCAATAGATTTTGATTCAGACTCGAAAATAACTTCTGGGTTCATAAAGATCGTTCGTAAACGTATAGGAATGTTTGCTGACCCGCTATCAGTGGTGTAATTAACAAAAGGCTTGCACAATGCAAAATTTAATTTAGAAATACAGACATATTTGCTTAGAACTTTTAATCTTTAGTTATAAATAAAGAAGAAAAGGTTTGTAAAGTTTTGAATAACTATGTCGGAAAATAACAAATGAGTAACGCAAAAACTTTGTGCATAATCAACGAGTTTGAGACCATTTCACTTACGTGACACGGTGAGATACTTGCTCGAGGTAACAATATTTAAAATTCATGAGACTTTTAGGAAATGATAACTCGTCGGTGCACGCAAATTATACTGTTTATTAACTTTCTACGGGAGCAAGTTTTTGGTTTTATGACTGCAAGTTGGGCTGTGAAATTTGCTCAGTTTCATGATAGATTTTATGTTTCGTTTTTTTTATGTAAATATTATTTAATGTTAATTGATTGTATAATTATTTTGTCACTTATTTTTATAATTGATTTTGAGCAGTATATGTGAGATAATTACTTGTTGCTGTGCCCTAACATGCCATTTGTGTACTTAGCTATAAGTCTTAATGTAGCAACTGTAAAACGAATAAAATGCAATCAATGAATATGAATATTTCAGGTGTTTCTATAAGATAATAATGTTTTTGTAAATCCCAAATATGTCAACTGATAATCTTTTAGCTTCAATTTTTTTTAGTCTGTGGAAAACTTTTTCAATATTTTTGGCCAGTAAAGTCAAAGTCAAAGCGTTATTTTTATTTCAATTGGGCCATTAAGCGGCACATTTGAATGTAATTTTGTTTTAATAATAATAGTTCAATCTACTGTTCATTCGCAAATTTAGATTGTCACGGAGAAAGGTGGACAAGAAACTCCACGCTACCTATTTATATTACAGATGCTCGTAAGGGCCTAGTGTATCTACCTAATGGATCATTGACGTGAGAAAGTTCATAATTGACGCACAATAAACACGACGTAATCTTAAAAAAACAACAGTTTTACAATATTTACATACATATATTAATTCATATCCGTGAGGACGATGCACCTAGTATAACACTACCTACTATGAAATATTCTAAGCACTAACACGTTAATTCAGTCATTTAACAAATTAGGAACATGATTCTCACATACTTACGAATTAAAAAAATTCCTAATAGAAAAACAATGGAACAGTTTGTAGGTCAATTTATTAAACAAAAAAACCGGCCAAGTGCGAGTCGGACTCGCGCATGAAGGGTTCCGTACTTGGGAAATTGCGGTTTACGATTTATGACGTCTTAAAAAAAAACAACTTACTAAATCTCGTTCAAACCAATTTTCGGTGGTAGTTTACATGGTAATGTAAATCATATTTTTTTTTTAGTTTTATCAATCTCTTATTTTAGAAGTTACAGGGGGGGACATACATTTTACCACTTTGGAAGTGTCTCTCGCGCAAACTATTCAGTTTAGAAAAATAAATATTAGAAACCTCTATATCATTTTTGAAGACCTATCCATAGAAACCCCCACACGTATGGGTTTGGCGAAAAAAATATTTTTAGTTTTAGTTTCAAGTATGGGAACCCCCAAAATTTATTGTTTTATTTTTATTTTTGTGTGAACATCTTAATGCGGTTCACAGAATACATCTACTTACCAAGTTTCAACAGCATAGTTCTTATAGTTTCGGAAAAAAGTGGCTGTGACATACGGACGGACAGACAGACAGACAGACAGACAGACAGACATGACGAATCTATAAGGGTTCCGTTTTTTGCCATTTGGCTACGGAACCCTAAAAAAGTAGATTGCCAAGTTAATTTCAGCATCAATGACGTTTGTTAGGTCGTCTCAAGTACAGGTTTATAAGTGCATGAAGTGTTCCAGCATCTGTTTTATACTACACATTGCGGCACTGCATTCACTTTTGGTATCAGACGGGTCTATAAAACCTGATAATCTTAGCTTAAAATAAGACTGTAAAATTTCATTATGTACACATATAATCGTCGCTGAATGTTAATGACAGCAAGTAATTTCAGTGCATGAGGTCCAGATGATACTTTAAAAATTCCATACCTTTATTACGTTAGTTATAATAATTGGTAAACAATAAAAAAATATCTCTTGACCTGCGTCATTCAAAACATCACGTACACAAACAAATGGATGCTGATTTCATTATCCACGCAGCCAGTGCCTTATTAGATCCATCAGATTTACTTAATAAGCACATACGTCACAGTACCGCCAATATTCACCTCTACCAACAAATTAAAACAATGTTACCTAACGAAGAACATAAGAGTACGTCACGTCAAAAGGGAGTTATGTAGTATTTGTCATGAGACCCAGCGCGTCCCGCGTAAAATTGAAAGCAATTAACTCCTTTCATTAAAAGATTGGAGCGAAAAGTCTGCGTCGAAGAGCAATATCGTCAGGCCCCCTAGACTCAAAATTTTCATTTCTAGTTGACTTCAGTCAAATGAAAATCAAATCTGCTCGGCACGAGTGAAACAATTCCCTTCACTTTGGTGGATGGAATCAGATTTTTGATTTCGGAATTGTATTAAGTTTTGGATGGTCGGCCGAAAGAAATTGCACAGTAAAATGTTTGAGTTCAAACGAACGGGGCGCTTTTAGCGAGTTACGAAGATGTATTGGTGGATAGATGAGACCCTCGAAATTTTTACTGTTATTTGCGAGTGATGCTGTGCCTCTGAGAATTTTTATTTGTGGCTTCACAATTAGAGCCTTCTTTGACTTAAATGATTCTTTTACATTTGCAAGCTATCAAATAATATTATGCCAACTTTCACACTAAAAAATTCATTGAATACATTAAAAACACCAAATGCAACTACATTAAAATCTTTAACACAATCGTTGCCAAGGACTCGCGCCATACACAGTGGCTTTTTATTAATTGTTTCAGTAATTACGGCAACGAACCTGAACCTATAATAATTATGTTATTTTGGAATTTTGAAATAAGAATTAAGAAAAACAGTTTTCGTAACTCCAGCAAGTCATACCGTGCCTTCAACATACCACGTTGGATCCTGCACAAAGTTTTGTCAATAAAACACCGGAAGAAATGCACAATGATAAGTGGTATATTTGTCCAACAAACAACAAACAAAGTCACGAACAAACGCTAGCGTGTCAAGTTCAGGATTTGATTATCAAAGTTTTTATGACAGACTATTATATTTAACGGCAGACAGGCCATATTCTTGGCAGCAATTTTGAGAATATTTTCAGTACGTTGAACTCACGATGAATGAATCGTGTCTCCTTTGTCTCATAAACGTTCTTGTTTGAACTCGTTTTTAATAAGGAAGTTAGAGGAACACGTACACGGAGGGATACACAGAATTGCCTATTAGCAACATGTTTTTCTAATTTAATTAAGAAAAATACTAATAATAATAGTCTAAATAATAATAGTCACTCCAAAAGAGGAAATATTTTTGCGTTAACAAAAAATAAAATAAACAGTTTTTCTTTTTTTTTCAAGTTACGAAGCAATTTTACTAAAGAAAAAAAATAACTGTTTTTTGTATTAGTAACTATATTATGAAATCTAAAAAACTGAATGGGTATGCACTGTTGCAAGCGAGGACTGCAACAGTGATTAGACTGAAATCACCGATACCACGACCGCTCAGGTCTCGAAAGTGTTGTCTTTAATTTTCTTTTTTTTTACTAAATCCTACTAGGAATTACTCCTGTATCGTAGGTGCGTTTACAAACATTTAAACTGGCATACAAAATAACCAGACCCAGAACAACTACATGTAGGCTATACCTACAAGCCCCTGTCATCCCATAACAAACATACTAAACATTTTTTATGCACCTCTCTTACCAACTTCAAAAAAAGGAGAATGTTCTGAATTTGTTTATATTCTACTCAAAATACTACCACTATTTCCAACAATACAATATCAGTAACAGCATGGCGCTTCCTGTGCATAATTGCAATCTTTGAACTGACTGTGAAAGAGCACGCTCCAACGGGTCGGACATATTGAAAGAATGTTTTAGAAAAGAATGATAAGACAGATGCACAGCGTGGAAGCGGAAGAAATGAAAATACATGTATATTTGTGTCAAGTCTTCACTGTCGAGATTAGAAATTTCAAGTAGGGTACAGAAATTCCTGTTTTTACAAATAGTTTTATAATATGAAATGTAACTCTGCAAATATATTTTTTTCCTGGCTTAATTTAATGCCCGCGCTAGGCAAAGGTCTTTCACCTTTCAAAATTCTCTGTCTTGATTGATCTCCGGCCAAATCTGACCCGTAATGTTGATCAAATCGTTACACCACCAAAATCAAAACGAAATGAAAAAATTAACAAGCAATCTCCATCAGAAGTATTTGAATAGATTATTTCTTCACATTTATTACTATACTTACTATACGGGTAGAATTAATTATTATAAACTATATATGATAACATTCAAAAGTCCCGTTTGATGGCGTTTAAAATAATAGAAATGACTTTTGACATTACTGGTGGTTTCATCCGTAAAGTTGTGACTGATTTTATTTTGAATTATGTAGGTAGCTACATAATTCTGGCTTTGTTTTTTCTGCTAAGTACACTCTCAAAGGAGACCCAAATCACGCGTTAAAACTATTGTTAGTCTACAACACATTCATCAAAATATTTCTCCAAAATCTTATTCCGAGAACTTAAACCCTTTTCACAAAATGCCAGATTGTCAACATTATCCCTCGAAAACCGGTAATATTATAAAGTAATCATATTTAAATCCGACATCCGAAGTACTGGTACTCGAGGGATTACCGCGGTCGTACGTGTCACGTAATATTAAGCTTGTAAAATTCATGTTTTTAATAACCACACGTTGAGGACCCCGATTTGCATAAGATGTGCGTGTGCGTTCGTGTAATAATATTGTAAGATTTATGTTTAAGGGGAGAATGAGTTACAGGTTCATATTTTTTTGAAGATTTTTCTTTGAGTTTTATGGGTCCCTCGCATGAGAAAAGATCTGTTTCAGTAAAAAAAAAATGCCGGTGTTTTGGTTATATTTAAACGTAAAGAAATAAATTGCTTCATTAATGTTTTCCGCAATGGAAAAGTATTTAAAAGGAATAATATATTGAAGCACATTGAACAACATATTTGCCACAATCATACGTTTACTGAGAGTTAATGAACATTGCAACCAATCATTAAGTTGATAGATTTTATGGTGAAATGTCTGTCTTCATTTTACAGCTACATTTATATACTACTAGCTGTTGCCCGCAATTTTGTCTGCGTAGCATTAATACTTCGAAAAGCCTATTTTTTATATAGCGTAATAATATTGTAGGTTTTCCATACCAATTCCGACTGTATTCAATTCCAATTGTAGGTTTTCCCCCCCTCAGGATGATTTCCGGGATAAAAACTATCCTATGTCCATTTCAGGGTCTCAAACTACCTCCATACCAAATTTCGTCTAAATCAGTTCAGCGGTCTAAGCATGAAAAGGTAAAAAACAGACGGACAGACAAAGTTACTTTCGCAATTCTAAAATTAGTACCTTAAAAGATTTTACCTTAAAAGTAGAAATAATCACGTACCTTTCACATACCTACTCTTTTCGTAGAAAAACCTCTCATTAAAATTGCATATCAGTATTCCATCATTAAAATAACCACTCTAGAGTGAGATTTCAGCTTCAACACAAATGCTAATTGCTCGACCTCATTGCTATTTAAGCAAACAACTCACTATTCACGCATATCCCAATAAATATGGAAATCTTGAACCAACATATTCAATAACTCCTCGGATTTCCTCAACCACATAGGTGAGACATATAAGCGAATATTACATTACAGACTCTTAGCAATAACAGTTTAAAACGTCAAAATATAAGGGTCTGACCATGTAACATTTTGGTAGCGCCATTTCTTTTGCCTGTAGGAATGCTCATGCCTACCCTGCTACCACGGGGAGATAGCGCAGTTATCTGGGGCTCGAACCCACTAAAACTACAAGGTATCTTTTTGTGCCGCTTATGGCGGGAACACGGGCACGCATTAGCACTCACCGCGAACCCGCCGCGGTTTTCTGTCACCGGACCCTCCTCTGGGGTGTACCCCTCATCACCGGCGCACCAGAACACATTGTACGCCGTGACCGCCCCATGGACCAAACCAGCACTTAGGTGCCAGACGACCCTGTGTATGGAACCCTTTGCAATTACATTTTGAACTTTAAGACAGTCGTTTAATAGAATGCTTCTCTAGAGCGGTAGGTTGACAATTTTGTTGATGATGAAACTCAAAAGCTAGTACCCCGAATTGAGCAAGCGTGTTCATTAATTCTCGTGTCTTCTATATACGAGAATACGCCTTTGCTCTGCAGTAGATTAGTAACAGTATAGTATTACACAAATATATAAACACTAAAATACCTGATAAGATAGATAAAACAACTAGGGGCCCGATTTTTCACTAGTCTGGTTACTTTTAACTGCGGAATAAAAATGGCTTTATGACATGTTTTCTATACAAAAGCTGTAAAACCACCATTTTTATTCCTCTTAAAAGTTATCGGATTATTGAAAAATCGGTCCTAAGAGCAGTAAAGACAGTCTTTTAATTTCAATTACCAGAGACAATAGAGCAGTTATCCTGATTGTCTTAAATGTTTCTTAGAGCCCGAAAAATTAGACTTTCAGAATATGTTACAAGCGGACGTTTCGCTTCTATATCAAATTCTTATTCTATATTATGACGAGTAACCAGTAATATCGAGGATTCATAGACTCTCAATCACGGATACCGATTCCATGGTCGAGTATGACACATCACGTTCTCACTGATGGATGGAGATGTCTGGACATAACGATTAGTCATCCCGACGAATCGATACGCGTGTAACATAACTGGTAAGATTTGGTGGGAGCTTATTCTGGTATTTCTTGGAGAAGTGAGATTCGATTTTTAGTTATCCAACCAAGATCACTTTGGGCGAGATCTTAATTTTATACTTCAGTTACTTACAGATACAGTTCAGTATCTGTACTTTCAGCTGAATACGCTGACGTACAAGTAAAAAAAGCGGCCAATCGGACTCGCGCACGAAGGGTTCCGTACCATTATCGAAAAACGAAAAAAATACGTTTGTTGTATGGGGGCCCCACTTTAACATTTACTTTATTATATTTTTAGTATTTATTATTATAGCGTCAACAGAAATACATCATCTGAGTAAATTTCAAAAGCCTAGCTATCATGGTTCATGAGATACAGCCTGGTGACATACGGATAGTCAGACAGACAGACAGACTGACAGACAGACCAACAGACAGACAGACAGATGAACCGTGGAGTCATAAATTGTGCATAAATTCCAAAGCAAACAATTGCATAGTCAATGCCCAAAAGTAATGTTTTTACTACGTCATGGTGAAATTCCTGTAAAGCCAGTACCGAGAAAAGAATGTGATTACGCTGGAAGTTCAAAAATAATCCGAAAAAGCCGATAAACGCCTACATGCACGGACTTTTAGCTCCGTTTCTAAGTAACAACATTACAGAATTACGAATCGAATTATCAGAATACGTTCCCTCGGAATCGGCAAAATGGGATATGAATAATTCAAAATTTTCGAATTGTAATTTACTTGTTATTCGAACCCTTGAATGTTGAGTAACTGATGAGTTGGTGTAGTCATAACATTGAATGTGGGTCGGTGATTTGTAGGTTATTTTCCTGTTTATCTTTTTGGTGCTCGATTTTTGAAGTGTGTATCAAGCATATATTCACGTCTGGCATTGATTGCTATCAGGTGAGGGGAGTTATACCATAAGTTCTCGGACCAAGGCTATTTCCATTGTGCATACGCGACAGACGTATACAAGTCATATTGATGTGTACGTGTGTGTGTGCCACCACGTGTGTGTGTGACCTGCTGCGCGCGCGCCATCTTTTAGTAAGTATGAGCTAGTAGTAGCACAGTAAAAATATACAAACAGTATGGTAACTACCTACAAACGCTCGAAACGGCACACTAACACAAAAATACGTGACAACTGTCTCTCAAGATACAGGTTGCCCTAGTTTGAGAGGCAGGGTTCATTACTCAAAATGGTTGCAATAAAATAATTCTTGCAATAAAGCTGTACGTTAACTGTAATGTAACCTTTCTTTATGCACCAATAAACATTTTTTATTATTATTATAATTCGTCGCGACGCGGCACTTAGTACTGACATTACCTCGAAAGTGCACGAATGGTCTCGTCGGTGCGTACGTTTGTGTGAGTGTGCCGTTTCGAGCGTTCGTAGGTAGTTTCCATACTGTTTGTATATGTTTACTGTGGTAGTAGTAATGATGAGCTAGCATATTATAGTCTGGTATTGGGTTTTAACAAGGAACAGCAAAAAAACTGGCATCATTATATTCTTATTTCAAATATTTCGGCCGTTACACTGCACCTGAAAAAGTGGAGTTTCCTGTCTATTATTCTCCATAACAAGCTACTTTTCCGAATAGACGGTAGAAACAATTAATAAAACTGTTAAATATTTGACTTTGAAAAGTGCCGCTTAGTGGTTGATCAAGAATTTTGTCTTTATTTGTCTTTGTTCTTGCAGAAGCAAGTAACCTTAACATCGTATTTATACACAAAATATTCACAATATGTCAAGATAAATGAGCCTACAACGCGAAATTATATTATTTCAAATTTAAAGTAGACACACAAATAGAACTGAAATTTGAGCACTAAAAGTAATGAATCGAGTCTCGAACCAGAATTAATATTGGTAAACTCATTTGGGTAGCTCGGCGGGTAAGGGTAGTTACCCTTTTTGCTGTAAATTCTGCCCCAATACACACAAAAACTTAGCCTATTTACTAATCATGTGTTATCTATCTCATGCGGAATGTTCGGCAATATAATTTAATGTTGTTTTAACTTTTTGTGCTAATCTCGGATTACGTACTACTCTTTAAATTGTATAAAATGGGTATTGAAATAAATACTTACGGTTTTATTTTGAGTGCGTAGCTTTGTTTATCCGAATTAATAAAGTTTACCTAACTAAGATATCCTCCATTTTTTTACTCACACTTTCTAACTGACAGTGTTAAAAATTTACCTGAATTACAAGACCTGTACAAGAAATCATCATCATCATCATATCAGCCGAAAGACGTCCATCGCTGGACATAGGCCTCCCCCAAGCGTCGCCACATTGACCGGTCCCGTGCATCTCGCAACCAGCGGATCCCCGCAACCTTCACCAGGTCATCGGTCCACCTGGTGGGAGGCCTTCCAACGCAACGTCTTCCGGTTCACGGTCGCCATTCCAGAACCTTTCTGCCCCATCGGCCATCCGTTCTGCGAGCAATGTGCCCTGCCCACTGCCACTTAAGTTTGGCAATTCTTCGGGCTATGTCGGTAACCCTGGTTCTCTTGCGGATCTCTACGTTTCTGATTCGATCACGCAAGGAAACTCCGAGCATAGCCCTCTCCATTGCCCTTTGAGTGACTGTAAGCTTTCTGATAAGGCCCATTGTAAGCGACCACGTCTCAGAGCCATATGTCATCACTGGCAACACACACTGGTCATAGACTTTCGTCTTGAGACACTGCGGTAAGTTGAACGAGAAGACACCGCGCAACTTCCCAAACGCTGCCCAGCCGAGTCGGATTCGACGGTTGACCTCTTTCTCGAAGTTGGCCCTACCCAATTGGATCGTTTGTCCCAGGTACACATAGTCGCCCACAACTTCGAGTGTAGAGTCTCCAATCTTGATAGGAGTGGGTGTAACATGGGCATTCAACATCAACTTAGTTTTGTCCATGTTCATCTTAAGACCCACTCTTTCGGAAGCTCTACTGAGATCATCGAGCATTGTACTGAGGTCCTCCATGGTCTCAGCCATAACCACTATATCGTCGGCAAACCGAAGGTGAGTGATGTACTCGCCATTGACGTTGATGCCTAGCCCTCTCCAGTCCAGAACCTTGAAGACATCCTCCAGTGCAGCGGTAAAGAGCTTCGGAGATATTACGTCTCCCTGTCTCACACCTCGCTGCAGAAGGACGGGTTCCGAGGTCTGATCCTGGAGTCGAACTGACATTGTGGCTTTTTTGTATAAACACTTCAACACTTCGATGTACCGGTAGTCAATTTGGCACCGTTGGAGAGACTGCAGTACAGCCCAAGTCTCGATCGAATCAAAGGCTTTCTCGTAGTCCACAAACGCTAAACAGAGAGGCAGGTTGTACTCTTCGGTCTTCTGTATAACCTGCCGCAGCGTATGTATGTGGTCTACGGTGCTGAAGCCTTTACGGAATCCTGCTTGTTCGGGAGGCTGGAAATCGTCAAACCTGCGTGCGAGATGATTCGTGATGACTCTTGAAAACAGCTTGTAGACATGGCTAAGGAGTGTGATGGGCCTATAGTTCTTCAGTAGGGCATTGTCACCCTTCTTGAAGAAGAGTACCACCACACCCCTGCACCATGCCTGTGGCGTATGGTGACGGACGTAAAGAATTTCACCATCCCATATCTTCCCGTGGGTGTCGTAAGAGGCGACTAAGGGACACACCAGAGAATGGGCAGCAGCGTTCTCTGTGTACTTAAACAACAAACTGCGATCGCCAACCCGCCTGCCAAGCGTCGCGATAATGGCAAACCCCCCCCAAAACCTAATGAACAGCACAACGAAAAAACGGCCCCGAGTGCCCGGCAGCCCGTCTACCCTCGGCTACGGTAGCGGTCGAGGCGATGGCGTGGAAAGGGGTGCTAAGAATCCCCGGAGTGGACCCGGCTACCCCTACAAACACCGACGACTGGACCTGGGAACATATAACACGCGAACACTCGGGACCGACGAGAAGATAGCCGAACTTGAGGAAGAATTGAGCAGGTTACGATGGAGTATTATAGGGTTATCTGAAGTCCGAAGAGAGGGGGAGGTGTTGGGAATTCATCCCAACACATCGGGCGGCTGAAGCGCGCCGTCTACGCTGCACACACATCTGCGTGAGACACACGGCATCGGTGTGTGGGTGCACAGCGCGGCGGCGACGCGGCGCGGCTCGGCGGACACTCGCTACCACGGACTCCACCGCGACAGTCGATACCTCTTACTAACATTGGTCCTTCAAGGATCTCGCCGTCTATTTTGAAAATTAACGGTCGCCGGGAGAAACACCTGCTACCTCGAAGCAGCGGTCTACAGTTGCGGTCTACAGCAGCGGCAGTTCCAGCAGGAGTCAACATCTTGCTCAGGAGACTTCGCCAAGCACCCGCACACGCCCAGAGGAGAAGAAACCGTCAAGAGGTCGACCAACGACGGACTTCGGACCCGTGGAACGTTCGAGTCACGGACAAAGAACTTGCCGATCATCGTCAATCCAGTGGATGGTTTAGACATTCAGTGAGTTCGTTCCAATTTGTCCCTTATTTTTTCCTTTCTTCATCTTAGTTCCTATGTTTAAATAGCTATATTTAAGTGAGTGCAATCATATAAACTTAAGTCTTACAGTGACAATCATTTTATTTCATAGCCTTATATTTCTCCAAACTCATATTTCATGCTTATTAAGCTATAATCAGTCATTTTCATAACACATAATATTTGTTTACTTCCTATCTATAACAGCTGATCGCTCGGCGACAAACAACGTACCTACCTGTGCGCAGCTGACCTTTTTTGTGTCAATTATTTCATAGTTATGTTTAATGCTTCGCTTAAACTGGTTTTAATACATTTACTAGTTTGCACATTAATTTCGATTCCAATGGCTGACGAAAAAGTTCAAAGACTCGTTACAAAACGCAGCCGTTTGAGATCAAAACTCAATTATTATTATTTTTTCAACTACCCGCGACATTTATATAAATTTTCTTAGCAATAGAACTGACTTACTAGGAACTTACAAGAACATATACATAATATAATAAAAAAATAATAAATTAATTAAAAAAATAATAAATTAATTATTAAAATCTACATACATTGACGTTATCAAATTTAAATATCTAAATGACAAATAAAGGAATAAATAAAACTTCTATCAACAACTATAAAATCAATCCACTCTTTATGACTTATTTCCCGGTTTCAGATACCGTCGTCGCAGGTCTCAGCCAAGCGCTCTCTGTCTCTTGAGAAGCAGAGATTTAGGAGACGCTGCATTCAGGACGACTGACACTTGTGGTTACCATGCCACTGAAGGAACGCCAAAGTTGCCTTCAGTCACAGGCGGTACACTCAATGCAAGTTGTCAGTTCAAGTCTTGTGAGCGTTGTCCTAAAGCTTCTGTCTTCAAAAACAGGGAGTCTTCACCTGTCTTCATTTAAATTCATATTTTTAGGGTTCCGTACCCGATGGGTCCAAACGGTGCCCTATTGCTGTTTTATAAAACACACCACTATATTTTCCGAGTGTGTACCCACCTTTACAACACATATTCTACATCAACATATTTACCCGACTAAGGGAAAAGGGTTATTTACATCATTTATTTATAACTTTTTTTTGGAATTCATCGGTAACAAATACCGTCGCAGGTCGCAGCCAAGCGCTCTCTGTCTCTCGAGAAGCTGAGTTTTGGGAGACGCTGCATTCAGGACGACTGACATTTGTGGTTACCATGCCGCTGAAGGAACGCCAAAGTTGCCTTCGTCACAGGCGGTACACTCAATGCAAGTTGTCAGTTCAAGTCTTGTGAGCGTTGTCCTAAAGCTTCTGTCTTCAAAGACAGGGAGCCTTCGATAAGCTGTCTTCATTGAATTAGTTTCTTTTTATTTATTTATGACACACAAATATATTTTCTATATACCCTCATTTACTTACAATTTATATTGTTATTGAACATTTTTTATTTATACCTTCACGACCTACCTACCTACAGTCGACAGACAATACGGCAGATCTTGTCTCCCGCGGGCTGAAGGCTGATTCCATCAGTCTTTCTTCCTAGTGGGGGGCTATTCATTATGAGAAATGGCTAGCTGGCTCACTCTAATAAAGCTAGTTTGAACTTCCATTCCTTCTTGGTCCCCTCATCCCCACAACTCTTCTACTCCTATTCCTTCTGTTTCCATTGGACGGCCACTTATTTCTATTCTCATCCACAGGTCTCTGATGGCAACCAGAAGACTACTTTGAAGAATCTTCAGATGACGAAAGTCACTAAAGTGACCAAAGAGGAGCAACATTTTGAGGGCATATTTTGATATCTGCGCAATTCCAGATTTTGAAGCTATCGCTTCAACCCGGGCAGCATGTTGGGAATTCATCCCAACACATCGGGCGGCTGAAGCGCGCCGTCTACGCTGCACACACATCTGCGTGAGACACACGGCATCGGTGTGTGGGTGCACAGCGCGGCGGCGACGCGGCGCGGCTCGGCGGACACTCGCTACCACGGACTCCACCGCGACAGTCGACACCTCTTCCTAACTTTAATTGTTTTGTCCGGGACAGTTTAATGTAATTTAAATAATATAACGGCTTTAAAACCAACCGCCTTTTGATACAGTCCACTCATCACTCGATAATCCTCAAATCCGGTAACCTGCTCTATTTCCGAGAGGGAGACCGGCAGTCCCAGGGTGGTGTTGGGTTTATCGTCCACAAGTCTCTTGTGAACAACGTGGTTAAGATCGAGAGTGTGTCGACCAGGGTGGCGTACCTTATACTCAGAATATCCGCAAGATATTCGCTGAAGGTCATACAGGTCTACGCCCCGACCTCGGCACACCCCGACGACGAGGTAGAGGCCATGTATGAGGATATCTCTATAGCCATGCATGGTTTCAAAACTCACTTCACCGTTGTCATGGGGGACTTCAACGCGAAACTGGGCAAACGAGACGAGGATGAGCTGCAAGTGGGGCAATTTGGAGTTGGACGTCGGAACCACCGGGGTCACCTACTGGCCAGTTTTATGGAGAAGGAGGGCCTCTACATGATGAACTCCTTCTTCAGAAAGCGTGAGCACAGGAAGTGGACCTGGCAAAGCCCCGATGGTGCAACTAAAAACGAGATCGACTTCATCATGTCAACCAAGAAGCAAATGTTCAATGATGTCTCAGTGATCAATTCGGTGAAAACCGGGAGTGATCACCGCATGGTAAGAGGCACATTGAACATTAATGTTAAGCTTGAAAGGTCTCGACTGATGAAGTCCACGCTCCGTCCAGCACAAATCCAGGTCCAAAACCCCGAGAGCTTTCAGCTCGAACTCCAGAATCGTTTCGAGTGCCTAGGGAGCTCCGTGGACGAATACAGCGATGGGTTCGTGGAAGCTGTCCATACGGTCGGGTCTAAGTTTTTCAAGACCCGCCGTACAGATAGAAACAAAAAGCTCTCATCATACTCTCAAGCTCATGAAGGAGAGGCGTGAGATGATCCTGCAGTCTTCAGACGTTTTATTATTCGTTGAAATACCGGCAGCTAAATAGACGGATCTCAAAGTCCTTGAAAAGCGACCTCCGCCGCTTTAATACTGAAAGTATTAAAGACGCGATTGAGCGGAACAAAGGCTCCAAGGTCTTTGCAAGAGATCTGTCTATTGGGCAGAGCCAGCTCACGAAACTGAAGACCGATGATGGCAGGATCGTGTCCGCCAAACCGGAGCTTCTGAGGGAGATCGAGAGATTCTATGGACAGTTGTACACGTCAAAAAGTAAACCCGTCGCGAATCTAGCGAATGACCCAAGAGCTAGATTGACCCGACACTATACCGAAGACATTCCGGACGTCAGCCTGTATGAGATTAGGATGGCTCTGAAACAACTTAAGAACAACAAGGCACCGGGTGATGACGGAATTACGGCCGAACTCCTGAAGGCGGGTGGAAAACCAGTACTTAAGGCCCTTCAGAAGCTTTTTGATTCCGTCATACTCGAGGGGAAAACGCCACAGGCATGGTGCAGGGGTGTGGTGGTACAAGAAATAGTCAGTAACAATATTGACCCCGTATTGCTAAGACAGAAAAATCTAGTAAAAATATTTTCATGAAAATGCGACTGATAACTTTGTTATGGGCTAAATAAGACAACTTTATGAAAGACAGAAAAAGACTCAAACATCCAACAACAACAACCCTATTAAATAGCCTGAAATAACACTCACTCGACGAAGTCATTGAGCGTAAAGATAACTTCAACGGGAAGAAATAACTGCATTTCCCGAAGTTTCGCAGCTGAAAAATGGTTGCAGAAGTAATTTTTATTGCAAATTTAAATGGGAAATCGTCTGCATGTACCGGGTGCTGAAAAAAAAAGAAACTACCGCGCTCTCCGAGTGTTGCTTTGTTTAAATTTTCAATTGTATTAAATTATTGTAATAAAATTATTAATTATAATCATAATTGTAATAAAATGTTTCGCTAGATTTTTCGGTAACAATAGCTGTGAAAGTTTTATGCCTTTATAAATCATTATTCGTCATTTATTTTGGTATCTTTCAGAGGTAAGGAACTGGGCTCAATAGATGTTTTTGTCTCATCAATCAATCTGCCTAGCCTTTGCCCAACTATGTTGGGGTCGGCTTCCAGTCTAAAAGGGTTCAGCTAAGTATCCGTGCTTGACATGGAGCGACTGCCTATCACACCTCCACAACCCAGTAACTGGGTAACATGGTACCCCTTGGCTAGACTGGTGTCAGATCTCAAGCTTCTGACTACTCGTTACGACTGTCAAAGATCTTAAAATGACAGCCGGGACCAACAGCTTAGCGTGCTTTCTGAGGCACGGAGGAAACTAGGTATGTTGAAAATGGTCACCCATCCACAGACCGACCTCGTCAAGCTTTGCTTAACCTTGAAGATCGACCCGTGCGGCTGTTATTATTTAGCCACCAGCTCCTCTATTGGCCAGTCCTATGCTACTTGTATCAGTTGTAAACATATACAACCTAATACCAACACTAAAGTTATCCTCCCCCACGTATTTCTACCGTCAAAACAGTTTCGTATAACCAGAACACACAGTGTCATATTATTAAATCACCAAAACGTGAGTATACCAACATGTTGCCGACTACAATGACACTTGTTCAGACTTCTTAATATCCCCTCAAAGAGTACACATTGTACCTAAGTGTAATTTAGACCCATACTGCCGTCCTTATGTAGCTAGAGTTTCACTATATGACATTTGGCCGATTTTGAGGCCGATCTCCGTAAACAGCATAAAAATATCTATTAGCTGTCTAAAGGCCCAAACATAAAACTGCGAAATTGAAGCGATTCAAATTCGCAACGCAAAAAACAGCTAAGCAGCAAGCTCTTAGATATTTACGAGGCGACGTCGCACCGCAGTTTTGTGTTTGGGCCCTAAGCAGTGTTTTTTTTACTATCACTAGATTTCGATAAAAAAATAAAAACGCCCCAAATTGCTATGTGTAAAAAAAAGAAACCGTTTATTCTCAGACAATTAAATAATAAATAATAAATAAGAAATTTTTTTTAAGTAGATAATTGGTTTAAACTATTAATGTGCTTCATCGAAAGTACGCACTTTGCGCAGTTAGATACATTTTTGAGACCGGACACTCTGCCATATTATGATATATCGCTAATAAACAACATCGGTTATTAATATTTCGCGGCTAAGTTTGTCATCAATAACTCAAAATACGATTTTGTCGGATAGCGGCACACTAGCTATACGACGGCACCATATTAAATCCCGCACCTTAATATAAACGGCTTTTAACCCTAGCTCCACGATAGCTCTTTAAGAGCGTTGCCATCCTATTATGCGGGGTCATATATCCTTTTGGCAATGTGGAATAGGCAGCAACTAACTGGTATACGATGGCCGTGGCTTTGGTTACATTAGCATACGCTTATACAACCACCGTCGCTTCAGAATGATTATTTACATAATTAGTAATACAGAAACTATGTCGTGACTGTTTGAGGGTTGATATTGAAGGGGTGTTTCTAATTTTGGGTGGGTATTGTTTTGATATTATGTTTTTACTACAGTAACGTCAATCAAATCAGATCATGAATTGGTATTTATGTAAGAATACTTTTTAATCTGGGTACAAAAAAAGGGATGGGTTATTTCAAACCGATTTTTAAATTCAGTTGCAAAGACCGGCTGTAGAATTTATTCTTCATCAAAATTTTTTAACTTTCTGATAAAGTACCGAAATTGCCCTCAAATCTTTGAGTATCGAAATCCAACAAGCAGGAATCGTTTTCTCTAGAAAAATAGTAGAATAGTTACACCAAAAGTTACTGCTACATTACCTTATGTAGGTACAAGAAAAATAGGCCTAATAGAATGTACTTTTTTCAACTCCACTTCGCCCAAACACTCTTTCGTCCTAATTGCCCCGAACACTTCACAGGTGGGATAATTTACCCCAATGTTAGACAGAGAAATTACCCCTGTATTCTAAATCAAGGTTACGTGTCTATTTATCTCTTTCTTAGTACCTATTACTGTTCTAAGGGCTACATATTACTTGTAATTGTGTGCTTTACACGAACTTGGGTCATTTACATAAATTGGAAGTGAAATTGTTTTTGATTTAGGAACGTCGTGTGTATCGATGTATGATAATAATTTGGTGCCTGTGTAGCAAAGTTTTTGTCTGCGATATAAACGTTAGATAAAAGTAAAGTACCTGTATTTATAGGCTATAGATATTTCCAATTTTTTGCCTAATAAGGCTACAATGGTAAACTGGATCACTATGCGGATAGAAATAACAATTTATGCGGTTTATCTACGTCCTGTAACTATTTACCGAACGTTAGATCTTTAAACGCTGTAATTTTACCTCTTGTTCGTAAGCCTTTATAATTTAAACCTTCAGAATATTTATAATAAAAGCCAGCTTATAAAAATCGTTCGTTGCTTAATTTTATTTTATCAATGTTTTTTTTTCAACCTAAATTTGGTGGTATGATTTTATTAGAAATAAGTATTACCTTTGTACTTAGTTCTCTGTTCCTTCTTCTTGTCTTTTCATTAAAAGTGTTTTAATACATTCATAGATAAATAAATAAAAAGTGATTTCAATCGGATTGGCTGTTAATAATTCAGTTTGTACAAGCAATTATCATGACTGAACTGATGTCGCAAAAATTAATTTTCTTTTGACCCCGTGTCCTACCCAAATCAATCGTCGTGCGACTACACGATCGTCATTTAGTTCAGCGGACCCGAACGCTTCATTCCGCTTCCTTCCGCTTCCTGATTTTCCGAAAGTATAAATATAATTATTATAGTCGTCACGGACGCGAATTCAAGCGACTATCGCTTTGGTTACACTGAAAATAGGTTTAAGCAAATAGGGAAACTGTTTTGTTGCTTAAAGTTCGCAAGTTCGAAATATTTCGTTACTAGCAACCAAAACTTTGAAAACTGTCAACTAAACTTTTTTTTCAGTGGAAAACACTGCCTGCAAATATCAATTTAGATCAAAAAGAAAAATCTTTGAATTTATCTTGCGAGCTTGTCTAGCCATATGTGCCCAGAAAGATTAAGGTCTTTGATTTTGCCATGAGGTATTTTAATATGACCCATTTTTTTCAGTTTCATTTACTGAAAGTACCTTTTTTCGATGGGTTTTTTTTTTTTTTTTTTGTTTTTTTTTTTGTTTTGGCAGGTGTGGAAAAATCCTCTTTGGACGCCCCAAACTGCCCCGCCCAGAGCGGGCCAGCTTGGGCAGTGTCGGATTCACAACTGTGCCTACCGACTAAAAAACCACCACTGCCTCTAATATGTTATTACCGATTTTTAATTCGGCACTTATTTCTAAAATTTTAACTTTGGTTGGGCCACGTTGCATGGAGAACGCGACTCGTTTTGTCTACATTTTTACATTACAAGCCGGGTTCCCCGTGCAAGTGGGCCAGTAAATCTGGGGTTTATTTGTTAGTAATTTAATATGTTAGTATGTTTTTTTTTTTTTTTTTTTTTTTTTTTTTTTTTTTTTTTTTTTTTTTGGGTTCTTTGTAGTTTCTTTTCCCACAATATTACAATCTCAGTACAAAATAAACTTACTACTTAACTTACTTTCTATAAACTTTGTAAAATAATTAAATTATAAGGTTATTAGACTAAAACTATATGACTACTGTTTACAACATATTTATCACGGTAGGATGACCCAACTAACTAAAACTTATAGTTTATACTAATGAGATATGACATCACAGGACAAAATTAACATTACCATTGCAAGTTAGACAACTTACTACTTATTATGTTAGACATGTAAAAGCGTTTATACAAAACAACTTACAGAAATAAAATCATTTATCATTTACTAAATTTTTAAGACTACTATTGACTTATTGCTACCACTTTATCTTAATATGGTATAAAGTGGCTGTAAAAATAAAATATATATAAAAATCAAGGCAGTTAAGGAAGTGTCGACCCATTTGCTTTGGCAGCCTTGGCCAGAACTCCCTCCGCGAAAGCAAAGAAATGGGTCCGGCAGTTGTCATCATCAACCAGCTCCAGGAAGTTATCCACCGAGCGGCCCAGCCCCTGCTCACAGTCGAACCTTTCACGCACAAATCGGGGGCAGTCCACGAGGATATGCTTCACCGTCTCTACTGTTGAACCGTCACAAACACAGGCTGGGTCACTCGACAACTTAAATCTGAATAGGTATTCGCGCACCCCACCATGTCCAGTAAAGAGCTGAGCTCTAAGGTTGTTAGGCGTGCCTATCTTTCCTAAAACCCTATAAGCCCGTTTAACGTCCACGAAGAATAGTCGGATGCCTCTATCGTGATGAGTACCGGACATGAAGCGCTCCTGCCATATGTCCAGCGTAGTCTCCCTGATCGAGCGCTTTGCGAAAGACAGGGGGA
The DNA here is from genome assembly GCA_949775005.1 of Orthosia gothica. Classification (NCBI taxonomy): domain Eukaryota; kingdom Metazoa; phylum Arthropoda; class Insecta; order Lepidoptera; family Noctuidae; genus Orthosia; species Orthosia gothica. Next base: position 13,488,996 of record OX459054.1, on the reverse strand, counting down.
AGTCATCATAGACGGGGCTGGTCTTCCTGTGGAGTGCTGCGTTCTTGGCAAGTTCATCTGCCCTCTCATTGCCGGGTATTCCTGCATGGGCTCTCACCCAGAACAGCTGGATATCCCTGCCCCGGTGTTTCGCTTCAGCAATCGCTTGCTGCACCCCAATGGCGATAACATTTTGTGTTCTTGGGTCTGCAATGGCATCCAGTGAAGATCTCGAGTCTGAAATTATGTTTACGGAGATCGGTGGTCTTCTCTCCTCGGCATATTTTATCGCCCTGCTGATAGCGACCATTTCCGCCTGGAACACTGAGCAGTGGTTACCCAGTTTGAGGCCTATCCTCGCGACCTCCCGGTCCCCATCCCAGCATGAGACTGCGGCTCCGACCTTACCCTCAATTTTACTCCCGTCTGTGTAGAGTCGGAGGGAATCATTCCCGATTGTGGATAGATCTTGCCCAATACCGGGAGCAGTCCAATAGGGCGGTACGATTTTGCCGTAGTATAGTCCGGCTTGCCGGGTTTTGGGACAACTCGGATCCTAGCCTCCTTCCACACGATGGGGAAGTAGCCGATCTCGAGGCATTTGTTATATAAGGCCAATTGGAGGTCGCTATTGACTTTATACGCCTCTTGACATATATCTGAAGTGAACCCATCAGCACCAGGTGCCTTCTTGGGGTGGGTTCCTGCATAAACATCGATTAGTTCTGTGTGCGTAAATGGTGGAGTTACTCTTTCTTGGGAGATCTCTGGTCCATTCAGATCTTCCAAAGCCCTTTGCACCATTTCCCTGGTAGTCCTCTGTCCTGGAGAGTCTGTTCCAGGGTCGTCGAGTGGGAAAAACGAATCAGCGAGATGTTCAGCCGATTCAACAGATGATAAAATCAGGTTAGTCTGTGGGTCCCTAAGCAGACTGGCTTCAATGCGGCTTGAGTTGGAACATCGGGTTATAATGCGCTGTGCACAGGTCCAGACATCCTCCTCTTTCTGCCTAGTGCAAAAGTCTTTCCAACTTGAGGTAAGTGTAAATTCGATATGCCTCTTGAACTCGTCTCTGGCCTTGACGTATTCAGCTACCACGTAGGGTCTTCTGATGGGATTTGAGAAGTGAATACGCCTGCGTAAAGTTTTCACCTGCGTAAAGTTTTTCGATGGGTTGCACCCCAACCCCCCGGGAAAATGTAATAAATGTTAGTTGCAGAATGAAAATATTATTTATTTTGATTTTCTGCAAGTCGTCTTAATTGGGCCGTTGGCTTGTAGGGCAAGTTGTTGAATTTCTCAAGTCCCCACGTATTGTCCTTCCAGCGCGGCAGCGCACTGCCCAAATGTCCTCTGGCTTCTTTTTCGAATGATTTCTAATCGACCAATGGACATTTATCTACTCTGTTCTGCGGAACAGTTCCAGTGATTTTAACATTCCTATTCTGTAAGCTACTTAGCAAAGAGACTGTTTATTGTGATAACTAGAAAAAGTTATCACAATAAACAGTGAACGAACTATCTGGTTATACGTCCTTTACAGCCTCAGTCAGTTTTGTTACTACATGCTCCCCAAGTCCAGGTTAGATCGGCATCCATAGAGATCAGCTTGTAAACAGTAGCCCAGGCGAGTAGCTGCCACCTATGCAACAAATTAATCGGTTTGCCATGAATATGTTGTTTGCAGCCGGGACGACCGAAATACTTAATCATACTGGATACACGATAGACGATAGTGATGACAGATTTAGTAAGTATTTAAAAAGGTGTTTGAATTCTTGCGACCCTGTTGATGACTGACCTGATGAGGACGCACCAGCATTCAAAGTTATTTCAGTGTCTTCGCTCTCCGGAATATCTTGATAGTATTCAATGACCAATTTGGCAAGAGCCAGTAGTTTATTATTTATTCAAGTACACACAAAACACTTAAAAGAGAAAATACATATAAAGATAGGAGAGCACAAAGGTGGTGTATGTTCAACCTTGACCACCATTGAATATAGTTCCATCACACGGCGGGTCTAAATAGTTATTAATATGTTGTATACCTTCGTTATCACAACTCTCCAGAATATCTAAGGCATTGGCGTTCAGTACTCGTCGTGACATGAGAAAAATGGGTACATTTTGCATCATTATTTTCCCAAAGTATTTGTAACAATATTACAAAGACTAGCATTTTTTGCAAATATTTTTTCATTAAATTATAATATTTTCCATAAAATTTAAAAATAATCAAGAAAATGAATAAATACTTAATATTTGGTGCGAGAAGGTGTAAATTATGAAGATAAATTTAAACCGCATCTTCCGCTCGTAATTGCTAACGGACTTACTCAATTTTGACTAATAAACTATTCTGACATCTATCTTAGATAAGTCATCTATTATATCATAAATGGCGTTAAATACAACTTATCTATTAGAGTCAAGGTTCCTTCTTTAATAAAACACTTAAATAAACTTTTAATAAAACACTTTATGTCATACAAACACAAAACACAGTCAAAGATGAAACAAAATCAAATAATTCAGCGTTCTAAAATTGAATATCCGCTGAACTAGAACGGACAGTGTTGCCCTCTGATAAAATAAAGTTAAAATTTTATTCTGTTTCTAATATTATCATTGTTTGTTTTAAAACGTCCGTGACGCTTGAGGTTTGTAGAAAAATTGGTCGTTTTCGGGCTCTTGGGCATATATGGGTTAACTAGGTTTTATACGTATTTAATGTTTTGCCTACTTTGCCTACTACGCATATTCATTGCTGTCATCACTTTGAGTGATATAGGTTGCCAATATTGTTGAGAAGATGGAAGGTTATTCGACAGGTTGTACCTAAGGAATTCTGAGTTATAACTGACGTGGCCAGTCTAGACTGAATTCTAGAGTGTGGAAATGGCTACTTTTTGACGATGCTTAATATTGCTCGCAGTAGTTTGCCATCGCATTTTCACACACAAATAACCTTGTAATGCCAGTGATGACATATGGCTCTGAGACGTGGGCGCTTATAACGGGCCTTATCAGAAAGCTTACCCAGATAGTAGTCAAATAATTTACCACAAAAAATATTACTTTGCTTGTTAATTAATTTACAGTATGCACAGTGCACAGCTTTTCGCTTTCATCATGGGTATGTAGTTCCGTCTCGAATTTATATTTTCTGTGATTAACATTCAAACATCTATTTAGAATGCTACTCTTCTGTTACACAGAATAACAATAGCCACACACAAAAACAGTTTGGCAGTACGTACTATAATATTACCAATTTCAAAAATGGAAGAGTCCCGTTATTGCTTAAAAATAATGAAAAACTGGCCATTTATAAGCCTCTTAAGAATTTAAAGCTTAGCATTTATTCTTTTTCTTTATATTTACGCAGTTCCACGGCGTTTAGTTTTAATAAAATGTCGGCGAAATATAATGGGTCGTTTTTAAAAGAGTATCTTTTGTTAGGGATGGGCTTTTGAAAGCTTTCGCTTAGTATCGCTACGTTTGTTAATCGAAGACAGCTTTTTATACGAATCTTTTAGGCACTCAAATATTCATAGGCTGGAATGTTTTACATATAAATGTTAAAATGCTTTTTGGAGTATTTTTTCTTTTGAACAGTTTTATTATTTTTCCAGAAATCTTAATCTTCCATTACTTTTTCAAAACTTTATACGAATCCTTTCACAAAACAATCTTATCACCTTACTTATTGGTTTTTCTATTTTTCTAGTATCAACATTGATTTCAATTATTGTAACAAACACCAATTGAGATTTAAAGAGTTACAAGACTCATCAATCATTTTGACTGTATTTACTACATATTTAATAACTTTTTTTTTACTATTTACCTTTGTGCAAAAAACACATACAGCTTGCATATAAGTATGCAAATAGCTTGCATTCTATTGTGACATTCACCCTTCAGATATATTTATGGCACAATGGAATGCAAGTTTTTTACAGACTTTTATGCAAGTTACATGCATGTAAATTTTCACCATTATGTATCGTTGTGTGAACCAGCGTTTCTCATTGAGTCTAACAAAGAGTATTTTATAACGTCATTGGTGTTGCCTAGCAATCGGTCAACAGCGGGTCAATTTATAGTTGTTACCTAGAACTAGAAATCGGATGACAATACATTCTAAGAATATATTCAGCATTGTACGGATAGACAAATCTGGAAACTAAAATTAGACCTACAACCTTGTATCTGAATGCCTGGTGTAAGTATTTTACACCTAATTTACTTTAATAAGACCTAGATAAAAGCAGTTAATGTACGCTACAATTTATTAGGACTAAGATAAAAAAATATGTTTACTAAAGATACTTAACGTGAATAATTAAGATCATAAATTCTAGTTTTAATTAAAGAGAAACTGTACTAATTCTTTAAATAAGTACACAGCGCCTTAGATAATATATTGCCAGAATAGATTAACCGAATAACGTGAAACTTGAACAAAACCAGTGAATAAGAGTGTACCAGTGTGAACTGTACACATCTACGTACCCCTTTAAAGCGTACCGCCTTGATATTATTATGAAATTGTGTAAACAATAAACATACATGCGATTACAGCTATCCCGTAAAGTTTGCTGTCATTTATTGAAGAGTTCTGTTGAATATCTCCAAAGTTCTTCATTAGATCTTAACTAAGTTTAAATGGGACCACATGAGACGTACCAGCTTTAAAATTAAAAAAAAACATCAAAATCTTCTCTCACCTAGTAAAAAGTTCTGAGGTAACACAAAAAAAACAGTCGTATTGAGAACCTCCTCCTTTTTGAAGTCGGTATAAAAAACATGTAGTTAATATCAAAGTGAATCCGTAGGATGCGAGACGCATAGGATCGGTCGTAGTGGCGACACTTGGTGAGGTGGCCTCCCGGAGAGACCGGATCTGAGGCCCAGTAGTGCGCGCATCGGACATGTATCTCTCAGCACCAGTGCTGTCGTCCGCATACCAAAAGGTGCCGGGTTTTAGCAGATCATTTATGTGCAGCAAGAACAATGTTGCTGAGAGTACCGACCTCTGAGGAACCCCGGCATTAATACCCAGTAGGTCAGACGAGCGGCCAACAATAACCACTCGAATGGACCGGTCCCTCAGGAAGTCTGCAATCCAATCGCACAGACCACTGGGCAAATCGAATGAAGGAAGCTTACCGAGAAGGCTTTCATGATAGAAGCCTTCGACATGTCGAGGGAGACGGCAAACGCATCCGCGTGCCTCTCGATGACCTCACTCCAGATGTGAATGGCATACGCTAGAAGATCCCCAGTCGACCGATTTGGCGGAAGACATATTGGCGGTCACTGAGGATGTCGTTAGCTTCTAGATATGCCAGTAGCTTGGAGTTGAGCCCTCGTTCCATACTTTTGCAGAGGATGGACGTTATTGATATGATTCTGTAGTTGGCCAGGTCAGCCCGACTGCTCTTTTTGGGGACAGGCTGAACGTTAGCTTACTTCCAAGCTTGGCACATTTCCCGTCTCATACGAAAAGCGAAATAGGCGCGTCAGGATCGGAGACAGTTCAGGCGCACAAGTTCAGGAGAAAAATTGCCGGAATCCCGTCGGGTCCACAAGCTTTGTACAAGTCAAGGTTGCGCAGCACCCAACAAATTTTGATGGATGCGAATGTCAAAAAATATGATTGTAAAGTTACGTTATAATTACTGTGGTTAGTGGTTAATTATTCTGAATTACTTATTACAATAAAATAAAAATAATATTTCAATAGTCAATAGTATGTTCTCGAAATATACACATTTTTTTTTTATAAAACAATTTAAATTATGTAGAGGGCGGGGTATGTATATCTGTGAACTGATAATCTAAAATTAAATCATCACACTAATATTATAAAGGTGAAAGTTTGTGAGTGTGTTTTTTTGTTTGTTACTTCTTCACGCTCAAACGGCTGGACGGATCTGGATGAAATTTGGCATAGAGATAGATTATAATCAGGAATAGCAAATAGGATACTATTTTTACCCCGGGAATATGTTCCCTCTTATATAATAATTTTCGATCATTTGGACTATTGATATACCTACTTGGATAATTTTCGACTTTCACGCGGACGGCTTCGACGGCAGCGAGCGGCTTGCTGGAAGAAGCTAGTTGTTGCTAATTAAATAAATCCACATACTCGTATGCTGTTCGAAATAATGGTTGTGATTTTAAGCCCAGTGCTCACATGAGTGTTATGAATGCATGTAAGTATCCTATGTTGAAACGAATTGAGTCTGTTTCACCAGCTTATAAAAACAAATGAGAAATTCGTTGTATAAATTGGATATTTGAAACATAAAGGGGCTCTCCAATGTTGCTTTATTGGTTAGACTGTTAGAATATAGCAACTTATGTTTGTATTAAGTTTATTATAAAACAGCATTATAACCTTATATACTAATAGAAAATGACGTTAGTTGAACATCGATTCAATAACTTTTTTTTTCGTCAAGTCTTCAATTTTGTTATAAACCTGCGCTTAAGTGAGTTACGGGTGCCTGAGAGTACCCATTCTTTTATGGAATAATATAGTTAAAATAGTCCACTTTTGGAGGGTTTTGGTCATGATCTTCCACGGTGACCAGCCGGGTTGGAAGATGATTGTTGTTAGTTGTTTGTTTTACATTATTTTTATAATCTGTTTGGTTGTTATAATTTTTTCTCTCTGTTTTCTATGTCCTGCTCTGGTTTTGTGTTGCTGGCCTTTTTGTTGGTTAAAAAGTTTAACATACTTGGTTTCAAGACTCCTTCTGAGACGCTATTGGATCTACGTGCTGAAAAGTGGGTTTTTAAAATTTTGTTGACATGTCTGCTGGCGTCGCTTTGTACTTGGGAGTCATTTGTCGGTGAAGTGTGGAGTTTGCTGTTGATATCGCAATCTTTGCTGAAACTCACAAGAAGCTAGAAAATATGATATCCCAACTTAATACAGAGAGCAAACATGTAGGCCTGCATATGAACCTCAGCAAAACAAAAATAATGACAAAAGGCAAAAAAGGAAAAATATTGCTAAGTTTTCTAAAACAAATAATGAAGACGGTCAATAGAAGAGTCACGTGTAGCTGGAACAAATACTGGGCCCACAGGGAAATACTAACTAAGACCTAAATATGAAAAAGACCATCATGCACACTTGTATTCTGCCCTGCTTGACCTATGGCTCCCAGACGTGGATGTTTACAAACAATATAGTCAACAAAAAAAAAACTTTGGCAATGGAGAGAGAGCATGCTACGCCTAAGGAAAATTCAAAAAACAAGAAGTCAAGAAATAAGAAAAAAAACCGGCCAAGTGCGAGTCGGACTCGCGCATGAAGGGTTCCGTACTTGGTAAATTGCGGTTTACGATTTATGACGTATTAAAAAAAAACTACTTACTAGATCTCGTTCAAACCAGTTTTCGGTGGAAGTTTACATGGTAATGTACATCATATATTTTTTTAAGTTTTATCATTCTCTTATTTTAGAAATTACAGGGGCGCGCAAACTATTCAGTTTAGAAAAAAATGATATTAGAAACCTCTATATCATTTTTGAAGACCTATCCATAGATACCCCACACGTATGGGTGTGAGTAAAAAAAAAAATAGTTTCAGTTTCAAGTATGGGAACCCCCAAAATTTATTGTTTTTTTTTCTATTTTTGTGAGAAAATCTTAATGCGGTTCACAGAATACATGTACCTACCAAGTTTCATCATCATAGTTCTTATAGTTTCGGAAAAAAGTGGCTGTGACATACGGACGGACAGACAGACAGACAGACATGACGAATCTATAAGGGATCCGTTTTGTGCCAATTGGCTACGGAACCCTAAAAACGAAACTGACAGACGCCTTACACGAAGCACTAAAACTAAAATGAAGCTGGGCCGGCCATGTAGCGAGATGCACAGACCAGTAATGGAATCTCAAGAGCACGAAATGGACCGGCCCACAAAGAAAAAGAAACGTGGGCAGACCACAAAAACGTTGGGCGGACGACATAATATCGGTGGCAGGAAAAAACTGGACAAAAATAGCACAGGACAGAGCAAAATGGAAGAATTTGGAGGAGGTCTATACCCTACCAAGGGGTTCCTGTAATAAAATTAATAAAAACTAACATTAGAATCACTTAAACATAGAGGTACTAACATAGAATTAAGAAAATATAAAATATATTGTAACTACAAATGTAAGGTTTATAGGAAATAAAAAGGCTTTATTATTATTATTAGTCCATCTTTTACAACAAAACAATTTCTTGTTAATGACGTTCAAAATTCTGACTATTCGACTAAAATAAAAATACGTTATATTAACAGCTTCTACTCGAACCAAATAAATCCACAAAAGCCATTTAAAACGGACATCCCTCACAAAATAATTTAAAACGATATTAATGTTAAAGCTAACAGTTTTAAGCGGCATGCATTCCCGGTAGTTATGCAAATAAAATGTGCAGGCTAAACCGAGGGCTTTAGTAACCTTATGCTAATCAAATCCCGAGACTTTGCGGCTGCATACGTAGCTTTGCAAACTTCATGCATTTTCGGGGTAGTTATAACGGATATGAAAGTGAAAATGTTTACTGATAAAGGTAGGGCTGCTACGCTGACCAGCAAGTTGTTTTGACTAAGATTTAGTCTAAGATACAAAATTGTATGAAACTACTGGTTTTCAAGATTTTTCTAGTTTGAATTTCTATGTGTGGCTACTGTTTTGTTGAAATAATGATCATCATCATCATCATTTCAGCCAAAATACGTCCACTGGTGGACATAGGCCTACCCCAAGCGTCGCCACATTGACCGGTTCCGAGCGTCCCGCATCCAGCAGATCATCGCAACCTTCACCAGGTCATTCGTCCACCTGGTGGGAGCCCTTGCAACGCGACGTCTGCCGGTTCTCGGTTGCCAATCCAGAACTTTTCTGCCCATCGGCCATCCGTTCTGCGAGAAATGTGCCCTGCCCACTGCCACTTAAGTTTATAAATTCTTCGGGCAATGTTGGCAACCCTGGTTCTCTACATTTTTTTACGTCTCCATTCCACTTTGGGTGACTGTAAGCTTTCTGATGAGTTCCATTGTGAGCGACCACGTCTCAGAGCCATAGGTCATAACTGGCATTACACACAAGTCATAGACTTTCATCTTGACAGAGACACTGTGGTAAGTTGGACGAATAGATACCGCGCTACTTCCTTAACGCTGCCCAGCCGAGAAAGATTCGATGGTTGACCTCTTTCTCGAAGTTGGCCCTACCCAACTGGATTGTTTGTCGTTTGTCCCAGGTAAACATAGTCGTCCACAACTTCGAGTGTAGGGTCTCTGACCTTGCAAGGAAATAATGATTGTCATTCTAAAGTCATTCTATAGGCGTTGTTTAGTGTTAATATTAATCATGTGTAACCATGCCCATTTTTTTGTATTAACAACACTGTTACAAACAAAATAACGAATGCTTACCTACCTGCCTAATTTCTGTTGCATCTAAATCTAACCAGTGTCAATAATACTTAACCATTATTGGAATAGATATTGTAAAGATTATTGCTATTATTTTGGTATTCTATATTTATCATTGCATTAAGTTTACCCTACCTCACGTTAGGCAGGTGAAAACTGACGTGCTGATAAAGGGCGAAGAATTGAATCCTGAAAATAGCACAGTATTCTTAGGTTTAACTTTGGATGCTAAGCTTCAGTGGGGCCCACATATAGATAAATTGTCAAAGAAGCTAAGCTCCGCAGCATATGCTGTTAGAAAAATTCGTAATTTAACGGACATAGAGACAGCCCGTTTAGTATACTTTACCTATTTTCATAGTGTAATGTCGTACGGTATTCTGTTGTGGGGAAATGCCGCCGACATCCAGACTATCTTTGTTTTGCATAAAAGAGCTGTTCGATCAATTTATAAATTAAGCCCGAGACACTCTCTCAGAGAGAAATTTAAGGAGATTAATGTAATGACTGTGCCTTCTCAGTATATTTATGAAAATCTTTTATATGCCCATAAAAATATAAAATTGTTTAAAAAATACAGTGATATCCATAATATAAATACTAGGAACAAACACAAATTTGTAATACCTACAACAAGGCTCAAGAAAATAGGTGGCTCGTTTAGATGTCAATGTGTGCGCTTTTATAATATGCTTCCAAGCCACGTACAAAATCTAAGTCTTAATAAATTTAAATCATTCATTAAACGTAAGTTGTGCCAAAAAGCGTTTTATAGCATTAAAGATTACGTTGAGGATAAAAGGGCTTGGGAGTGAGCTGCTCCAATTAAATTAATTTAGTTTTTTTTTTGTTTAAATATTTTGCACCATGAATTTTGTTTTTTTTTTTTTTTTTTTTTATTTGTTTTCTTGCAATGACAAGAATATTTACTTTTTAAAGTATTATATTATTTTATTTTAAATATTGTGAATGTGAAGACTATGTGGATCATTATTTTGTTTTTTAATTTATATTAGTTTTTAATCATGGTCTGGCAGTTTGAGTAGTTTATGCGGCCTACCCGAATGTCCTTTCTTTGGTATTATTCGTCGAATCTTTGAGCTCCTTGAATTCTGAGTTGAGCTGCTCGGTTATTGACAAATGCGTGCACTGACTGGACAGGTCCACTCAATCTGGCTGGTTCTTTCCTCAAAAGACCATTTCAGACATCAGTCTACATGGTCTTCACATGATCGAACCAAGATTTTGTCAGGACTTTAAAAGAGACTGTGACCTCTGAGTTTGTTTCGGCCTTTCTTCTCAGAGTAGTCAGATAGGAAACGCCGACCTCATCTAGTTTAAAAAAAAAAAATGTTAGACATGTAAAAGCGTTTGTACAAACCAACTTACAGAAATAAAATCATTTATCATTTATCTATAGTATATTCTTTCTATCGAAATCCACTTGCTCCACAAACCACTAAACACATCATTTTGTCTCTGTTGTCTTCAAAAGATTGACATTAATGGTGATTTAAATTCGTTTCTTAAAAAGAAAATTGTAATTTTTGTGTGGTTAAAGTGAAATTAAGTCATTTAATTTATCAAATTAGTTATCAGAAATCTGCGCGCAAAACTGTTAGACTGATAAAAAAGGGCTGCCCCGTTGGCCACCACGGAAACTTAATATTTTACTTACGTCAAAGATTCTCAATCTCCGTTAAAATCAATATCTTGTCGAAGAATAAGTAACAGTTACATTACTGTTGCCATTTCCTTCCGGCCATCATTTGATGTGCCCTGACCTACGATTTAACATATAATAGTAATGGAAAGAAATAAAAATTAAGTAAGAAAAATATAAAATAAACTAAAAGTATCAAAACAAGGCAGTCCAACTTACCGGTCCACTCTACGACGCACTTTAAAATCAATGATTGGGTTTGATTTACGCCTTCTTCTGCCCTTATTTTATGATACACAATATGTCTCGCTTGAGATCGAAGTGGGTTTTTCGACATTTTCGACATTTTCACAAAAATAACAAATTTTGAAGATAATATCAATAAATTTCAGCAGCGGTTGACACATCAAGTACTTTGATTTGACTGGTGACAATTGACATTGCCATATGAAAATCACAATTAAAAAAAAATTAAAAAATACCATGAGATTCTGGTAGACCTATAGTATATTCGAGAATCTTTTTTATTTTATTGTTTGTGCAAGAAAGCTACATTATTGTCAATGCCAAAGTATATGTAGTAAATTAGAATACGTTTTATGGTATACTTAAGTACACTTTCATGGAGACGAAGTCGCGGGCACAAGCTAGTATGACTAAGTAAACAAATAGTCTCTAACAGTGAAAATATTAGTATAACATTAGAGACGACAATATCCAGCAATAATGGCCCAGTTAGACCCTGTTTATTGATTGAAAAGTTTTAAATAAGTTTAATGTATATTAAGTCCGTATAGACCTTAACATACATAAAATTGATACTCCTAACACAATAATCATAACTTGCTGGACCTTTATAACGATTCTAAACCTTTCTCTAATTGTTATCGTCACGATAATGGTAACAGCTTATTTGCACGTCAATGTTCATTGAGAAGGGATAGTTCCGGTAAGCTTCAGTTGTCCAGTGGGTTAGAAACTTAGGGTAATTTACGATTTTATTTAGGGATTAACGATATTGGGGCTGATTAGGTCGATACTTAACTCAAGAAATTTATAAGTTTTAATTAGAGGTGGTAGAAGCGAAGGAAATCCTGTTGGAAGCAAAGTTATTTTTGAGAAAGTGTTAAAAACTTACCAAAAAAGTGCTAACAAAGCCGCCAAGCAGGATTGGCTACCGTGGTTTGGTAAAATTAACCTTCAATTCGGGAGATGGTCGTTTCACAACGACACGTAAGGTAAGTTACATGCATCTTTATATGACTAATAAGGCGAGGCAAAGCAACGGAAAGGTAAAGCATGGTTAGGATTTTTTATTAACTACTGAACGGGTTTTTTACATGAGGCGTAGCATCGCAAATATACTTAAAGAAAGAAAATCAGTTATTTGACACAGCACCAAATAACCCACAAAAGGAAAAGCCAAACCACAATAAATAAAACGAAGTAGCAAATTGATCAAATCTCCTGTTTTCGGTTGGCTATTTGACAACCACATCCTAAACAATCTTGGTCATAAACTATAGGATTAAGGACGACCCTTATGTTATTTATTATTGTATCAAGGCTGTAGTGTTATTGTCTCATTAGTCATATTCTGCTTAATGTTTTGCGTAACGTTCATTTTCAGTCCTCATAACCTAATTGCAAATAATACTTGTTTAATATCGATACGTTGGTCTTGCTGTAACATTAAATTTTCTTCGAATTTTGAAATCTCAACTCTGACATTATAAATTGCTACAGAGAATTTCCAATAAAAAGTTTGCACCTACACAGCAGCTTTCAGTACTGTTGCCTACTAACTACTAACACTTTCCCAAACAATGTATTTCGAAGACAACTTCGAGCTTGAACAGATGCAGCTAAGTGTAATACTAACCTACATCTGTTTGGTATTGACATTGTAGTTATAATATTTGAAACTTACGGTCAAACCGAAGTAACGTGTTAGTCAAGAAATATACATTGCATGTTGACCCCTGCCTCCACCACATGGTGCAGAAATTTATATAAAAAAAAAACAAAAGACGTAGACGCGCGTATTCCCACATATATCATATAGTTTGACGTGTCACTTCAACTTGGCTATATATTATGAAGATAGGGTAAATATGCTAAGAAAGTTTTTAGACCGATGCGTTGCTTCGCTTCGACTTTGTCTTTTAATATAATTTGACCCTTAATGTACACCAACATCTTACCTAATAAAAAACGAATGAAAATACAAGAAAAAAATTACGGGTTCTTTGCAAGAATGTCATTCAAGCCCATTTCTTAAATTCACCACATGCAGTTGCAATCAAATGCTATTTCAAGTCCATGGTCCTCCAATTGATATCGCTCCATGCAATCAATCTGAAACAGCTACGGCCATTGACCTTTTAATTTTTGTTAAAGGGTCATTGACCTTATTCTGAAAGCTATAAATAAAACGTATGAATTATTGAAAACCAATACGATTTAAAAAACACAGATATTGGAATAATATAAACCCAAATATTCATGAATCACGATATATCACGAAAATGGCCCTGCTTTCCATTTAATACTTACTTTGCCCACATAATTCAGAATCTCGAAAAACTAAATCTTGTCCATGCAACATAGTAGGTATAAACTTTGGTATAGAAATACAATACCATCAAAATAAGGCCATCTTTTTTAGATTTGTTTTTTTTTTCTTTTTATATCTATTTTTTTTTTATTATTGATTATTGTAAACGGAATGTACTTGATTATTAATTTGAATCTGTTACATTTTATATTAGTTTTTTTCTTTTTTTTTACTTACTTTATCGATCGGAATGTTTTAATGGTACCTACTTGTTTATTTTACAAAATTTCTACACAATGTATATTGTTCCGAAATAAATGACTTATGACTTTGCCTTTTTTGCACAATAACACCTCGTAATGAAAATTAATCTTCTTATACAAGTTGGCGATTTCGGATACTTGCTTGTTATAATAAGTCCATGTTTCCTGACGACATTTGCCCGATGTCAATGATGACTAAGGGCTCATTCACACAGAACATCCTTATTTTCAGGATAATTTTAACGGATCCGTCGCTACTGGAGGTGATGTTCACACCGCATTTACAGTCCTGTTTTAATGGATCCATCACTATTGGAGGTAATGGCACGCCTGGCGTGGCTTCGACCCGATAAAACGGATACTATATTTATACAACTTCGCTACTTGTGAAACGAGGAATTTCTACATTTTTTGGTAGTGAAAGCCTGAAGCCTTGTTGATCTCGTGCTGCTTCTAAGCATCTGCATTAAGTCTTGGACCCTATTTTGCGGACGCACAGTGTTTTTAGAGGGAAATCGATTTTGTAGAGCTGTGATGGCCCAGTGGTAACGGCCCCGACTTACGCGTCGTAGATCGTGGGTTCGAACCCAGGCAGGCGCTTTACTTTGTGTAAATTATTTCCTCACCATAGCTCTGAACACGTTGAAGGAAAACATTGTGTGAAATCGGCATGTCCTAGAACCAAAAATTCGAAGACATGTACATCCACCAACCCGCACTGGGCCCGCGTGGTGGATTACCGCCCATACCCTCTCACAGAGAAGAGGACGCCTGTGTTCCAGCAGTGGAAACATTAATGGGCTGATGATGATGATGATGATGAACAGTGTTTTTGTGTTTTTACATCTGGAATTGTTCTGGCTCTCCACGAACGGCAGGATTTGTGCTACTACGAAACATAACTAGTCAAATATAATGTAACACACAGCATTTCCTAACCATATGGCACATCAAAACAAAAAAGCTCTTGAATTCTGCTCTTCTCTTTTACTTCATTCAACCAATAGCTACAGCTAACGTTTATTTGCAGATTTACTGATCGGGAGAACAATTAGTGAAATCAGAGGAGTATTGCTTTCCATTATTCAACGTTATAATGTTTGCAGACCACTGACTGTAAACGGAACAACGGTTTAGCGCTGTTTAATTTAGATATTAGTGGTATTTTCCAACGAAACTATAACATTATATCGAGAGCCGTATCAACTTTAGCTTGGTAGTAGCGTGTGGCGGAAAACCACAAATTAACTAGTTCAGAACTTTATTCAAAATGCTGAAATTCATCATTAATTACATCGTGGTTTTCGTGTTACTTATTTTAGCTTTGGAACTGGAAAGTGGTAAGTTGTATGTGAATAAATAAATGTGATGCTTTTGGAAAAGTAATATTTTATTCTTCCGCTTGTCAGCTTGAAGATGTCTGTTTTTGTTCTAATAAAAATGTAATTAGAGTATTACTACTACGAGCTACTTTGGCCTGAAAACCTATACAATTTTAGCATTAAAGAAGGGTTTGACACGTTTTCATCTCCAAATACTCAATTACTCAATTCAAACACTGGCCCTTAGCTCAATACTGGATCCTAAACAGCTACTCACTAACTACTTTAACGAGAATCACTGAAGTTTTAGTGTTAAATATTAGTAATTTTGCCATGTGTGATGTGTTACGCATATTTATAGTATGTACCAACATTTTTGCATTTTGAACTCACAACATGGCAATATATATTATTATTCTGAGTCTGATACAAATTAACCCTATTTATGTTTATTTTGACCTTGGAATAACAAATCGCCCAAAAGCACTTTACCTTTGCCAGCCTTTTTAAGAGCACAAAACCTTTAGGCACTGGGACCGCTTAATTGGTCTGAAACTGGTTCCTAATCTACTAACCGGGTTCAGTATGTCGTTTGCCAAATTAAATTTAAACTAGTAACTGTCTATTAATACTGGATGGGCTAAAAGGTATATGTTGTAGACATTTTATTTTGGATTTAGTGAAAGATATTGATACAATTGAGTGTCTTTGGAACTGAAGTTAGGAAGGATATTGTGTCTGTAAAATGGTATTTAGGGAAAATATTTTACCGTGGATTTGTTAACAAAGAATTTAGTTACACAAATAGCAAAGCCAGGAAGGTTATGAGATCTTTAAGGGGAAGTTAAAGCAGATTTCTCATTTTGAAATTACAACTTTCTATTTGTCTACATAATTAAGACAATGGCTAAGATAAATAAATTCATACGTTCATGTCGTAGAACATGCAAAACTTAACATCTACTCGTATCTAGACTTATCCTGTGTTGGAGCCCAACATAGTTGGTAAAAAGCTAGGCAGGCTTACAGTCGATCCAAATGCTACTGCAACAGTACTATACAACCAATTTGACACTTAAAACTCAATATAAGGGTTCCGTTTTTTTCCTTTCGAGGTACGGAACCCTAAAAATTACAAAATGTATGGGCTTGTCAAGCACTATCAAATTAATGTCACGTCATTACATTTTGGCATTTCAACCAACGCCGACGCTCACATCAAATGCCCCTTGTCTGGCGCCTCAGAATTCAGCCACGTCCACAGCGTTAGCATTAGCATACAAGAAAAACCTGAAAATATGTTAAGTAACTTAGAAATTTATTGTACACCACGTCCCTTGGCACAAAAGGAGAATATCTACATCATTTCATAATATAGCTTCGCTCCCTTGAATAGAAGACTTACCTTGATCATCACTTAATGTTTACAGTTAGCCTTATAGACACAAACATAATGAATTGAATCCTTTGATTGGTAAAGCAGTTTAACTATAAGATACTTCCACCTACAACTTTTCGACCTCAGGGGATAGGGACCTCCCCTGCAGCTCAACCACGTCCACCATCAGACGATGGCGACCCCGTATAGGCCGCAGAAGGTGGGGCGAGCGGCGCACCGTAATACAGGCACTCCTCTCCCGCCACGCCCTCCTACCCTCAACCGCGAAATCGTATACGACGTCGCGGCCCGCCTCAGTTGCGATGTAGCCTCTGTTACCAAGCGGCAATAAATAAGCACAGAAGCAATGTAAGGGGATGTTTTTTGAAGCAGCGGACGCTTTTTATCTACCTAATCCATTCTTATTATTATAAATACGACAGTAAAGTAAGTCTGTCTGTCTGCTGGTTTGTTTTTTTTCAACACCTCAACATCTGGACGGATTTGGATAAAACTTAGCACACATGTAGACCATCTTGGATTTGGGCATACGATAACACTTATAAATCGTTGCTGACTCGTAGTCACACCAGATTATCACACCCGTATGACAAACAGGAATTTTTTTTTTCGTTTGTCACACCACTGATTTTTCCACACCATGTATACGATAATTGCTAGTGCAGTACCTGTATTCTAATAAAGTGGATCTGCTGATCAGCGTTTTCCGACTTTCGTTCTTTGCCGACTATTTAGATTACTGACTTACTTACTTACTTTTAGTTATATTTCTGCCAACTTTTTCATAATAAGGTACAAAGTGTATTCATTTCTTAGGAAGGACAAAACGGCTTATTCGGTTTAGGACAGAACAAAACTAATACAAATGGAATTATATATTATATTTTGTGGTAAGTAGTGCAAGCTATAGCCTATGTCCAGTGGTTCATATGATAATGCAACCTTATCTAACCATACTAAATTTATTAACAGTATTCAATCAAAAGGAAATTGATATCGAAATAAAAGAAGGACCGATAATTTTCTTGAAACATTTCGTTAAAAACGGAATTTGAAGTTTTTAGTTCGCCCACGCCCCCCAAAAATCTACCCGCGCCAATTGAAAAACCCTGTACTTAGATAAAAAGGGCTTTTTAAAATTATCTTTATCAGTTTGGCCGAACCCTTTTTTTTTCGATTTCAATTTCCTTTTGATTGAATAATAGTGCTAATAATTTATTATTCAGTTACTTACGCCAAATCACCATGGCAGGTTACACGATTGAACAGCACGTTCAAATGATAAAAAATCTGCATTAGCGATTTGAGCGTATGGTTATCTCTCGCAAAACTGATGTGAATTTGCCACCAAGGTCATGCGATTTGACGCCGCTAGACCTTTTCTTGTAGGGTTTTTTGAAGTAGCAGGTCTATGCAAACAAACCACAATCGATCGA
The DNA here is from genome assembly GCA_949775005.1 of Orthosia gothica. Lineage (NCBI taxonomy): Eukaryota > Metazoa > Arthropoda > Insecta > Lepidoptera > Noctuidae > Orthosia > Orthosia gothica. The sequence goes on along the minus strand of OX459054.1, from coordinate 13,470,901 downwards.
TGGCATGGCCATTGTTCAAATTCAGCCGGATCTATGCAGAAGAGTCATTGAAAACTGGACCACTCGGCTCTGTGCCACTAAATAGCAGAGGCGGTCATTTGAACGATGTCATATCTTATACTACACTTAATGGCACAAGTAAGCCTTTTAAATAAAAAAGAATTTTGTTAATACCTTACACACAGCTTCTTTTATTTAATTTCAACATCTACCCGCCCTTATTGAAATAAACGAAACAAGAAAAACAATCCTGTTTGTCATACTGGTGAGATAATCTGGTGTGACTACGAGTCGGTAAGGTTGAAAAACCAACTAGTATAACTAGGACAGCACTAGTTAGGAATAAATGGTGTGCAAAAATCAGTGGTGTGACAAACGAGAAAAAAATCCTGCTTTCAGACTGGTGTGATAATCTGGTGTGACTACGAGTCAGCAACGTTATAAATTATCATACTGTTGTCCTGGTTGTATGTTAGGATGTTAGGACGTTCCTTAGGTTTATAAGTATTTGAATCCACGGACTAAGGCTAGTGCGTGTAATATAGCGCATGCTTCGGTAACATTTTTATATATATTCAGCCTGGTAAGTAACGGATAATAAGTAAATTATTTATGTGAGAAATTGCTAACGGGACTCAATAACACACAAATTACTTTTCTTCGACGCAGACGTGAGTAGAAACGCCAGGATCGCCCTTGAAGAAGAACATACATGATCTATTGGTGATGTTCTTCAAAGAGGCCAGGTACTCATTACCGGCGTGCGTGTTTGACTAGTGTCGGCGTTTATGTGTATGAACTTAAATGAAGGATAATTAAAAGTAAAACTCTTTTATAAACAAGCTTATAATGAACTTAAAAGTACGAAATGTTATATCGCTTGTCAAAACATATCCAATAAGCCCATACATGTTGGTGATATCTCGACTGGTTGAGGAGCTGCTATGGCCACGTTCTGGCTTCATCATGACTCCAGTTCCATAGTGCCATGTTTATTAAAGTTTAATTGCATGCGATGAGATGTTTGATCATTTAGACAATCAATTACTATTTGCCGCATATACATACGAAAGCAAGCTTTATATCACAGCTTGTAATTCAACAAACTTTTTTATCTTACCGTGCATTGTTATCCAAACCAAACGTGTAAACAAAATTTCATCTTAACCAGTTGAGAATAACTGCTCTAAAATTCTGTTACTAGATTTAACCCGAACACACATACATACATTAAAAATTAATAAAAAGCTTGTAAAAATGAGTAAGAAACGATCGTAACAGGTAGCCCGATCGTGGTAGGTTTCTGCCTGCTTCAATTGAAAAAGAACTTGAGTTTAGTATTTAATTTATGTGTACTTTAATAGTGATCCTGAGTAACTTTTTCATGCTAAAAATGATTGAAAACAGCAAGGAGTCTTTTTGAAAATGATTTTAAAGTCTTTAATATCATTCTTATTCTTAGCACCTCTAAAACATCGCTTTTCATTGAATTACTTTCAAAATTTCACAAAATACATTTTTTTTATAACCTATAGGCTCGCGCTTGACCACAATCTCACCTGATGGTAAGCGATGATGTGGTCGACGGTGAAACACGCTTGCCTAGAAATAACCTATTCACTCTTGACTTAAAGACCCCTAGATTGTAGCTATCGGGAAACACAGACTCCGGCAGGGAATTCCACTCCTTAGCTGTACGCATAATAAAAGTGTTCCCAAAACGTTTTGTGCGTATGGGTGGGATGTCTACCATGTATCGATGGCGCATCGTCGTACGTCTGGTAGTCCGATGATGGAACGGGCTAGGTGGAATTATATCGTGCAATTCCATCGCACACTCCCCGAAATGTAACCGATAAAAAACCGACAGGCTGGCAACTCGGCGACGATGTTCAAGACTCTGTAGCTTTGACTTGACCAGCGCCTCATCGCCGATGAGCCTCTTGGCTCGCTTTTCGATCGACTCTAGTGCGTCAAGCTGGTATTTGGCTGATCCGTCCCAGAGATGAGAACAGTACTCCATGCATGATCGAACTTGCGCTTGATACAAGTTGAGGAGCTGTTCCGGCGTGAAGTACCGTCTCACCTTTGCAAGGATCCCCAGCTTTTTGGCAGCCAGCTGAGCCTTTGCCTCAATGTAAGGGCCAAAATTGAGAGTAGATGTCAACGTAACGCCAAGAAGCTCAAGATGGTCAGTTATTGGCACGGTCGCATCTCGGAAAGTTGGATCTGGGTAAAATTGGCTCTTTTTAGCGGAAAAAAGACACGCCTGGGTTTTAGCGGCATTAAACCTGACCAGATTGGCATCGCCCCATTCGGAGACTGCCTGCAAGGACAGGTTCAAGCGCTCCACCATGGCCTCCCGGAGAGACCGGATCTGAGGCCCGGTAGCACGAGCGTTGGACAAGTATCTCTCAGCAACAGTGCTGTCGTCTGCATACCCAAAGGTGCCGGGTTTAAGCAGATCGTTAATATGCAGCAAGAATAAAGTTGCTGAGAGTACCGACCCCTGAGGGACCCCGGCATTGATATCCAATTGGTCCGACGAGCAGCCATCGATAACCACTCGAATGGACCGATCTCTCAGGAAGTCTGCAATCCAATCACACAGACCACCGGGCAAACCGAATGAAGGAAGCTTACCAATAAGGCTTTCGTGCCAGACCCTATCAAAAGCCTTCGAGATGTCGAGGGAGACGGCAAGCGCTTCCCCGTGTCTCTCGATGGCATCACTCCAGATGTGAATGGCATACGCTAGAAGATCCCCAGTAGACCGATTTCGGCGGAAGCCGTATTGGCGGTCACTAAGGATATCGTTAGATTCTAGGTATGCCAGGAGCTTCGTGTTAAGTACACGCTCCATACTCTTACAGAGTATGGACGTTACAGAGATGGGTCTGTAGTTGGCCGGGTCAGCTCGACTACCCTTCTTGGGCACGGGCTGTACGTTAGCTAGCTTCCAAGCATTCGGCACTTTTCCAGTCTCATACGAAAGGCGGAATAGGCGTGTCAAGATCGGAGACAGTTCAGGCGCACAGGTTCTGAGAACTATTGCTGGTATTCCGTCCGGGCCACTAGCCTTGTTCACGTCGAGGTTGCGCAGTACCTTACGGACGTCCTTTTGATGGATACGAATGTCCGACATACTCGTCTCGCATCCATCAGGATAAGAAGGGGGCCGCGCGTCACCAGGGTTCAGACGTGAAGATTCCGCAAAAAGAGAGGCAAATAAATTTGCCTTCTCCTCAGCAGAGTGGGCCAGCGACCCGTCGGGTTTCAGCAGTGGTGGTAGTGAGGGACGGCTGAAGTTGGACTCGACCGACTTAGCCAGGGACCAAAACGCTTTACTACCTGCTGGGTAAGAAGCAAGTTTGGCCCCTATTCGGCCAATGTGGTCGAACCGAGCCCTTCTCAACACCTTCTTGCAGGACTTGGCAGCCCTGTTATAGGCTTTCTTCCTTTGACCCACGTCACTCGCTTTGCGCGAACGAGCGTCAACCCATGCCAGGTACGCCTCATGTTTAAGCGCGTCGGCGCGATGACATTCAGCGCCAAACCATGGCCGGTCAACATTGGTCATTGTTACGTCAGAAAACGGAATGTAGTACTCCATTCCCTGACGCAACACATCCGTCACGTTGTCCGCGCACGCCGTAGGATCATCCGAAGAAAAGCAAGTAGGCTGCCAAGGATAACATGCGAAGAAAGATCGCATGCCATCCCAATCTGCTGACCTGTACCGCCAAACCCGCCGCGTGCCTCTTGGGCTGGGATCGGGCGGGGAGTAGACGGACACAGACTTCACCAGACAATGGTCGGAACTACCCAAAGGTGAAGTTATCGACACAGAGTATCGGTCTGGCTCTGTTGTCAGCAGAAGGTCCAAGCAATTGGCCGTGTGCGAATCAACATCCGGCACCCTCGTTGCCCCCTGGACCAGCTGGGTAAGGTTAAGCGCAAGCGCAAGCTTACGCATCTCCCGTCCAGCATGGTCAGTGCACTGGTATGGGAAGAGCCACTCCTGGTGGTGGGCATTAAAGTCCCCCAGTAACACTAATTGGGCGGAAGGGTACCGCTGCTGTGCCGCATCAGCCGCCTCACTGAGGTACTCTGTGAGCCTGGTTGTCTCCTGATCTCCACTGTGCGAGCGGTAGACACAGGCGTAGATAATTTTATCCAGACCTGTGTCCACTAGAGCCCACAGCGTCGAAAATCTTGGGTCCTCAAGGTTACGGAGACGCCGATAGCAAGTGTCGTCACGGGCGTACATACATACTCCCGCGTGCGGTTTATAATTGTGCTCCAGGGTAAACCCTGGGTAAGATAGGTACGACGCGTCTGACGGACTTGCTATCTGCGTCTCCGTAAGGAAAAACAGCGCTGGTTTTTCAGTCTCCAGGTGGTAGTGGACTGCAGAGAGATTTGAGTGCAGACCTCTAATGTTGGTGAGGTGCACTTTGTGTGGGAGGGGGTGCAGCCGCTGTTTATAACCTGTATTTTTTATCCTTGGCATTTTGATTTGAAGAAGAGTGAATGGAAGAGAGGAGTAGGAAGTGAGACGAGGTTCCACGCTGCTAACCTTCAGACACGCACTGAAAGGACACCATCATTGGGGCACTAGCCCGGAGACTGCGGGGACGCCCGAGCCCCCCCGGAATGTCTATCGGGCCCTCCCTTCTGGTCGCCAACCAGCACGATAGTGCATTCCGGGATTTTTCGACAGTTGGCGGGGCAGCCTTTCATGTGTGGCTGGCACACTACTTGGGCCCCCAACTACCTGCGGTCGGCCAGCGGTGCACCGTGCCTCGGATCCCGCTACCCTCCGCGACTAGTCTCCCGATACGCCCATAACAGCGCGCGCCAGACTGGTCTGCTTGCAGTGGAACAGCTATCTCGACCCAACTCCTCTAGATGGCTACACTGAGCATCGTATCCGGAACACAACAATACAAAAGCTAAAAGCCCACAGTGTGTAGACAAAGGAACTTTTCACTGCTACATTTTAATTAGATAGAGCAATGGTCTTAAAATAAGATAGAAAGTACCGTCATCAGCATAAATACCTTACCCTCACGCAAAATTCAAAAGCAATCTTCTCTTGAAATAACGATCATAACTAAGTATACTTTCGATTCGAAGATACTAGGTCGTCACACTGTAAAAAAAATATTAACGCTCTAGAAGGATAACTCCTTAAATTTTGCGTATTTGTCAATTAATAATGCTCTTGAGGATACCTAAGGTCGGTCTCGGGGAGGCAAAGTGAGGGCGAAATAATAGCAACCAAGAGGCTGAGGGTAGATGGAAATTAATTTTCTCATCGGTGAAAATGTTTCTTAGTATTTTCTTTCTTGTTATACTATGCGGGTTTGTTAAATGTCAAGTTTCTAAAAATATTCCTGAAAGAATATTCATACTTATATTATTAAAGCATGGCAATTGAGTCTGAAGGTCTGTTGGTTACGAGTTCACACCCAGGTGAACCGCTGAACAAATTTTGATGAATTTTGGTATAAAGATAGGTTTGACCATGGAGAATAACATAAGCTACTTTTCATCTTGCAAGTATGCGAGTCCCTTGACATAATTTCCGAATTTTACGCAGACGAAGCCGCCATCAAAAGTTAGTTTTAAAGAAATCATGTTCTTTGGAAATCTTTTATTGCTTCTTCCAATTGAGAAGGATCTTGTTAATGTTTGAATATTGTTTTTACTTAAAATCTTTTGCTTTGCCAGAATAATTCAAGTTCTAAACTGAGTGGGTTCGACCAAGTTTTAAATGTCAAAAATGTTTGTAAGATTCTTGAAGGGTCTAGCTACACGCTCAATCTTATTTGCACAAATTCTTGTTTTTATAAGCAAACATATGCGTTAAGACGGCAAAACGATGTGACATATTACCTATACAAACTTAAACACCTTTTTGGTTTGTTTATTTTGTTTTCAACTTTAATAACTGTATATTGTATTTTGTGATGTAAAATAAGATTATTATTTATACCAAAATTATAACGAACGATTCACTGTTTTATTATGAAGTTACGGCTACAAACAGAACTCTGGTTTGATTGTCCCTTGCGGACGATCCTATACAAACAGAGTTATTTGTTACTGATCCCATGAGGGTTCATTCCCATGGATGATGTAACTTGTAATAATTTGAACGCATAGCAATCTGATAGGTTCTATAATATTGTTTATGGAGGAATCGAATACAAACAAGCTTAAGAGGAAATGCGGTCGCAGACATCTGACTAAGTTTTCTAAGTAAAAAGTGTTTATTCGAGGTTTGGCTCTCGCCTATTTTCTCCTCCAATATTAAACCAATTTAAAAGAAATTCTATAAACTGACAAAAGAAGCATTCCTTATAATTTTCCTTGAAATGGTTTAAAAAAAAAAACACCAAGGAAACCGTTAAACTTAAAGTTTTTTTTGTTAATGCAATTTCTCTATTCGCTATTCAGTCAAAAGTATAAGGAAACTAGTTTTTTTTTTGGCTTCATCCCCTTGGCCTTCTTCTAGAGTCACCGCCCGCAATCATAGGAAAAAAAATATATCTGTATAGGTAACACTAGATTTAAATTGATTTGATTAGATAAAGTGAACACTAATTGTTTATACTAAGTCTAAGTTTGGCATCGCATTTAGGTCGGCCACACCAAAGACCACCTCCACAGGTGGGGATTTTCGGATGGCGCTAACCTTCAGTGTTTGTGCGGCGTCTCCCGCAGACCATGGACCACCTTTCGTCATGCGCGGCCTGTCCTGCCCCCTGTGCATATAAGGATCTTAAGACTGCGTCACCGGATGGTGCTGCAATGGCAGAATTCTGGGCCAAAGAGACTTACTTTAGAGACCATATTATGCAGGCGGCGATCTTCTGATGTTAATTGCCAATATTTATGTCACTATGTCTTTTTTAATTAACCTGCACGCTTCTCTTCGCTGAATATTTATTTTTAATTATCTTTAACCCCGAAACCAAGAACATAACAGAGCAAAGTGACTCTAATAACTACATCTGATCCGTGTCCGTGATTTGAGTTCCGAGCTCAAAATGTTCTGAATTATGACGGATAGAGTTCGGTTGTAGTACGTAAGCTTCCCTACAAGAAGTACTACGGCTACTTCAGCACCGAAATTTCACGGATACGGATCGGATGTATTGCGTAACCGCGCTAAAATACTCGACTTTTGTTGTTGCTTTAATATCTACATGTGCATAAAAAATTAAGAATACAAATTTAATATATTCACAAAAAAAAATAAAAACAAAATACTTTTTTTTTGCAATTAAATAACTTAATTTCTCGCATTTATTTTAATTTTCGACCATCTATTTGTTTATATCATAATAGTCGTATGTCAATAGTTGAAAGCAGACACCCCAAGTTTGTTCACTGGTAAGCAATCCTATTTGTACCTTACAGGTTTATGTAAATGTATAGGCTTATATCTCTTGGGAAATCTGTGAAAAACCTTTATATTATCTCGTAGCATCGATGTTTTTTACACAAATGAAAGGCATTTTTTGATAAAAATGTCTATACCAATAAAACTATTGTGCCTTCAATTTATTTTCGCTTTGGTTGTATTTTGAAGTTGTTTTTCAGTAGCAATTTTCTCTTGAGATTTACGTTGTATCTGAAATAGGATACACAATAGTCATCTTTGGATTTTCAATAATTCCTTCTTTTTCTCAGTGTATCTGTAGCAAAGTTATGATACTACCATTTTCAAGCTCTATTAGCAAATAAAGAAATAATCTAATTAAGCAACAGTAGGTTTACATGTAAAACGGAAATTTTCACAAAAAAAAACAATGGAATGATATGCTAAAAATCCTAATTAAAAACCTCTTTTTTGAAGGCGGTTAAAAATAAAGTGTCACTATGTTGGCCGCGTTTTAAAAGGCCCATTTAAACAATAAGTCAGACAGACTGTTGCTGCCTGACGCTGGTTTTCTAATTAAAATAGTACCCACACATTTTGCGATAAAAAATATATTTATGAGCCGCAAAATAATAATTGCTACAATTTACCCGCTACGAAAATGAAAATACATAAGACAATATACACACTCCAGTTACTAGGGCACCAGACAAACGAAATAGCTTGCGCCATCTGGTGGCATCGTAAATAAAACGGTTTTATCATGTGGAGCCAGTGAACTATAGACAACTGAAACTTTAGAGAATACTCCACGAGATTACACCGAAAAAAAAACATAAAATGAAAAGCCAAAATAAACTTTTGGGAAAGAAATGGATTGAATAATGGATTATTTGTCGTAAGAGTAAGTAATGGAATTGAAAATTTGAGAAGTAAAAAAAGAGGTTTGAGTAGCTTCTGTGGCTTTTTCTTTTACTGTATTCTACAGGAAAATATAAATTAATTAATGTTTTGCCTTATGTAAAGGAAATATTTCAAGTCATGGTTGAAACTGTAGCCAGTCTGATGTTTTGAATATTATCACCATCAGGCCTCATTACAACCAAAATAAGTCCTCTACTGGATTTACTCCTCTCTCATGCGATGTCTTATCAACTGAAACCTGATTCTCACACTCAGCTAAGCCCAACCAGGTCATCTGTCCTTCTTGTGGGGTCATACCAACCTAGCGTCTTCCGGTACGCGATCGCCACTTAAGGATCTTTCAGCCCAATCGGCCGGACGGCCTCAATAACTTAGCTGAGATTAAATTGCATTTAACAATTCATTGACTCTCTTTCACATAATTCCCATCTCAGTAATCCCCGACCTTACTTAGCCCTTCTAAGTTAATCTAAACCTCAATAAATAATTCAAAATTTTAATAACACTACCCGTTATATTAGTCTGGTAGTTTCAAACCGAAGCTCATTGGCTGTAAAATGCTTTGTTTACGCCAGCGACATCTGGCGGCAAGAGCGAACAATTGCCACTTAGCAGTTATGCGCGAGAATTGGATATCTTTGATATTGATATTGTTAGTAAATGTGTCTTTTGATACAGCCAATATCAAATAGTGTGTTGAAGGCATTTTCAGAGGATTGAAGTGTCTGTTGAGATAACTGGTATTTAGATTGAACTACATATGTTAGCATCGTCAATTTTAGACATTATATTTAAGTTGTTTTTTCTGACACCTTTGTTGTTAAAGATTAAAACATTACCTACCTACCCTGGTTGGGTCTGTCATAAGATCCATTGATATGATAAGATTAGATTAAAAAGTATGTGAAGAAATGAAAAACTAATAAAACTTAGTGACAGTGCCGACTAATAATTTAGAATCTGTGTAATTTTCAGCGTAGCAGAAGATGGGCATTTTCATCTTCATCTTTTATAAAAGCTTTTTTGAGTGTTTATAGGTATAAACACCACAAAACAACCTAATTAATTTCACAACTTACACCACCTAACTTTATCTCCACTTATAAAGTTATAACAACTATTTGTTTCATCTTAATATACCCCATTTGCATAAATAAATAAAGACACTACTCCATACGGTAAAATATCAAAATAGTTCCGTCAAAACGATAAAGTTTGCTTTAGCGGAAGGTTCCTTTATTAACCGTACGGGATTATCCTGTCCCATTGTGTAGGCACCATTAACCATGGTGAAACATCCCATTGTCCTTGCAATGTTATCTATATGAAGGAGTAGGTTGATTTATTAAAGTGGGTATGTGGGTAAGGAGGGAAGTGTATGTGCGTCCTGTTTCAAGTTTCTTGGGATTGATACGAATTGGGGTTTTCTGCAGACAGGCGCTACGCGATTATAATTGTAACATGGTTAAGGGCCTAAACACATAACCACGTTGCGCTACCGCAACGCCGAAATCAGCGTTTTATTTCAGCCCAAAATGTATAGAAATGCACAGCTAACCCCAGAATTTCCAACGCCGACTTCGGCGTTGCGGCGCCGCAACGTGGTTATGTGTTTAGGCCTTAAGAGCTATCATTGAGGACAAGCCGAACGCGAGAAAGATATATACTGTGCCCCTACGTTTCCTTTTTAGGGTTCCGTAGCCAAATGGCCAAAAACGGAACCCTTATAGATTCGTCAAGTCTGTCTGTCTGTCTGTCCGTCCGTATGGAACAGCCACTTTTTTCCGAAACTATAAGAACTATGCTGTTGAAACTTGGTAAGTAGATGTATTCTGTGAACCGCATTAAGATTTTCACACAAAAATAAAACAATAAACTATGAAATTTTTTTTTTACTTGAAACTAAAACTAAAAATATATTTTTTCATCAAACCCATACGTGTGGGGTATCTATGGATAGGTCTTCAAAAATGATATAGAGGTTTTTAATACATATTTTTTCTAAACTGAATAGTTTGCGCGAGAGACTCTTCCAAAGTTGAAAAATGTGTCCCCCCCCCTGTAACTTCAAAAATAAGAGAATGATAAAACTGAAAAAAATATATGATGTACATTACTATGTAAACTGCCAGCGAAAATTGGTTTGAACGAGATCTAGTCAGTTGTTTTTTTTTAATACGTCATAAATCTTAAACAGCAAATTAACCAAGTACGGAACCCTTCGTGCGCGAGTCCGACTCGCACTTGGCCGGTTTTTTCATTTATAGTTGTCGAGTTTTTACTCTAGGTCTCTGTTGACAGCGCAATTTAAAGCATCTTTTGAGGGTTCTATTGCTACTAAAGATAATGTATCATCAAAAAAAACATAGTGGCACAGCATATATCTTTATTTTTAAGTTTATGGGCTATCTTTTGATTTGGTCCAATATGGCGGACGAATTAGGCGAGAGCCAAATCCCGAATTATGACTTTTTACTAAGGAAATTCAGTTGTATATCTGTGATCGCATTTAAGAAATTGTTCAAGGTAATCCGTAAAATCATTATTTCTAATAAAACATGTTGTTACTTCGTTGTATCGCTGGCTCGCCACGACTGTCTGTTGGACCCTCTTTCAACTTTGATTTTAAGGTTGAAATATTTTATTCATAATTTGAGTGTATTTTAACAGTTTAGTTTTTATGTTTATCAAATTTAAACCACTATAATTAATTAATTTATTAAAACTTTTCTCACACAAACTTACAGACTAGACTTAACTTTGACTATAAAACCATTATATGGGAGTGTGTCTAAATTAATTATTACAAGCTTGCTTTCTTATATGAAATCATATATACATTAGATAATATTTTTTATTTTTTATTATTATCTAATTTAAATCATATAATTAATCTTAGTTTAATTTAATTTATTCAATATTTTTTTATTTAATTCGTTAGCCATGATTTATCACAATAATTTGCATTTATAATTAATCAATTAAGTGTACGTGGTGTTAGCTTGTAAATAATTGTTGCACTTATAAATATATTCTCCCTATTCTTTCATCACCATCGCTATCACTCCTCACACAGTCCATCCATCTTTTCTATGGCCTTCCTCTCCCTCTCCATTGATCCACATTTATTCTGAAACTTGGTGTCCTTATGTAACTTAAAAAACAGTGAAATAAAAATGGTATTTTGGGGTGGTCTCATGATAGACCCGGAAGGTGGCCATGGAAACTCTTCCACCAGACATGATAGCTTCATCAAGTATGGGCTCATTGGATGTGTATTGAAAGTTTTACATTAAGTCTCATCTTTAAATTCAAAAATATTGTTTTTAAAATTAATTGCTTACTTATTACTTACCGACACCCAGCATTCCAGCACAAAAACAACACTTTCACACTAAACAGTTGGTGTAGTTTAGTTTTATTTTCAAAGAGGAAAAAGTATTCTTCAAACGATACAACCCCGCTCGGGTGGTAAATCATGTCTAGATATTTTCCTCTGATAGTAAATAGTATTCAGATTCTACCTACTCGAACTCAGTTCTCACCTGTCTGTAGAAAAACAAACTATCTGATCCTAACAGTTGTAGTAAGGAAAATGGAAATACTTTTAAGATTTTTCCTCTCAACTTTTTAACACTAGATCAATACTGGATTTTAATTGTCTTCTAGACAAGAAGTTACCTTCGTTTGAATAAGATCGCCTTTTTATTTTGATTTATAAAATGTTATAATAAAGTTCCTTGTAATAAAGTGTTTACTAGTAACAACGTCGAGAAACATAGCTGTGTTCTTTTTTGGCAAGTTAAGGCGGTACATAAGACATTTCAATTTCTCATACGATTTTAGGCACATAATTTTTATGAAATACCATAAAAATGTAGATCCTACTATGAAATTAAGTGTGAATGGCGATTACATCTATAAACTAATATTGAATACTGTTTGTTTATTAGAGCTCTCGAAGTACTGATCAAATTAAGAAAATTGTTTCATTTGTAGCGTTCTAAGTGATGAAATTTTCTGTGTGTCTTAAGCTTTTCTGAGTGTCATTTACGGCAACATTTACAGTTCTTACGGGATAGTTCATGGCAGCTAAGCCGCGGGCAAAAGCTAATGATTATTATTTAGTAGTTATAGTGTAACGTACAAAAGTGCTGCCAAACAATCACAAGAACGAAGTGTATTCGCCATAATACAGACAAAAAGAAAAGTGCTATTGGACACATTCTTAAAAGAGGCGTAGTAAAGAGAATGTAATAGTTTAGGTTATAATTAAATAACTTATTATTCTATTTATTAGGCTAGATTGTAATAAGATTAGGTTCCATTATATTTTTTTTTTTTTATTTGGAGAAATGCTCACGCATACTGCGCCACCACGGGGAGAAAGCGCAGTTATGTAGGACTCCAACCCACTAAAACTCAATGCTGTCCTCCCGTGCCGCTTATGGCGGGAACACGGGCACGCATCAGCAATCACCGCGAACCCGCCGCAGCTGTCTTTCACCGGACCCTCCTCTGGGCAGTACCCCTATCATAGGCGTAGCAGAACACACTGTACACGTGATCACCCTATGAACTAAACCAGCACATGGGTGTCAGTCAACCCCGTGTATGGCACTTTTGATCACCTTGTGACGGGTCAAGGTCAATGGCCCTGCCACCTACCATTTTTCGGCCGCAGAGGATAGGGAAAGCGGCCATCACGATACCGAAACTCCTCCTCCCCTGCGGCCCCACCACGTCCGCCGTTAGCGGTGCACCGCAATACCAGCACTCCTCTCCCGCCACGGCCTCTAACCCTCAGCCGCTATATCGTGGGTGACCCACACGACATCGCGGCTCGCCTCTGTTGCGATGTCGCCCAGGCGGCACCGCAACACACATTTAGGCCACTACGTTGTCAGCTTAACGGCAAACGCCCTGACGAGCGGAGGAGGGGTCCTCGGGTTCCTTTTCGCTTCACCGTGGGAGACCAAGCAACGGCTACTGAGCCCCCCCGCTTCGACAATGTGGGAACCCACCAGGGGGGTATTAATGAACCCTAGAAAAGGAAAAAAAAGCTTTACTGGGTGTCATATCCGGCAAAATATACTGTCCCTACGGGATAGTTCATGGCAGCTAACCCGAGAGAAAATCTAGTGATTATAATTTTGATACAAAACAAGAGAAAACTGCAAATCACTGTTGGAGGCGTCGGGCCAATATCAATAAAGCCTTGAACTTGAGAATAAAGATTTTCTTTCATATAACAAGCAGACGTAATAACCATAATATTTTGATGTTCTTCCATAAATAGATGCTGGAAATATAAAGCGATGTGTTGTATGATAAGATTGCCTATTAGAAGTAAAGTTTTAGTGTAAGTAGTTTCCAGTACAATATTGTTTTATGACCGAATAACATAAAGATGAATAATTTATGTAGTGAATTAACAATGTACAAGTATGTGGATAACCTTTTCTTAATTAGGTATTATGTTGTAATAGCTGCCTACTGACTTATATTTTAATACATCTACTTTGTACAGTAATGGCTGGCTTCCAGTTCCAAAACTGACTGCTAGAATTACGGAATTCTGATTACCCATTAAAGATCAACGAATGAGATCAAGAAATTCATCAACTCGTTGCACACGTTACACCTACGGCAAATTTAGGACGATGTGCAGAAAATCAAAATAAATAATATTTTCAATCTGCAACTCGTCCCACGTTTATTTCTGTGTAGATCTTTAAACTTATCAAAGTTTGGTACAGTTTGTAAGATAAGACATTACAAAAAAAAATTAAGGAATTTTTACTTTCTTTTGTTCATAGATAATTTAATATTATAAGAGTCAGTAAAGTACAGATTTCAGTACAGTTTAATTTTCAAAAGTTCAAGTGTTATCCAAAATTAGTACGATATATATTTCGGTTATTTTTTATTTATTTATTTATGATGGTTAAAGTAAACAATGGTTACGACCACCGTACTTTTGAGAAAAGAGTGAAGATACAAAAAAATCTTTTGTTTTGACCAGTGATGTTTCTTTAAACTTATCAAAGTTTGGTACAGTTTGTAAGATAAGATATAAAAAAAAAAAAATAAGGAATTTTTACTTTCTTTTGTTCATAGATAATTTAATATTATAAGAGTCAGTACAGTACAGATTTCAGTACAGTTTAATTTTCACAAGTTCAAGTGTTATCCGAAATTAGTACGATATATATTTCGGTTATTTTTTATTTATGATGGTTGAAGTAAACAATGGTTACGACCACCGTACTTTTGAGAAAAGAGTGAAGATACAATAAAATCTTTTGTTTTGACCAGTGATGTTTTGTTTTCTCCAGTTATTATTTATTTATGAATGTTCATTATTACCTCGTGTGTTAATTTGTGATGATTTAATATTTTCTGTATATATGTGACAATGTTGTGCTACTGATTGTACCTTTTCTCATTTTGATACTAACGTGGGACGGGATGCAGAATGAAAATATATATATATATATATATTATAATGTTCTGCAAGTTGTCCTAAATGGCCCGTAGGCATGTAGGACGAGCTGATGAATATAATACTCATGAGATCATTTATATTTGAACAACTCCCTAAAAAACCTGTTCTATGACCATGAAAATCCACATTTACCAACAAAAATATAACTTTATTCAGTTTCACGGGCGACGTGTGTTTTAATATCACACCCTCTATATTTATAGGTCCTATAAATTGCAGGCACTTAACACACTTTCCCTCTAAAAGGCATGTATTTCAGAACATTCTCGGAAGGTCATAAAAATGTTTAGCTAGGTACTAAAATATGCTTTTAATAATGGTCCTAAGGTTCGGCTTTTAATCCTGGCCTTTTCGGGCCAGATGAAAAAAATTACACGGTGTAATCATAGCGAGTAATATATGTCTTGGTTACATTTATGAGACTGTAAGATGAATTTGATTATATATATATTTCGCATCTAGGGTGGCCGATAGATGCAAACCATCGGGCAGTCAAGATGTATCGCCTTAGGTTAAGACATCGTGTGTTTGCAGGTCATTGGGTACAATCTTGAAAATGAAATCACACAAATTTTTCAATACACCGAGTTTATTCAAATGGTCACAACTCAAAGTTACAATATTTTTTACTAATATCAGCAGTGATTCTAAGACGTCTTAGCTTTTAGGCGGTCAGTAATCAACTGCCATATTCTGCTCTCCCCACCACGCAAGTGATTAGAATAAAGCGAGCCAATGTGTAGTTGTTCTTGATTTGCCGCCAGGGGCGTGCTTGTGATTTGTATTGACGTCCGTACTATTGACTAAACTGACATAGATAGTGTTTTTGGCCTGTCCTGCCTAGCAAGCATGGGCGTACCCAAGACATTTGTGACAAGACATGATAAATTATGTCATGTCTTACAATTTGTCTTAAATGCTAGCACGGGTCAAACATGTGACATATTTTAAAAGCGCAACATGCCTTTCTTGTTGCTGCTCGGCGAGCACGGCCTACTGGGACATGGCTTGAGTAGCATTTCATCGCATTTTGGGCGATAAAGCCTATTTTGTCAAAAATGTCACATTTTGACAGATAATTTAGAAAAATGTATCACTTTCGTTCGGAGATGGTGATAAAATTTTATACTTGAAAAAAAAAATCCTTCTAATTACTGCACCAAATGGCAATAAATTCATTTTGTGTGTGGTGATCAATGCTTATTAATTAATTGAAATGTTACCGGATTATTAATTAATTTTATATTATTACTTTTTCATAATTGTAATTTTTTTTATTGTTGTTCTTATTTTTATTTTGTTTTGTTTTTATTATTTTCTTTTATACCATATTCTTCTTACTTTCTACATTTTTAAATATTTCTTAAATAAAACCCCCAAAAAACATTTAAAATATTAAAAATAGAGGCCCACCGGTATTGGTCCAAGCTATTATATTCTTTTAGTAATTATTAAAATTTTCACAATAACTATATCTTTCTAACAAACACTTAATATGTTATCAAACAAACAAAGAAAAATAAAGTGTGCATAATCTATGGTCGTGGGTCAAATATTAATTTATTCCCAACAAAATTAAAAAGTTGTTTATCTGTATGAACGGCACAATTTTTTACGTATTATTTTATTTGGTCGTCTATTCAAATTATGTCGCACTATGAAGTCAACAACAAGAAAAGTATGTCGCACCTGTAAACTTTGTACATGGTTGTGCTAGCATTTAAGACAAATTGTAAGATATGACATATTTTATCATAAATTGTCATGACCGTAGTTCAAGTCGAAAACCAAGCAATGTATAAAAAAAAAACTTATAAATTCATGTAGGGATGCTGCTAACATGGGAGTAGCAAAGGGGGGCTAAATTTTGTTAATTTTTGCCTAGGACATACCGTTTTTGAGATATCATTTTGGAAATTTTATGCAATATAAAATTAGATACGGAGGCCCATAATTCGGAAACAGTGCGTCGTAGGGCTATGCTTCTCAGAACCTAAATGGTTTTTATGGCCAAGGTTAAACCGAAACTGCAATAAAATTGGAAATTTTCCGAAAAAGAAAAAAATAAACGTCAAGAAATTATGCTACAATTCAAGAAAATATCTCACGCCGCCGTGCTAGCATTTAAGACAAAATGAGTTTATCGCCCAATTTGTTATTGAAAGTCTGACTTAAGCGATGTCACAGTAGGCCGTGCTCGCCGGGCTGCAGTCTATCTGTCTGCATATGCTTTTTCCAACTAAATTGGAATTGGCATCCAATCTAAACAGATGCAACCGTATACCAGTATTTTACATGGAACTATTGCCTAGCTGACCACCATAACCCAGTAACTGGGTAACACGGTACCCCGTGGCAAGACTTTTATCAGATTTTCTGACATCTGACTATTTGAACGACCGTCAAAGTACAAATGATAGCCGGGATCAACGGATACACGTTCTTGCCGAGACACGCAGGAGTCGCGATATTTAATGGATGGTCACCTACTTGCTGACCTCAGCATGTGTTGCAGTGTTGCTCATTTATACGACCCCACTCCAGCACACCACCGCCTCAACACGAAGATGAATCTCGCTGTCCATACGCCGACAGCTAGCTGGCAACCAGCTGTCCACGTACTTACAGCTAGCAGTTAACTATCTGTGCTAGCTTCGACCGCTTTCGCTTTCGTTTTTCGACAAGTTAGCAACTTGATTCAAGCGAGCAGTATGCGTGCGGACAGCGCGCGAGCCGCTCGCGCGTGGTTAGGATGCAGTTAACGAGACGTCAACTATCGAGTGGTATGATGGTGATTTTAATTTTGAACGTTTAAAAGTGCCGCTTAATGGCCTAGTTGAAATAAAGAATATTTTTTTCTTGTTATCAAAATTACCCACTCATAGCAATTTAATTATGACACACGGTGAGATAAAAACAAAATTTGTAATAATTTTATCACAAGTAATACGTGAGTTTGAAACAATCAACCCTCCTCTTACAGTTCTAACAAGAGCTCTACACAGTTATTTATTGTTATAAACAACCCGATACTTAGAAACAGGGCTGTTAATTCATACATTTTCTATGAAATAATAATCCTGAAATAATAATTTATTAATACTCATACTCACCAGGCACGTGTAAACTCTCTAAAGGTCCAGTTTTTGTCAATAATAAAACAATCACAAATGTAGACTGTGGTACGTGCTCCTTCTTAACAAGGACACTTACTGATTGGGTACAGACTAAAAATGTCGACATTGGCTGACGTTTTTCGGACCCTTAAGGGCCAGTGAAAATTGCAATTTGCCAAAAACGAACTCAGTCGTTTTTGACAAATCGAAATTTTATTTTTTTGAATGACGTTAAAATAGTTTTTTGCGTTTGTATATAAGGAAGGTGTCTGCAACATTACTACTGAGAGAGTATTGTGCTTTTTATTAGGATGATTTACATCATCATCATCATCATTTCAGCCGAAAGACGTCCACTGCTGGACATAGGCCTCCCCCAGGCGTCGCCACATTGACCGATCCCGTGCGTCTTGCATCCAGCGCCTTCCCGCAACCTTAACCAGGTCATCGGTCCACCTAGTGGGAGGCCTTCCAACGTGTCGTCTTCCAGTTCGCGGTCACCACTCCAGAACTTTTCGGCCCCATCAGCCATCCGTTCTGCGAGCAATGTGCCCTGCCCACTGCCACTTAAGTTTGGCAATTCTTCGGGCTATGTCGGTAACTTTGGTTCTCCTGCGGATATCATCATTTCTGACGTGATCACGCAAGGAAATTCCGAGCATAGCCCTCTCCATTGCCCTTTGGGTGACTTTAAGCTTTCTGATAAGGCCCATTGTGAGCGACCACGTCTCGGTCCCATAGGTGATCACTGGCAACACACACTGGTCATAGACTTTTGTCTTGAGACACTGCGGTAAATTGGACGAGAAGATACCACGCAACTTCTCGAACGCCGCCCAGCCGAGTCGGATTCGACGGTTGACCTCTTTCTCGAAGTTGGACCTACCCAACTGGACCGTTTGTCCCAAGTAAACATAATCGTCTACAACTTCGAGTGTAGAGTCTCCAATCTTGATAGAAGTGGGTGTTACATGGGCGTTCACCATGACCTTGGTTTTGTCCATGTTCATTTGAAGACCCACTCTTTCGGAAGCTCTACTAAGGTCATCGAGCATTTTAATGAGGCTCTCCATGGTCTCAGCCATGACCACTATGTCGTCGGCAAACCGAAGGTGAGTGATGTACTCGCCATTAACGTTGATGCCAAGCCCCTTCCAGTCCAGAACCTTGAAGACGTCCTCCAGCGCAGCAGTGAACAGTTTCGGAGAAATGACGTCTCCCTGTCTTACGCCGCGCTGGAGAAGGATTGGTTTCGAGGTCTGATCCTGAAGACGGACTGACATGGTGGCGTTTTTGTACAGACACTTCAACACCTCAATGTACCGGTAGTCGATCTGGCACCGTTGGAGAGACTGCAGTACAGCCCAAGTCTCGATCGAATCGAAGGCTTTCTCGTAGTCCACAAAAGCTAAACAGAGAGGCAGGTTATACTCTTCGGGCTTCTGTATAACCTGCCGCAGCGTATGTATGTGGTCTACAGTGCTAAAGCCTTTTCGGAATCCGGATTTACATATGTACCTATATTATTCACAAACTAATAATAGAACTACAATAAGAATAAAAATATGTACAATTTCGGGGCGCCAAAAAATTCACCCACATCGCTGTCAACAGGAAAAGTGCCTAGAAGGCTGTCAGCATTGTCACGTTGGATGGCAATGCTGATTCTTTGGCAAAAAAAGGCCAGCGTTCTGGTCTCGTGAAGAGTCGGCCAACCGCTTGGTGATATCCCGAAATAATAGGTGTTCACTCGGACCCCATGGCCCTAGTGTTTCAACCCCAAACGGCTCAAACACATAATTACCTTACAAATAAAAAAGTTGTTGTATTTGCGCCGTTTAAGGTTTTTAGTACCTGCATCAGCCGCCCAAGCGCAGCTTAGCGTGCTAGGAATATGGGATAGTTCAAGGTTGTCGACGCAAGTTGCATCCCACACCAAAGACCTACCCAACTTCCATGGCATTATGGTCATACCATCTGGTCTCTTCCCATCGACGGGTGTCAGGCCATTGCGTTCTAATACAGCTGGCACCCCAACGGCGGTCGCAAGACAACGATGGATGAGATCATTAATGCTAGCGTGCCGCAATCCGACCTGCGCTCTAACTACAGGAAAGGCGGTGGTGTCCGAGGCAGTCAACTGCTTAACCGCATTGACAGCGATGTGGATCCCCACAAGGAGCACCCAAACGCAGACATGTAGGGAGGTTGTGTCACCTAGCATTATGCCTATGTTAGGCGACGGTAGTGCCTGAAGCCAGAGGCCCGACTCCCACTCATCCACAGCCAACAGGCGGGCACGCTCAGCATTATTTGTGCTATTTTGAATCAAAACTATAAAAGTGATACGAGAAAATTTTGTGTCCTGTGCGGTCTCGGTAAAAAATGGTCATCCTCAGAAAGAGCAATAACGGTAGTAGGACCATAATAATTTACAGATGAAGTCCTGATGGTACGTCAGGCTTCCACTGCGATCACAGATCAGTAATTATATTTTGGTCTTAACATTATAATAATAAGATAATCAAGACTTTTTGTTTCCATAATTAAACTCAATTCACAATTATTGTGCGATTAAATAGCATGCAATTTATGTCTAAATTAAATTAAAATATTCTTTTAATACCCTATACGAAATTTAATTTAATTTAATAATTAAATTTATTTCTTTTTATTCTTTATTAATCTATTAAGGACCTCTCCATAGAGTAAAAGCCCCTTAAATTTTTCTTCACATAGTTCTCTGTCACACGCTTTATCAGTCCATACTTTGCCCGCTACTTTCAAAATTTCATCAAATCATATCTCCGCCGGTCTACCTCTGGTTCTCTTGCCTTCAGGTGTCTTCCATGAAGTTATCTTTTTGGCCCACTTGTCTTCGTTCATACGTGCAATATGGCCGGACCACTTCCATTTCAGTATTTTGCAGTGTTCTAGGGCATCAACTTTGTTGTTTTTCTTACGTCTGTGCTTCAGTTTTTGTCTCAATTTTAGATTTAGAATGCTTCGTACCATGCCTCTTTGTGTTGTTAAAATTTTGTTTCTGGTTTGTTTATTGAAAATTCATATTTGGGATGCTTATGTGAGAGTAGTAAAGATACAAGAGTTCAATACAATTTTCTTCAGCTTCATTGAAATATTTGACTTTAGAATTTCCTTCAGGGTCCAAAATTCATTCCAGGTCATGTTAACACGTCTCATTAACTCATATTGGTGTGTAGACTTTTTAAATTACACTTGTTTGCCTAGATATGTATACACTTTAAAATATTTTAGTTTGACACTGGTAATGTGTATTGGTGCCTTTTATGATGTTTGTCATAATTTAAATTTTAGTTGTGTTTAGTTCTAGACCAATTTCATTGCTGACATAATTAATTTCATTTATCATTGACTCTAATTTGCGAAAGGTTAATAAAAACTCTGAGAAAGAGGGGGTCAACTCGACGAACGCCTCTACATACATCAATTTCCGTACTTGTTTTGTCTAATATTACTTTACTTGTGCTATTATATATGTCTTGTATGAGCTCTATAGTCTGATGGTACATTAAATTCCTGTAAGGCTTTCCACATACTGATGAGATCTGATCAGAGTCAAATTCATTAGCATAGTCGATGCACGCTAGGTAGAACGGGCGTTTTATTTCTTCATATTTATCTATAATTAGTTCTGATGAGTGGATGTGGTTTATAGGTGAATAGGTACTTCTGAATCCTTCCTACCTTTCTTCTAAATCTGCTTGCTTGACTGGCTGGTGCTCTTTTCCTATTTGGTCCTTAAGTACTTTTTCCCTTAGTTTTTAAACAATCAAAATAAATTCGAAATAAAACAAGCAAAAAAGGATAATTTTAATGACACTTATTAAAAGACTTCATTATAATTATATATATTTCAAACTTAAACATATTTTCGTACTTCTTCTAAAAGTATTACCAATCTAATCTTCCATTGCCGAAGCTAGAAACCAACACCTCAAGTCAGGTGCGGTTCTGTTCCGAACTGAAACCGAACATTCCTCAAATACTGACAAACTCCAAGCAAACCGAGTGTTCTGTTTACTTCAAAAGTAAATGTGTGTTTGTAAGCAGTTTAGAATTTACTTCCAAATGGATTTTGGTTTGAATAACTGTGTTATTGTTTTAGTAATACGGTTTATGATTTTGAAACTAGTGTTTATTTTTGAGATAAATTAATAAGCATATTTCTGTTATTATTGTTACTAAAATCTAGATACTTATGTTGATAGCAAATGTAATCGGCTGTATATATATATATTGACTTTACTTAGTTGTAAGTGCGTTTGTAATTTTCACTAAATATATAATTGTTCTGCTCTAGGAACTTTTATTGTGTGTACAGCTATGGAGTGGATTTCCCTGCCAGAGTTTATGTTTCTTGATATGCTTCAGGCTTAATCTGATCATCACCATCATCAATCCAAATCTTTATTCACGAGTAAATAGGTTACTTTTTTAAACGTAATTAATACCATCAGGGTGCAGTACAACAACGCTTTCAAATTTGTAAATAAAAAGTTAATAAAAACCAAGAAACCCGACTGTTCAAGAAGCGAACTAAAAATATGTAAACAAGAAGAAAATCATGCTGTGCAGTCGGACGATATATAATTTGGTTTTGGTTAGCCAGCTCGAAAATAATTATGTATCCTCCAGTTGGGTTTTTTGATTTTATTAATTTGATGTTATTTTAATAATGTGATTTTATTTTTATTCATTTTGATTGACTTTATGTAATTTTGTTATGAATTGACATTTTGTTCTGAGATTGATTATATTTAATAAATTTTGATTGATTTATGTAATTTTAGAGTTTTATTAGGTTTTGACATTTTGTTTGCAATTAAATGTATTTTATTTATTTTGATTTTATTTGTAATGTGGGGTTAAAGTTACCTGAACATACGATTTTATTGTTCAAATTATTGTCGTCTACATCATTGCTAACCATCAGGTGAGATTAGTTAAAAAAATAACTATAACGTGAACACAAAATTTAAAATTTGTATATCATTTAGAACTCCTTAGCAACTGAAGATTTTGCCAGAAACAATCTGGGACTTCAGACTCACAATTTCGCCAACACTGTTGTTCTAAAAACATCCAGTTTCAATTTACAAAATGAAATATTCTTTTGTTGTTCTTGTTTTCCTATGGCAGCGTTTTCAAACGGCTTTTTCCTCTAGAGCTATGCTTTTGCATAAATTTGAATATATGACTCGCTCGCATCGGATTATTGCCAACGACTCCCTGTTTTTGTCCTGGGGCTATCATCAATTTTTAAGCTAACTGGGAAGTTTATGTTCGTGTTGGTGATTTTATGGTCTGTAATTTCTGCGAGGACTTGAAAAGGGGCTTGATGTGCATTTTTTCAAAGTCAAAGTCAAAGACATTTATTTGCATTAAATGCGGTACAAGTTTTAAGATATCTTAGAGCTGCAATGAGTGGTTCTTTAAATAATAGATACCAAGAAAGATTCAAATTGCACCAGACTCCTTAGAAAAAAGTGAGATGAGCTGGACAAAACATACGATCAGTAAATCACATTTTAATCCTGGATGAAAACCTAGAATGCATGGGACCTCGGCCCAGCAATGGAGTGATAATGACTACTACTACTACTGTATACTACTAGTATACAGTAATAGTATTAGTCACATACGTAGATAGATTTTATGATGTTTCTTAAAAAATATTATTATTTTCTTGCTAGCTTAGTTCCTACCCAACACGTTTTCGTATTTCCTTTTTCAGCTAATGCTGCAGCTGTTCGTGGCTTCTGTAGCGTAAAACAGCTTGCCTATTTATCACAAATAATTTCATAATTTCCCTTTAAATTCTCTTCACGTTCCTTTACTAATATATCATTCACCTGTAAACTTCAGCATCATTACTCAGCCATCCTAATACATCATGCTATATGAAAAGCGTACATTATGTTAATACATCTCCACGATCATCCATTGTAGTGAGATGGTCCGCGTCCCGTAATGGACATCTAAAGGCAGATATTGATAGATGCAGCGTAATATAATTTACATTTTGCTTGCATTTAAGACCGGAGGCTCTTGAATTAGAAGATTGATGAATGGGTGGATAATGTCTTGCCAGGATTACGGTGTAACTGTGTTTTCGTCCGACTTCAAAAAGGAGGAGGTTCTCGATTCGACTGTTTTTTTTGTATGTTCGTTACGCGATTACTCTGCCAATTATGATACGATTTTGATGTTTCTTTTTTATTTGAAAGATGGTGCTTCTCATGTGGTACCATTTAAATTTGATGAAGATTTGACGAGTTGGTTTTAATTTCTCCATAATAGCTGTCACACGCGACTCCACTCCCGTCAATTGGCTACCTACTTAACCATCTACCCTATCGTACCTAACTTACATAGTTGATTGTTGCGTAACTTAAACCGTTTACGTAGCGCACGCAACGGAAGCTCTCAAAAAAAAAATTTTTGCCCGTTTTTGCAACATTTTTCATTTATGCTCCGCTCCTATTGGTCGTAGCGTGATATTATATAGCCTATAACCTTCCTCGATAAATGGACTATCCAACACACAAAATATTTTTCCAAGTAGTTTCCAAGGAGTTTGTTTGTTTGTTTGAACGCGCTAATTATATAATATAGAATAGATAATGTTCCTTATGGTGCCGGACGTTAAGAATTTCACCATCCCATGTCTTCCCGTGGGTGTCGTAAAAGGCGACTAAGGGACAAACCAGAGAATGGGCAGCAGCGTTCTCTGTGCTCCTATAACAACCATACTGCGATCGCCAATCCGCCTGCCAAGCGTGGCGATTATGGCAAAACCCCCCCTATGAATAGCACAAATAAAAAATGGCCCCTAGTGCCCGGCAGCCCGCCTACCCTCGACTACGGTAGCGGTCGAGGTTACGGCATGGCGAGGGGTGCTAAGAATCTCCGGACGAGATCTGGCTACCCCAACAATCACCGACGACTGGACCTGGCAACGTACAACACGCGCACACTTCGGACCGACGAGAAGATCACCGAACTCGAAGAGGAATTGAGCAGGTTGCGATGAAGCATTATAGGGCTCGATAATCCTCAAATCCGGTAACCTGCTCTATTTCCGAGAGGGTGACCAGCAGTCCCAAGGTGGTGTCGGGTTTATCGTCCACAGGTCCCTTGTGAACAACGTGGTGAAGATCGAGAGTGTGTCGACCAGGGTGGCGTACCTAATACTCAGAATATCCTCTAGATATTCGCTGAAGGTCATACAGGTCTACGCCCCAACCTTGGCAAACCCCGACGACGAGGTAGAGACCATGTATGAGGATATCTCCAGAGCCATGCATGGTTTCAAAACTCACTTCACCGTTGTCATGGGGGACTTCAACGCGAAACTGGGCAAACGAGACGAGGATGAGCTGCAAGTGGGGCAATTTGGAGTTGGACGACGGAACCACCGGGGTCACCTACTGGAGAGTTTTATGGAGAAGGAGGGCCTCTATATCATGAACTCCTTCTTCAAAAAGCGTGAACACCGGAAGTGGACCTGGCAGAGCCCCGATGGTGCAACAAAAAATGAGATCGACTTCATCATGTCAACCAAGAAGCAAATGTTCAATGATGTCTCTGTGATCAATTCGGTAAAAACCGGGAGCGATCACCGCATGGTAAGAGGCACATTGAACATTAATATTAAGCTTGAAAGGTCTCGACTGATGAAGTCCACGCTCCGTCCAGCACAGGTCCAGGTCCAAAACCCCGAGAGCTTTCAGCTCGAACTCCAGAATCGTTTCGAGTGCCTGGGGAGCTCCGTGGACGAATACAGCGACGGGTTCGTGGAAGCTGTCCATACGGTCGGGTCTAAGTTTTTCAAGACCCGTTGTACAGATAGAAACAAAAAGCTCTCTGATCATACCCTCAAGCTTATGAAGGAGAGGCGTGAGATGAGCCTGCAGTCTTCAGATGAGGCGTGCAAATACCGGCAGATCAATAGACAGATCTCTAAATCCTTGAAAAGAGACCTCCGCCGCTTTAATACCGAGCGTATTAAAGACGCGATTGAGCGAAATAAGGCTCCAAGGTGTTTTCAAGGGATCTGTCTATTGGGCAGAGCCAGCTCACGAAACTGAAGACCGATGATGGCAGGATTGTATCCGCCAAACCGGAGCTTCTGAGGGAGATCGAGAGTTTCTATGGGCAGTTGTACACGTCAACCAGTAAACCCGTTGCGAATCTAGCAAACGACCCAAGAGCTAGATTGACCCGACACTATACCGAAGATATCCCGGACGTCAGCCTGTACGAGATTAGGATGGCTCTGAAACAGCTTAAAAACAACAAGGCGCCGGGTGATGACGGAGTCACGGCTGAACTCCTGAAGGCGGGTGGAAAACCGGTCCTCAAGGCCCTTCAGAAGCTTTTTGATTCCGTCATACTCGAGGGGAAAACGCCACAGGCATGGTGCAGGGGTGTGGTGGTACTCTTCTTCAAGAATGCCCGGCTGAAGAACTATAGGCCCATCTCGCTTCTTAGCCATGTTTACAAGTTGTTTTCAAGAGTCATCACGAATCGTCTCGCGCGCAGGTTTGACGATTTCCAGCCTCCCGAACAAGCCGGATTCCGAAAAGGCTTTAGCACCGTAGACCACATATATACGCTGCGGCAGGTTATACAGAAGACCGAAGAGTATAACTTGCCTCTCTATTTAGCGTTTGTGGACTACGAGAAAGCCTTCGATTCGATCGAGACTTGGGCTGTACTACAGTCTCTCCAACGGTGCCAGATCGACTACCGGTACATTGAGGTGTTGAAGTGTCTGTACAAAAACGCCACCATGTCAGTCCGTCTTCAGGATCAGACCTCGAAACCAATCCTTCTCCAGCGCGGCGTAAGACAGGGAGACGTCATTTCTCCGAAACTGTTCACTGCTGCGCTGGAGGACGTCTTCAAGGTTCTGGACTGGAAGGGGCTTGGCATCAACGTTAATGGCGAGTACATCACTCACCTTCGGTTTGCCGACGATATAGTGATCATGGCTGAGACCATGGAGAGCCTCAGTAAAATGCTCGATGACCTTAGTAGAACTTCCGAAAGAGTGGGTCTTAAAATGAACATGGACAAAACCAAGGTCATGGTGAACGCCCATGTAACACCCACTCCTATCAAGATCGGAGACTCTACACTTGAAGTTGTAGACGATTATGTTTACCTGGGACAAACGGTCCAGTTGGGTAGGTCCAACTTCGAGAAAGAGGTCATCCGTCGAATCCGACTCGGCTGGGCGGCGTTCGGGAAGTTGCGTGGTATCTTCTCGTCCAATTTACCGCAGAGTCTCAAGACAAAAGTCTATGACCAGTGTGTGTTGCCAGTGATCACCTATGGGACCGAGACGTGGTCGCTCACAATGGGCCTTATCAGAAAGCTTAAAGTCACCCAAAGGGCAATGGAGAGGGCTATGCTCGGAATTTCCTTGCGTAATCACGTCAGAAATGATGATATCCGCAGGAGAACCAAAGTTACCGACATAGCCCGAACAATTGCCAAACTTAAGTGGCAGTGGGCAGGGCACATTGCTCGCAGAACGGATGGCCGATGGGGCCGAAAAGTTCTGGAGTGGCGACCGCGAACTGGAAGACGATACGTTGGAAGGCCTTCCACTAGGTGGACCGATGACCTGGTTAACGTTACGGGAAGGCGCTGGATGCGAGACGCACGGGATCGGTCAATGTGGCGACGCCTGGGGGAGGCCTATGTGCAGCAGTGGACGTCTTTCGGCTGAAATGATGAATGATGAATAGATAATGCGTATTTTCATGGTAATAAGGTACCAAAACTAAAAAGAAAAATAAAAATATTACAAGAAAATAAACCAAATTCCTAAACAAAAGGAAAACTTTCTATTCGTAACGTTTTTCTTAATAAAATACACTGAATTTAAACAAAGGATGAGTCCGACGGAGTTATGATTTTCATTTGTTCGAATAGGTTTTACTTGTGAGTGCTGCCATATTTAGGTATTTATGTTAAAAGGTAGTTTAGCGATTTTAACTTAAAGCAGTGATTTTTAGAAACTATAGCATAGCACCTCTGCCTAACCTGTCTGGGAATCCAGGTGTTATGTTATGTTATGTAAAAGAAAGAAAGTTTCTTCGCATCGCATTAAACATTGTTGTAGCCACTGCTATAGACGACTCTATAAAAATCAAGCGTGTCATTGAATGTAATGGAAACTAACGGATCGTTCTGACTATGCTTGTGACAGCCAAAACTTACTTTAAAAGGAAAAAACCGAGGGTATAAAAACGGGTATAGATTATGGTGTCCCTAGACACTACTGGCGCTTGGGCAATTCCACGCTCTTAGGCTGACTCATATCGTAATGCTTAAGTATTCCTCCGTTCTTGGAAATACAAACTTAAACCCTGCTTATTCAATTAAAAAAACTATAATAAAGTAAGAAGTAAGACGTTATTCTTCCAAGTTTTCAATTTTCCTGCAAAAAGGGTATAATTTTTCACAAAGATATACAGCTTGCTCCAGCTTCGTGATGAATTTATTTTCGCTTGGCATCTAAACAGCTGGATGCATTTTGATGAAAGGAGAATATGTGCTTAGATTTCACAAGTGTAGCTGACTAGGATAAATTATTCTAGAAGCTTTGTTTGAAAACTAAATTGGGGAATTTTCTAGATTTTATTTTTGTGTTTCGACGTGCTTATTAATTTTTCATTTCAGACTGAGAGTGAAGTAACAGAGAGCACCTAGGTTTGCGCACGCAGTTGTACATTATAATATCTCCCGCGCTGATGCCTAGTCTCCACTGAGTTTAGCCGCCGCAGCTGAAATACTGTTTGGAGGACTATTATTATTTTAATTTTTACCAGACTGCGGGAGTGTAATGTTTTTCAAGCGTATGTATGTAAGTCCTTTTCTAAGGCACGTTCTACAGCCCAAAATCGGCTCAATGGATTATGATATTATGAGGTGTCGTTGGATTTGTCTCAACTGTGGGAGTGACATAGGCTATATAATTTTTAAACATGGTGCTCCTCTAATAAAAAAGGGGGCGATACGATTTTTTTTCATTGTCATAACAATATGGGTATGAAATGTAAGCTTATAAATTCCTTTTGCCATTCCATTCCAAAATATTGACGCACGGTTGGCGCAGTGGTTGAGCGATTGACTGCTGCGCTGCGTGTCGCGGGTTCGATTCCCGCACGGACCAAATATTTGTATGACCTACAAATAGTTGTTCCGGCTCTGGGTGTTGTGTATGTTTGTAAACGCACCCACGATACAGGCAGAAATTCCTAGTGTGGGGCACCGTTTTATTTAAAAAATTAAAGAAAGAAAGAAAACAATATACTATCGTATCACTTATAAGTTGCTATTTTGGTACAATTTCAAGATAAGCGTAATTTCTTTAGCAAAATAAATAATCTTTTACCACATAACTTATTTGGAGAATTCGTTCAATAATAAAACTAAAAAGTCTGTAATATAACAAATTAATATAAAAACAAAAAACCCAACTGCTAAAAAGTATAAAAAAACCTACCCAAACTTCGTTTTTCACCGCTGGTGGCACCTCATAATATGTATTTAAATATTATGAGATTGCGGTGGCCACTGAGCGTCTAATTAGCAGACACAATAGAAACAACAAGCTTACGCACACATGGTGTGCGCGTGACGTTTGATTACTTACTTGTTTTTCACTTAATTATTTTTTAGCAGTCGGGTTTTGTTTTTTTTTTCAAATGGACAAAACAAAACCTCCTTTGAGCATTTCCGCGTAGTTTGTATTTTCACACTGAACAAACTTAAAAATGGTCTTCAATACTGTAATGTATGTATCTAGTAATAAGTTATTGTGGGTAAGTTGATATTGTTTATTATTTAGTATTGTAGATAGTCCGGTTGATGTAACTTTCTAGCCAGTCATTATACTTGTGCCTGTACGTTGCTACGTGTCTTATTTGTTCCCGCATCCCAAGTGCTCCCAACCCAGAAATTCTTCAGTGGCGACGAGGATAAACTAAAATGTATATAAACTAAAGAGACAAGGAGTGTTAGTGGTGAATACGCATGTACGGTCCACCCGTACAATTCATAACTTTTACGTTAAATAAGCAGTTTTGTACCGCGTGCGCAATTTACCTTAGTTCGCGTTCGGTCGTCGCCGCGTGTACTCACTATCATAATATCGTAGCAGTTCGATATCCTAAAATCATGCTATCATAAGCTGTATCAATTAGCTATAGCATTATATCAATAAATCTATCATTATAAACTATCACATCGTATCATTTATAGTTGTCCCGTACAACTTTATGGTCCTTCGAGCCACCGTACAGGCGGGACCTACCGCGTGTTTTACAAAGTGCGTGTGAAAGTTCCGCTGAATCAGAGAGTGGATATACCTACAACTATCATTACCCACCACCAGGTAACAAGCAGCAGATACCGGTGAGTGACTTATCATTATCATTGCAACAGCGAAGCAGCTGGTCTACGAGTGGACTCGCCCGTGAGGTTAGCAGCACGTGTCACGTGGTCCTTGCATCCGCATACATACGACCACACCAGCATACAGCATCATCAGCATTTCGAATAGATTACTTATCAGCTATCATCAAGCGTTTTATGAAAAGGGTGTCTATTCTCGAGCAAGCCAAGCATAAAATCATTTTATCAACATAAGGTACCTTTTATCGTTTTCCAAGCTTAGTCGACGAAGCAAGGAATACACAATCGAGTAGGATTCATAGAAATATCATAGATTTCTTTTATCAAGCTTTTATCACGGAAGCTACATCATCATCTCCAAAATGGAGGGCCTACTCGAAAATCAGAATCAGATTATGCAGGGCATAGAGCAGCTATTGCGAAATTTTAAAAAGGATGGAGCTGAAAGAAAAACCTCTATTTACGTCAGCAAACGTTTAGAGCTTCTCGAAAAATATTGGGAAGAGTTCCAATCTAATCATAATCAGTTAGAAGAATCTGAAGAGCGTGGCTACAGCTACTTTTCAGAAAATTATTATCAGAAAACTAGGAAGTTGTACAGCGAGGCACGAGCGTATATTCTGCAGTACAAGGTCACCATGACCGATCCTAAGATTTTCGAAGCACCGACTACTCTGCGGCAAACATTGCAAGCAGCTGAAGCAGAGGGTCAAGGGCACGGGAGAGGATCTTCAGATCAAGATGCAGGAGACAATCAACAGCAATCAACCAGCAAGGTTAGGGCCAAGTCTCCGGCTTTTTACACTTCGCAAGGTAACAGCAGTAAGCTGGAAGAGATGCTGCGTAAACAGAAAAGCAATTTTAAGGCATTCTCGCGTACCATTGCTATCATAGATTTAGATAAAATATCTGAGAAATGGAAATTTGAAGATATTTTGCAGACTGTTCAATCAAGATGGGCAACCATAGACTCGTTACATTGGGAGATTGATAGCGAGTTGTTCGAAGAAAATGAAGAATACGAAAAGTCGTTCATCAAATACGAACAACTTTATCTTCACATCAAGAAATCTATCAACAGTAAGATGTGGTCTGTCTCTCACCGTGAGAAAAGTACCCCAACGATGGACATTCCAGCATTTAACGGAAACTATCATCAATGGGTAGCATTTAAGGACTTATTCTCGGAATCAATACACAACAACCGTTCTATCTCCTGCGCACAGAAAATGCAGTTTTTGAAAGCTAAGCTTAGGGGGGAACCGGAGAGACTTATCCAGCACTTGCATATTAGCACCGAGAACTATAAGGTCTGTTGGGACATATTGAACCACAGATACAATAACACTAAGCTAATATTCAGTTCTCATATCAACATTCTTCTGTTATTACCAACAATGCAACAGCAGTCAGCTTCACAAATCAAGAAAATGTATGACACCACTAACGAGTGTCTGAATGCGGTTAAAAACCTTGGAGTTGACGTAGAATCGTGGGATCCACTTATAGTTCATGTACTAGCACTGAAACTGGATCAGCAAACCCACTCTGACTACACGAACTCTCTGAAAAACCCACGAGATTTGCCAATATTAAGTGAATTCATGGGATTCCTAGAGAACAAGTTTACATCATTGGAAACTTCACGGCGCAAGCAAGATGGTCAGAAATCAGATTACAAGCCTCAGCAAGAGCCCAACAGCAAGAAACATTTCCATAAGTCCAATAGATCATTTTCTAACAATTCTGCGACTAAAAAGCAATGGAAATGTCCGGTTTGCCGCGAAAATCATCGTTTATTCAATTGCAAAACTTTCTTAGAATCAACATCGGATTCTAAACGCAAGACGGTGAATAAATTGATTTTATGCAGATACTGTCTTTATGATCATAAAGGTAAAGCATGTATTTCCGACAAAAGATGTCGCGAATGTCAAGGTGATCATAATACCTTGTTACATGATTCCTTCTCGGGTTCCAGTAACTCGAAGTCTTACGCTAGCGATTCGACTTCAAAGGAGTGCAAAAACGTCACACACGTGTCGAATCCAGAAATATCAGAGACCCTGTTGGCAACAGCACAAATCAAGGTTATGGGGATTAATGGGGTTTACTACCCTATGCGAGCCTTAATAGATCAGGGATCCGAAGTATCACTGATCACTGAGGACGCGGCTCAGCGATTGGGACTTCCTCGACGAGCATGCAAGGGAGTTGTAATGGGAGTTGTACCAAGGAAAATAACTGCAAGGGAGTTATACAAATTGAAGCATCAGCAGTGTATACAGACTTCACTTTTTCCACTGAGGTACTTATCATGAAAACTCTGCTTTATAATTTGCCCAATCGCTCATTCCAAAAGCCATCATGGGCTTGTCTAGAGCAGGTTAATCTAGCGGATCCTGAATATAACCTTAGTCGTCCAGTCGACATACTGCTTGGAGCAGATGTTTACTCAACAATCATTATGAATGGCTTAATCAAGGAAAGCGATTCCCAGGTAGTGGCGCAGCAAACACGCCTTGGCTGGATTGTAAGTGGGAACGTGATATCATATCAATGTAGTGTTGTCCTAAACAACATAGATGATATTCAGAGGTTCTGGGCAATCGAAGATGTTGCTGACGACAGTCAAAACGAGTTATCAGAAGAAGATCATCAATGCCTACAGCGTTACAAGGCAGATACGTCAAGAAGAGAAGATGGTCGTTACGTCGTAAGATTACCACTGAAGGCCAACATTGAGGAAAAATTAGGAGAGTCAAAACACAAGGCCATTGGACAATTTTATCAGCTTGAAAAGAAGTTTTCGAATAACGTCAACATTCAAATGTCCTATAGATCATTCATACATGAGTACATTGAATTAGGCCATATGCAGGAAAGTACATACGACAAAAATCAAGTCAGCTGCTATTTACCACATCATTATGTAATTAAATCGGATTCCTCGACAACTGCGTTGCGGGTAGTTTTCAACGCGTCAGCGAAAACATCGTCGGGGCTGAGTTTGAACGATTTAATGTACAGAGGACCTAATTTACAAAAAGATTTGTTTTCTTTGATTTTAAAATGGAGGCAATATGAATTCGCATATACTGCCGACCTGGAAAAAATGTTTCGGCAGATTTTTTGCCACAAGGATGATTTGAAGTATCAAAAAATAGTATGGCGTGACTCTCCAGATCAAGTTCTTCGTGAATACGAACTCATGACCGTCACATACGGTACAAAAGCAGCGCCATTTTTAGCAATAATGACGCTCAAGCAGTTAGCAAATGATGAACGCCACAAGTACCCAGCAGCAGCGAAGGTCTTAGAAGAAGACTTCTATATGGACGATCTTCTGAGTGGTCATCATACCCTGCAAGAAGCAATGCAGCTGCAAACAGATCTAATAGATCTTCTGAAATCAGCAGGTTTCAACCTCCGCAAATGGTCGTCGAATAAGGCGGAGTTACTGAATGACGTTAGCACAACAGATGAAGTATTTGATTTTCGTCATCAAGAGTCCACCAAGGCTCTCGGGTTGCGCTGGCACCCTACTGAAGATCAATTCACATTCCAAAGCAAAATCAATGTGTCATCATCAAAAACCGTGACGAAAAGATCTCTCTTATTTTATTTTATTTTATTATTTTCGGAAAACTTACAGCTAGACAGACACAATAATTTCGTTAACAACAATAATATGGCCAATTACAAGTTTTCACAAATAGCTAATGAATCGTCAAATAATAATGAAAAAGGACTTAAACCAAAAGACAGTGGTAAGGATCAGTAAAACAAATAACAAATATTGACACAGTACAATGGTTATGCATTGTCAAAGAAGTGGTTGCAAAGAGTCTTCTTCAATTTAGACACGCTTGTATTAAACATGTCGGTCTCAACCTCCCGGCAAGCAGCATTGTACATACGGTTCGCCCTAATCATGTACGAGTTTTGCCTGTAATTAGTCCTTGTCGTTGGTATGTGCAAAAAACGAGATTTACGAAGAAACGAACAAGGTACACGCAGCCCTATCCCGCTCAGCAACTCAGGAATATCACTGGATCCGTTCGCAAGTTTAATTAGAAAGGCCAAGTCGGAGATCTTTCTCCGTTCGTATAAAGGAAGAATATGAAACCTTTTGCATCGTTTAAAGTAATTTGGTAGATACATTTTGGAACGAAATTGAATGTACCTTAAGAACTTTCTCTGTATGCCCTCTAATCGTGCGATATAGATATTGTATTTAGGGTTCCAGACTTGAGAGGCATACTCGAGGTGACTACGAACGAATGAGCAGTATAAAATTTTGATAGTTTTGATGCTACTGAACTCTGATGCGACCCTGCAAATGAAACCTAGAGCTTTAGACGCTTTGCTAACAATATTATTAATATGGGTGTCGAAAATAAGCTTCGAGTCAAAAGTAACCCCGAGGTCTCTGATTACATTGACCCTTTCTATTGGGGTATCCAAAAGTTTGTAGGGAAAATGTAAAGGGTGTGGTTTGCGGGTGAAAGTACAGACATAGCATTTGGAGACGTTTAAGTCCAACTTATTTAATTTGCAGTAGGTTTGAAAAGCGTTTAGATCCGCCTGCAGTAAGAGAGCATCCGTCTGAGTAGTAACCTGTTTCATGATCTTCATGTCGTCTGCATACAACAATATTTTACAGTGCTGAAAACAGGAAATCACGTCGTTGATGAAAATATTGAAAAAGAGAGGCCCCAATAACGATCCCTGGGGAACTCCCGAGGGAATACGCATAGCTCTAGACGAGTAACCATTCAGCACCACAGTCTGGCATCTACCCTCAACGTATGACATGAACCATCTGTAGAGGTTACCCCTGATACCCATCGCCAAGAGTTTTCGCATTAAGATTACATGATCGATTCTGTCGAAACACTTACTGTAATCGGGGTAAATAACATCGACCTGGGATCGATGTGACATAGACTCCGACAGGAATTCACTGCATAGAATCAGATTAGACGTGGCAGACCGACCCCTCAAGAAACCGTGCTGATGCTATTATCAGACATATCGAAAATCTTTGACCCTTTGGGGTGGCTGTCTCCAATTACCACTAAGCTCAAGCTACTATTTCAAGCAGTCTGGCAATTACAACTCCAGTGGGATGATCAAGTTCCTGAAGAGATTGTTAAGCAATGGTCATTAATGACACAAGATTTACAACATATAAATGAGTTTAAGCTACCGAGATGGCTGCAGTTTCATAGGAACGGAACCATTAAGCTGCACGGATTCTGTGATGCATCTACAAAAGCATTCGCTTGTGTGATTTATTGCATATACGAAAATGAAGATGCCAACCAAACCTCAACAGTATCATTAATAACTGGAAAGGCGCGGCTTGTTCCTATAAACAAAAGTATCACATTACCAAGTGATGACGCGTGTAAAAACGCTTGCGTGTAAATAGCCCACCATATGCAGAATAATTTTAAATGTTAATTATTTGTAATGGATAGTACATACCTACATAAAAAATGTGGATGACCGCGGTTTTTTACGACAAGAATCAAGAGAACACCAAAGTCAATTTGCAATGTTTATGAAAGCCCACTCACCTTCAGACCGCTTCGAATATCACTTCTGGAAATCCGAAGACGGGAACAGCAGCAGGAGTGGTCTGCCTGAGCATCCAGCAGATCGCCGGCCGGCGGAATTTATCGCAAGTAATCTCAGCGAATTTGGGGCACTCACAACATATCAGCATCACAAATTAATGTCTGAAGATTCCAGTTCATGGTTTAATGTTTATTTTGACACTTGGAGTCTCGGTTTTTAGTAATAAAAAATATTTTTATTTAGCACATATTGAGAAGGAAGGATGTCCACATCACACAGAGAACGACCGAGCAAAAAAACTCGACCATCATTCGCGCGTTCAGCGTTAGCCAATGAGAGCTCCTTGTTTCATTGCATTTTTGTTACAATGAAAGACAGCTTACGCCATCTAGCGAGAAATCCATCGATGATCTCTAACAGCCATCCAGCTAATGAGCTCAATACATTACAAATATATCTAGTGCTTCTAATGATTCCTGTCAATAAATGATGAATAGGTAACGATAGCAACTAGGCGAAATATTTAAATTTATAGACAATACGTGAATGGCGAATGTATTAAAAAAAAAGGCATTGACGCTTCACCATGCACCCCGCCTTGGAAGGTCGCAAGATCTTTCAAAAAAAATAAAGAAAATAAGCTGTTATATTCTATTTAGAAAGAACTGAGAAGATCAATGAATCCTATGTCTGATCAGAAAATAGAGACCGTAAGCAGCCATTAACAATAAAAATTTAACTTAGATTATATTAAGTATGCGGATAAAAATTAAATTAAGGAAATAAGTAGTGATATTCACGAATTATTAATAAGTTATTGCGTGGGAATAGGGTACAGTTTGACGACAGGGCGTTTGAAGCTACCCGATTTGGTCTTCACCATGGCGACACGAACGATATCGTCGGTACCTTTAAAAACCTCGGTAATAACCCCCAAAGGCCACGACAAAGGAGCTGAATCGTCCTGCCCTACGAGTACGACAGTCCCTATTTCTACCGGTTTATCCGGAGTAGCCCACTTTTGCCTAACTTGCAACGTGTGCAAATACTCTAAACGCCATTTTTTCCAAAAGGATTGGACCATACTGTCTAGTAATTCTTTCCGCTGTGCAAGACAGATGCGCTGATCGGAAAGATCGGCAGCAGGTAGGTATTGCAACGGGGTTGACATCAAAAAATGAGCGGGAGTAATCACCTCAGGATGTGGATCGGAAGATACAACATTCAAAGGACGAGAGTTCAGAATGCATTCAATCTGCGTCAGGACAGTTTGCAGTTCTTCATAAGTAAGAAGCTGACCTCCAATCACCCTGTACATGTGCGTCTTCATACTCTTTATATTCGATTCCCACATTGATCCGAAATGGGGAGCACGTGGCGGAATCATTTTCCACTCAATTCGGCGGGTCGTCAACTCATCCGAGAGTGTAGACTTGAAGCTTGAGTTTTCCAAAAAACTATAAAGCTCATCCAATTGGGCTTTAGCACCAACAAACGTGGTCGAATTGTCCGAGTATAGACAGGATACAGGACCACGACGGGAGATAAAGCGCTTAAAGGCGTCTATAAAGGCGGAGGAAGTTAATGAAGAGACCAGTTCAATATGTAAACGGTGTGTAATTAAGCATACAAACAGGCAAATATACGCTTTCTGGGCGTGCTGACCTCTACGACGTGAAAGAGTTATGCGTATAGGTCCAGCATAATCGAGACCCGTGTGCACAAAGGCTTTCACTTCTGACACACGATACGCAGGTAGATCTGCCATCATTGGAGTAGGATGCGTTGGATTTACCTTGAAACAAGTATTGCACTTCCTGCACTGAGACCTGATGACAGTCCTGGCATCTAAAATCCAAAAACGCTGTCGTAGAATCGACATAAGCAATCCTGGACCAGTATGACAATTCATGACATGGTAATGTCGTATGATAAGATCAACTATATGATCGCGTTTTGGAAGAAGGACTGGGTGCTTGGCATCAAATGGAAGATCGGATTTAGAAAGTCTTCCGCCGACCCGTAAGATATCCTCGGCATCTAAGAAGACAGCCAAGCGTTGAAGTTTCATGGATGGTAACTTCTTATTTTTGATGCATTTGATGTCATCTGCAAAATGAACTGATTGGACAGTGCGGACCATATATCGTTCAGCGGCGGTCAAAGCTTGAACTGAAAGTGGTTTGATATTATCCTTTGGCCTTAGAAATTTCAGGATATATGAGATGATACGCAGCAATTTCTCCCAAGAAGAAATGCGTTGCGCCATCCCACATAATAGCGGTAGTTCTAATTGCGAAGTCACAGTTAACACATTTGTTTTGTGCTCTGGAAGTTCACTACAGTCAGTGGGCGAAAATGGCTTAATAGGCCATTCATCAGGAGCAGCGTGCATCCAGGAGGGGCCGTTCCACCAGAGTTTATTCGTGACAAGCTGCGACGGGAGTGTTCCCCGAGAAAGACAATCACTGGGATTTTCTAGCTATATGGTAGAAATGTTTCGCGGCCAAATTTTCCTGACACTGAGCGACGCGATTACTCACAAAAATCGACCAACGATGTGGAGAGGAATGTATCCACGATAAGGCTATCGTCGAATCTGAGAACGCGTATATTCCTGCGATGGGAACGCGTGCAGCATAAGTATCGTGGACAATTTTCACTAATTTTGACATAAGCACGGCAGCACATAGCTCAAGACGTGCGAGAGTCGTGACTTTGGTTGGTGATACCTTTGACTTTGCGCAGAGTAAGCGGACCCTGACGCCAGAAGGGTAGGTACAGTGTAAAAAGATCACACAACCCATTCCATTCAAACTAGCATCACAAAAGCCGACAAGATTCACAATGCAGTCAATATTGACACCTACATGGCGTGGAATCCGTAAGGTATCCAGCAAGGGAAATTCTTGCACAAGGGCGGCGAAGCGGATTACGATATGTTCGGGAGCGGGATCGTCCCAGCCACTGTTGCACAACCATAACTCTTTAATGAGCAATTTGGCATAGAGGATGACTGGGGCGACTAAGCCGAGTACGTCGAACAAACGTGCAACTATTGAGAGTATGTTCCTCTTTGTACATTTGTCAGTTATATGAGCGGTGGTGAAGAAGAAATTATCCTCAGAAGGTTCCCAGGAAAGACCTAAGACCTTCGAGGACACATTGCCTTCGTCAAAATCGAGAGATTTGCGGTGCGAGTCAGGAAGACTGGCTAAAAGAGCTGGTGAATTACTGGACCATTTCACCAGATCTAAATCACCTGATCTGAACATATTTATTAGGTCTTGTGACAGCTGCATAGCGGTTTGTTCATTATGTGCAGAATATACCAGATCATCCATATAAAGACTGGTTTCTGCGATTTTCGCAGCATCAGGATAATGTGGGCTCATGTCGGAAGCCAGCTGTCGCACAGTGCGCATAGCTAGATAAGGGCTAGACTTGAGGCCAAATGGTAGGCGGTTGAAAATAAAAGTTCGCACTGATTCGTTCTCGTTGAAACGAAACAAGATGCGTAGGTATTTACGCTGGTCAACTGGTACACCAATGCGTAAGTACATTTGTTTAATGTCAGCGTTCATCGCGACGGGAAACAAACGGAATTGCAACAGCAATAAAAACAGATCAGCCTGCAAATTGGGACCTATGTGCAATACGTCGTTCAAGGACAAGCCCGTATGGGTTTTCGCACTAGCATCTAACACTATGCGCGGCATCGGCTTATCAGGACGCACAACGGCGTGGTGAGGTATATAATAACCTCCGTCAGAAATTTCAGATTCATCGATCGGGCTAAGGTATCCATTGTCGATATATTCTCGAATAACCTGGTTGTAGTTGTCCCTCAAATCAGGTGATTGGCGAAATCTCCTTTCTAATGCCATAAAACGGCGGAAAGCAACAGCGTGGGAATTGCCAAGTTCAGACGGATCCTTGCTGAATGGCAGCGATACCGTATAACGACCGTCATCATCACGTGTCACTGACGTAGTGAAAATATTTTCGCATTCCGTCTCTTCGGGTGATAAAAAACGCTTTATAGGTATTTCTTCCAGTTCCCAAAACTTCTGAACTATGTCGTTCAGCGCGAGCGCGGTAAAAGAAGCGGTAGGTATAGCATCATCACGCGGATAATCTCCCATCAGAATGTAACCAAAGGTGGTTAGAAGTGCAGGTGGGATTCGCGGACCGAAATCAACCCTATTCCCCAGATAGATGTACGGGAAGAGTTGGGCACCTAGTACTGCCTGAATGTCACCTGGAACATTCCAACTAAAATCTGCGAGCGGAAGGTCATGGTAATCCATGTTCCGATTCCATTCGATAAATTGCGACGGCAATTGATCCGTGATACATTCCACGACTAAAGCGTGAATGTTGTATTTATGTTGCGGGTATATGCGGGATTCAATATCCAAATAAACATATCCAATGATTGGACGCGAAGTTGACCCAACACCTTTGACAAATGAATTACTCAAAGGAATTATCGGCAAATTCAAGACGCGGCAACATTCAGTCGTCACCAGATTGTTCATACTTCCGTTATCAATTAAACATCTGATAATAGCCTTCGGAACCGTACTACCTTTAGGACACGCGTTAACTTGAGCGGTTGACAACAATACCGTCGACTTAGGCTTTGATTCAGCCGAAAGAAGCACGGCGGCATTATGCGACGCAAGCGGTTGTGATAATATTTTCGCCGGTGCGACTTTCACGCTATTATCGCTGTTATTACCAGAACCGCACGAACAAGATTGCTGCGCGCTCTCTGGAGCTGATGACGGCACGCGACTTGTCGGCGACGCGGGAAGTGTGACCGGTGTACGCGCGAGTTTCGGCGGTTTCATGGGAACATTCACGTAAGCGGTGTGTACATGCATGCTAGTATTTTCATTATTATTAAAAAAATGTAAAAGCGTATGATGTCGTTTTTTACATAACTCACAAACAGATGACGAATTACAGGTCGATAAATTATGCGTCATACTCAAGCAGTTTACGCATCCACGTTTGGATTTAATAAAATCATAACGGGATTTAGGATCGCGTGTATTTTTAAATTTAGCGCAACTATATAGCTGTGTGTGAGCGGTGTCATTGCAGTATGCGCAATGCATTGAAGCGGGTGGACCTGACAAAGAAGCAGGGGTCCCGGGAGCAACCATTGGCACCTCGCCCGCGACAAAGGATTTGTAAGTATGCGTGCGTGTATTACGAGAAGTAGAAGCCGGCGGTTTATTTGTATTATTTGAATTTCGCGGGTTCGAGTTCAAGTAAACGGTCGGATCCGAACGTCCCAAAATCTTAGCTTGATCTTGTACGAAACCGATCAGCTGTTTGGATGTAGGTATTTCAACATCCCTAACGGAAAGTTCAAAAGATTGAGCGGTTTGCGTGTCTATTTTCCTAAGCGCGCAATGCAGTAGGATAAAATCCGTCAGATCAGAAATGCCGAGCTGTTTGAGAGCGGCTATTGACGCAGAAAAGTTCTCGATAAATGAATCGAGACTAGCAGCAGTATGAACACATGCTTTCATATCTAACACATTATTAAGATAGTGTACACCTAAAGCGCGTTTATCCTGGTACCTCTTGACCAAGCTATCCCAAATTATGTTGTAAGTCTCGCCAGTCGGAACAATACCCGCGGTGACGTTCAATGCGTTTTGAGTTAATTTACCTACTAAGTATTGTACGCGTTGTGAATTACTTAGTCGCGTATTATCATGAATATTCGTTTTAAACGACTCATAAAACGCTGGCCAATTTTGTATTTTACCATCGAATTCCTTAATATGAAGAGGCTCCAATTTGAATACAGTCGCACTATCACTTCGCGAAGGCAAAACTGTAGCGTGACTATTCATTTTATTTCTTACGCGTTTCACTCTCGTGTACAAATCATCAAAGGACTCTAAACAAGCATAATCTGGACTCGCGTCAGGGTCTGACGTTAAGTTAATTTGATTAATCTGATCGACAATAGATTCAAACTTATTGCGAAGCTCATCGATAGTTTCTGTCTCAGACATAAAGTTTTCGTTTGTCCTTGAACTCTCAAAAGAAGTTATGTTTTTTGACAGGTTATACAAATGAGTTATCCGTTTGAATGACAACTCCTTCTTTTCTCCTAAAATGGCTAACATCGTATCTGTACTTGGTTTCGACATAATTGATAATTAATTATGATGCTAAAAATGTAAACACAAACACTAAACCAAGTTATAACTGTTTATTAATAAATAAGATACCGGTAAACTTGTAAGTAAGTAAGCGGGCGGAACACAATAGCGAAGCGATGGCAGCCGTAACTCTATAAATCAATGTTAAAAATAACTAGTTATATAGTTGTACCAATTATATTTACGTACAAAATATTGCCGAGGCAACACAAAACATTTAGGCTAAAACAATAATTCAGAATAACTATTACCAATAATTACGTAAATAATACTGAATACTTATGTTTTGATTTATTTGCACGATATTTGACCAAAAATACGTAAAATACGATTTGTCAAATAATGCGGTTATATGAACAAGTTCTACCAAATATAATTACGCAGAAACTGTCAATGAACCTAAACGTTATGCATCTACCTACTTTTTATGATAACAATTTTACCAAAAAAAAAACTACGTAAAATCTATAAATTCACTGGACTATCCGACTCGAAAAGGACCATAATTATGATGACGCGTGTAAAAACGCTGGCGTGTAAATAGCCCACCATATGCAGAATAATTTTAAATGTTAATTATTTGTAATGGATAGTACATACCTACATAAAAAATGTGGATGACCGCGGTTTTTTACGACAAGAATCAAGAGAACACCAAAGTCAAATTGCAATGTTTATGAAAGCCCACTCACCTTCAGACCGCTTCGAATATCACTTCTGGAAATCCGAAGACGGGAACAGCAGCAGGAGTGGTCTGCCTGAGCATCCAGCAGATCGCCGGCCGGCGGAATTTATCGCAAGTAATCTCAGCGAATTTGGGGCACTCACAACATATCAGCATCACAAATTAATGTCTGAAGATTCCAGTTCATGGTTTAATGTTTATTTTGACACTTGGAGTCTCGGTTTTTAGTAATAAAAAATATTTTTATTTAGCACATATTGAGAAGGAAGGATGTCCACATCACACAGAGAACGACCGAGCAAAAAAACTCGACCATCATTCGCGCGTTCAGCGTTAGCCAATGAGAGCTCCTTGTTTCATTGCATTTTTGTTACAATGAAAGACAGCTTACGCCATCTAGCGAGAAATCCATCGATGATCTCTAACAGCCATCCAGCTAATGAGCTCAATACATTACAAATATATCTAGTGCTTCTAATGATTCCTGTCAATAAATGATGAATAGGTAACGATAGCAACTAGGCGAAATATTTAAATTTATAGACAATACGTGAATGGCGAATGTATTAAAAAAAAAGGCATTGACGCTTCACCACCAAGATTGGAATTGAGTGCAGCCGTACTACTATCAAAGTTAATGTACACAGTTACAAAATGTCTGGTTGGGCACGATATCAAAATCTTCGCATGGTCAGACTCAACAGCTGTACTTGGATGGCTGCAAGGTGATACAAGTCGCTGGAAGCGTTTCGTTGCCAATAGAGTCAAGCAAGTGACCGATGTCATACCATCAAACAGCTGGCGGTATGTTAAGTCCGCAGATAACCCAGCTGATTGCGCCAGTAGAGGCATGTCCGTAGAACAACTTAACCAACATACTCTTTGGTGGCATGGACCCTCATGGTTACCTTCATTCGATGAAAATCAGCCAAAGGAAAACCCTGATTACAACACATGCGAAGAAATGAGAGAGATAACAATCGCAAAACAAGTCATCTCCTCGCAAAAACAATCATATGACGTCATCGACACAATACTGAGCAAGTATAGCAGCTTTGCGAAATCGACACGTATACTTGCGAGGATATTACGTATATCATCAAAAACGCAACCAAAGCCGTCTTTTCTTACAATCACTGAGTTAAGAAGAGCAAAGCACATTTTAATCAAGCATGTACAGCAGCAAGAGTTTACGGAGGAGATCAAAAGCCTTCAAAAGTATAGCAATGTAGACTCTATAAGCAAGCTTGTTACGTACTTAGGTATGGCGGTGGTCAACAGAGAGAGGCAGTAGATATATGTTCGAAACGCTTTAATCACAAAGGCTTAATTAACACTATACACGGTACTTAACAACTAACCATAAAACTACTTAAAGCTAATTAAAACTAAGAGGGCGCCAGGAGGGTTTTAAGGCAAGAAGTTGGACGCTAGGAACCCTTCCAGTCCTTGGCACGGCCGGCTAGCGTGAATCCTCGCCAGGAATATAGTAACAATGTTGGTTGTTGAATAAATAAATTGTACATACAGTGACTTGCATTCGTTGAAAATTTCCACAATTCACCAACAATCAAAGGGCGTGACGGTAGGCTAGAACAATGTTAACACATTATAAGTATGATTGACTGCCGTTATATGACCTAGTCAAGGCAGCATTATTGCCTGGAACAAAATGCAACTCACCCCTTTGTTGTTGAAATTAGCACACACAATAAAATCTTGTATATATTTTATAACTTTATAATTTCGACATGTCGGTATGCTTATAAAATTTTGTTCACGGAGCGACACAGGTCTGTCTCCGATCAGTATTTGCGCTGTTATGTGTCCTTCAAACTCACGGCCGCTGTTGTAACTAGATTTTAAATAATACTATTTAGAATTTTTATGAGTTCAAAAAGACTATAATGTGGCGACCGGGTTCGAACGTGCGACTCATGACACCGCAGTCTGC
The DNA here is from genome assembly GCA_949775005.1 of Orthosia gothica. NCBI lineage: Eukaryota > Metazoa > Arthropoda > Insecta > Lepidoptera > Noctuidae > Orthosia > Orthosia gothica. Next base: position 13,426,070 of record OX459054.1, on the reverse strand, counting down.
AACCATATTGTGATGCCACTTTAGCTACTTACAATCGTTTCTAAATTTAGGTTCACGTCATCCCCAGTGGAATGACGTCATTACAAATATCCCCAACCCAAGCAAAAAAAAAAACAACTTTTTTTTTTTTTATATTTTTAGATCGTTTGCATGCCAAATGCCGATATCCTTGCCCTGCAAGTTTTGCAAACGATACACATTATCAGAGAGTTTCTGTACAATTTTGACTTTTTCAAATTTTGGTGCGAGCTTGGACATAAATTTTTTGCTTGCATTCGATAAATATTTGGTTTTTTTCCACACATATTCCCCTTCTATAAACGTTGCCGGTCTAAAATTCTTGTTATAGTATTTGCTGCTGTTTTTGTGAGCATTTTTTAACTTTATTTGAACCTCTTTATACAAATTTTGTCGTTTCGTGTGCTCCCTAGCAACCTTCTCGTAGTTAAAGTTTAAGTTCTCGCTTAGGTCTATCGAATCCGAGTCGAGTGCCGAAATATCAAGAGTTGGAATTGCAACCTCCCTGCCAAGGAAGAGGTATGAGGGCGTATAACCTGTAGTCTCATGTACAGCAGTATTGATGGAATGTGCTATGCCTTGTAAGTGAACATCCCATTCATTATGTTTTTTAACACTCGAATTAGCAGCTATTAATGTCCCTACTACCCTATTCACTCGTTCTGTCGGATTGCTTTGGGGATGATAAAGAGGTGTATACCATAATTTACTCTGGTACTTAGCGGCTACTTCTTTAAACATATGTGATTCAAATTGTTTACCATTATCACAAATGATTGCCTTAGGTGCCCCAAATAGTAATATTTGACGTTCTAATATTTCACAAATTTTGTCTGCCTTTCCCGTTCTCAATGGAAAGAGTAAGACAAACTTACTAAACCAACACGATATGACTAACAACATGGTATTTCCTGTTTTGCTTCTGGGAAAAGGACCCATTAAGTCTAAGGAAATCACCTGCCAAGGCTGAGATACATCTCTATGTTGGCCCATCAGCCCAAACGGGTGTTGCTGTGACACCTTAAATTTTGCACAAATTTCGCAATTGCTAACATAATGCTTTACATCCCTCAACATGTTAAACCAAAAGTAATCCTTTTTGATTCTGTAGTATGTCTTGCGCATCCCCAAGTGCCCAGCCTTGATATCATCATGGCTTTTTTTTAACACGTCATTTTTAAGTTTGTCTGGAATGAATAATTTCCAGTTGTAAGGATCGCTTGGATATTGTTTTAATACCACTTTTCTAAAGAGTAGACCATTACGAACAGCCGACTTGGTATTTTTGTTAGGGTAGTCGATTATTTGTTTCACCTTATTTAAATACCAATCATCCTTATGTTTCTCTACTATCTTTATGCAATTTGACTCTAAGGTGTTGACATCTACTGACCTAGATAGGGCATCAGGTACTACATTATGTTTGCCTGGCCTATGGATTATATCAAATGAAAACTGCTGCAGTTTCATAGCCCACCTAGCTAATCTTCCATGAGGATCCTTCATTTTGTGGAGCCATAATAATGCCCTATGGTCTGTTATGACCGTAAAATGAACTCCGTCAATGTATGGTCGAAATTTCTCGACAGCATAAACCACACTCAGAAGTTCCTTCTCGGAAGTTGAATACCGCTTTTCGCGATCATTGAGTTTCCGACTAAGGTAAGCCACAGGTTGATCAGAATCTTCTGTTTTCTGACACAAAACCGCTCCTATACCTTCATTAGATGCATCACACTGTATGATGAATGGCTTATTGTAATCCGGACACGAAACTACCGGGGCCGAAGTGAGCAAGGTCTTAAGGTTTAAGAACGCTTGTTCAGCAGCTTGTGGCCACACAAATTTTGTTTTCTTATTTCCTTTAGTAAGATTATGTAAGGGTGCAGCAATCAGAGAAAAGTTTTGCACAAATCGCCTATACCAACTAGCTAACCCTATGAATCTTTTTAGTTCCGTGAAATTATTAGGTCTTGGGAAATTTAATATTGCTGTAACTTTCTCAGGGTCGGTTCTAAGTCCTTCCCTATCCACAATGTATCCTAGGAATTTCAAACTAGCTCTAGCAAATTTGCACTTTTCAACGTTAACGCTCAGATTAGCTGCCTTCAAAATAGCCATGACCTTCCTCAATACCTCTAAATGTTCATCAAAAGACGAAGTGCAAATGATAATATCGTCCAAATACGCCCAAACTTTATCGTTGTGCGCTTGAAATAAAATGTCCATCAATCTTTGTTGTGTCTGAGATGCATTGACCAAACCGAACGGCATAACTTTGAATTGAAATAAACCTCTACCAGGCACAGCAAAAGTAGTTTTTTCTTTACTTGTTTCTTCTAAAGGTATCTGCCAAAACGCTGATTTCAAGTCTAGCGTGCTCAAGTACTTCGCACTACGAAGATTATCAATGATAGTCGTGACCCTAGGCAAGGGATATGTGTCTCTTTTGGTAATTTTGTTTAATTTCCTACTATCTAAACAAAGTCTATTTTCCCCATTAGGTTTTTTAACTAAAAGTACAGGTGAACACCATGGACTAATAGATGGTTCTATAACATCATTCTTGAGCATTTCATCAATTTCCTTCTCTATCTGTTTCTTTATGGTTGGTGAAAACTGATACTGTCTTTGATAAGCCGGTCTGTGATCTCCTGTGTCAATGCTATGTTTCAGTATATCAGTTCTACCTAACCCTGCACCAATGCTATTCCTCATGTCTGAAACTAGACCTAATAATGCCTGTTGTTGCCTAACGCTTAGATCCTCGATCGGTGTTATTGTTGTTTTAGAAGTTTCTAATACTGAAATTTCCTTGTTTATTAATGTGCAGTCGCTCTTCAGTTTCAATTGGATACCGAAAACATCAAAGAAATCCTTGCCAAGTAATAAGTTTTGAGATAGCCCCGGCATTACTAACATTGCCATAATATGAAATTGGTTATCAAACGACACTGGTACATCAAACGCCTCAGTTATGGTGTGATTAGTCCCGTCTGCTGTGGACAGCCTAGCTCCCGGTAAAACATATGGATGTAAACCTAAAGAAGCTAAATCCCTAGCAAACTTAGGACTGATAACTGATAAGTTCGCTCCACTGTCTAACAATCCTATACATTCACGCTCCATGACCCTAATCTTTACATAATTGCGATTATCATTGTCGTTGTGATGTATTTTACAGATCTCGTTATGTTTGAAAAAATGATGTAATGTGTGTAACCAATCCTGCCATTCCCTGCTTTGCTTTTGTAGGGGAAGCACTACTTGGCAGGTTTTGTATCTTCCCCAGGAGCGTTTCCCTTACACGGACAATTTTTTGTGGTGACCCCAAAACGACCGCACTTAAAACAAAACAGCCGCTGCTTAATCGCAGAGCAGGCTCTAAATAGATGTCCTGTTTCTCTGCAATGCCAGCAGCGACTACCTACGTTATTATTATTCTTTGTTATTTCTGCCACTACCGGCGTTTCTTTAATTTCTTGGTTGATACTATATGTACCTGGTTTGTATGCCAGATCTGGTTCTAACTTAAATTTATGGCTTTGTGGTTCCTGAAAGTTGTCACAATTACGTTTGGTTCTTTCTAATATTTGCAGTATATTTACAAGATCATCAACCGAAATGAAAGTGTCCCTGCACACTGCTCTTTGGAAGTATGGCTGTAAGTTTCTTATGATAATCTGTATTTTCCCACTTTCTGAAATTTTACTAGGTAATCTATTGAACATATTTTGCATTACGAAAATATAAATGACTGCAGATTCGTCCTTCCCCTGTGTCCTAGCTTTAATCTCTTCTAGCAATTCTTCCTGATAATAAGGCGACTGGAATGTACGTTTGAGAAGAAAGACCAATTCCTCCCAATTACCTACTCTGTCCTTGTTTGCCCTATACCAAATGAGCGCATCGCCTTCCAAGAAATCAATTGCATATCTCCATAAATCTATATCACTAGCATTTCGAGCTTCTTTTATTTCCTCTACCCGCTCTATAAATGCATTTACACTTAAATTATTTCTACCAGAAAATTTTATGCCCCAAGTGCTGATGGGCACTAATTTTCGATTGGTAACCCCGTCCTCTATGGTGGAACATCTAAATAAATTATTGACTTTTTTTTTTGTCATCAAAACAATCTTCAAACGTGCAACTCTTCCTTGGCGGCTGATTTAAGTCACCCCGTGGCGTTGCAGCTATAGCATTACTACTTTCTTCTATCTTTTTAATTATCTTGTTACCAATGTCACCTAAAGTTTCTACTAGATTATGTTTATCCTCAACTGACAAGTCCCCTTCTATCGATGGCTCATCTCGCTCTTCTAATTGTGCTAATAAACTTTCCCCCTTTTCCTTTAGTAAGGATATTTGTTTTGTTTCTCCCTCTGTTTTTGGTGAGATGAAACCTAATCTGTTCTGAACGTGAGTTAACCTAGTCACCAGTCTCCTAAATAATGATTTGTCCGGCCTGTCTGTACATTCCGCAATGTATTGTTCAAGTATCTTAAGCTTTGAGGCGCATATTTCAAGTTCCGCCGTAGAAGACTCTAAACCCTGGCTTGGTGCTTTTATCACATGACTGTACTCCCCAGTTTGTTCACATAAAAGAACTTCCCTCAATAATTTCCGCAATACTGAGACAACAGCCTTCACACCTATGCCTCGACACGCAAGTTCGAACTCCAGTTCATCTTTTAATAGGTAGTGAGGATCCATATTGATACAAACGGTTTATCAGCTGATAATATTTAAATGATAATTAAAAACCCGACTGAATACCGGTGAGCGTTCGCCTTTAATAGCAACCGCGTTTTTTTTTTTTATTTTTTTATTTTTTTTATGTATATATATATATATATATATTTTTTTTTTTTTATGGCCTAACTTGCACCTCAATTTTACAATGTAATTCCACGTTCAATTTAAGTTATTATTCTTACTTGTAGCGTTACGAACTAACATGAGCTCTGAGTGTATGGGTTCTAGAAGAATAAACTATATATATGACCGTTATGACAAAACTAAACACTTACATATAAATAAGCACTCCAAACTCCACTATCCGATTCCAACCAGTACTATAAGAATTAACTAAATGAAACCCTAAGTAGCCTAGGTGTTTTGCCTTTACATGTGAAAAGAAAATTTACTAGATAAAAAAAAATATACCCACACACGTAACAAAAAAATATATATATTGCACTCTAATGTTCACTGTTCAAACCACTATAGATTCCTTTTTACGTTGGGCGCCATGTTACGTACTTAGGTATGGCGGTGGTCAACAGAGAGAGGCAGTAGATATATGTTCGAAACGCTTTAATCACAAAGGCTTGATTAACACTATACACGGTACTTAACAACTAACCATAAAACTACTTAAAGCTAATTAAAACTAAGAGGGCGCCAGGAGGGTTTTAAGGCAAGAAGTTGGACGCTAGGAACCCTTCCAGTCCTTGGCACGGCCGGCTAGCGTGAATCCTCGCCAGGAATATAGTAACAATGTTGGTTGTTGAATAAATAAATTGTACATACAGTGACTTGCATTCGTTGAAAATTTCCACAATTCACCAACAATCAAAGGGCGTGACGGTAGGCTAGAACAATGTTAACACATTATAAGTATGATTGACTGCCGTTATATGACCTAGTCAAGGCAGCATTATTGCCTGGAACAAAATGCAACTCACCCCTTTGTTGTTGAAATTAGCACACACAATAAAATCTTGTATATATTTTATAACTTTATAATTTCGACATGTCGGTATGCTTATAAAATTTTGTTCACGGAGCGACACAGGTCTGTCTCCGATCAGTATTTGCGCTGTTATGTGTCCTTCAAACTCACGGCCGCTGTTGTAACTAGATTTTAAATAATACTATTTAGAATTTTTATGAGTTCAAAAAGACTATAATGTGGCGACCGGGTTCGAACGTGCGACTCATGACACCGCAGTCTGCAACCATATTGTGATGCCACTTTAGCTACATACAATCGTTTCTAAATTTAGGTTCACGTCATCCCCAGTGGAATGACGTCATTACAAGCTACTTAACTTAAATCCGTATTTAGATGAAAACGGATTGCTAAGGGTTGGTGGCAGGATAAGCAATGCAAGGTTAAGCAAAAACATGCAACATCCTATTATCATTCCTCACAGTGGATTACTTACCGATCGACTGATTGATCAAGGCCATCAGATGACCTTCCACGGTGGAGCTCGCCTAACACTGGCGTGGTTAAGACAGGAGTTCTGGATTATTGGCGGTAACCGTGCTGTCAAAAAACGCATACATAATTGCGTCACATGCAGAAAGCATAATCCTGTAAAAAATACACAAATAATGGGAGACTTACCTGAGTCACGAAGTAATCCGTCGCGGCCATTCAATCATACTGGGGTCGACTTCACCGGCTATGTGGACGTCAAAGCGAATAAAGGTCGTGGCATCAAGATGACCAAAGGTTATATATCAGTGTTCGTGTGCATGGCGACCAAGGCCGTGCATCTAGAACTCGTTTCCGACCTGAGTTCAGCTGCCTTCCTAGCAGCATTAAGGAGGATGGCAGCACGCAGAGGAGCTCCAACCCATATCTATAGCGATAATGGGACAAACTTTGTCGGAGCCAACAAGGCCTTGCGTGAAGAGTACATCAACTTACGAGCAAGTACCGAGTTCTACAGAGCAATCACAGATATGCAAATACAATGGCACTTTAACGCACCTTCCTGGCCGAGTGCTGGAGGGCTCTGGGAAGCGGCTGTCAAAAGTCTCAAACACCACATCAAGAGAGTTGTAGGTGAGCAGAAACTGACGTATGAGGAGTATTCCACAGTGCTAGCACAGTTGGAAGCCTGCCTTAATACGAGACCTCTTTGCACCATTAGCGAAGACCCGGAGGACATGGATTATCTAACTCCGTCGCACTTTTTATCAAGTGGTCCCACACTTACCATCATTGAGACAGAAAGAGATGCAAGAACACGATGGCAGCTTACCCAGAAGATTTTTGATGACATCTGGAAACGGTGGAAAACCGAGTACTTGTGTCAGTTATCAGCACGTAGCAAGTGGCGGCAGCAGCGATCGAACTTAAAGATCGATGATATAGTTATCATCCAAGATGCTAACTTACCACCTGGGAAGTGGGCCCTGGGCAGAATCATAGAGCTGCACCCCGGCAAGGACGGCTATGTTCGTGTGGTATCAGTAAAAACCAAAAATGGGATAATCAAGAGGCCAATCACAAAACTTTCCTTGTTGCCAGTCCACGAAAATCAACAACCTGAAAACGAAGCAGAGGCAAATCAGGCGTAATCAAAAGCGTATGGCTTCCTTGTGGAAAAACAACACATCTATTGTTGAAGCAGAGAACAACATCATCAAAAGAGTAGAAAATGTGATGGATAGACATCACAAGGTGTTTAATCAGCACCTCATCAATTTAGAAAAGGGATTTAACATAATTCAGGCAGGAGTTCAAGAATCACTACTGTCTAACAGCTTTAGTGTAACATATATCATTGCCAACAGTATCCTGATGAACTTGAAAACCATCCAAGAAACCACGTGGATACAATTATGAACCTACACCACACAGGGTTCAATTTCCACCTTCTGACACCTAAACAGCTGACGGATGAACTTAATGTCATAATAGGACAGTTAGCAAAAGAATTGACTCTTCCAATAGATAATATTCAATCAGATTTATCTAAACTGTATCATTTATAGAAGAGTAAAGCCAGAGTCATGCAGCAGTATATTATTTTCGAAATTAAAATCCCATTAGTGAGTAGAGACAGCTACGACATCTACAGAATCATAACAGTTCCGCAGCAGATTGGAATTAATATGATCAGCATAATTCCCATCGCAGATATTCTCGCAATTAATATACAAAAGGACGCTTACATTCCAATGACGGAAAACGTTTTCGAAACCTGTATGTTTTTCGACACAGAAACGTACATCTGCCCCTTGAAGGGTCCGATTCATCAAATAAGATCGGATGAAGACCTCTGCATCAGAGATCAACATTCAAATCGTTGCAGCACCGCATCTACAATCTGCACAAACCGTTGGACAGAACTTAATAAATTAAATACATATTTATATTTTTGTTGCGGACCGTGCTCCATACGTATCATATGCGAGTATCAAGTTACGGCCGTACAATTAACCAAGGCTGGCGTAATCATGCTCGGCGATGGCTGCGTCATCAAAGGCGATACTTACACAGTTTACTCACATAAGAAACTGACCAACATTCTGAACACTACGGCTGACGTTCTGAGGATTGATATTCCACCTTTCAACAACATTATCAATTTAACGATACCTATCGCTGCAATCGACGAACAGTCTGACTTTACCCACATCGAGACTCAAGGTCTGGTAAAGGAAGTCTATGATAAGTTGAATCAGTTGACACATGAACCGAGCGTTGATGAAGATTTGGACGACGGGTTCTCATATCACGACGTGCATCACTACACGGTGATATACTTAGTGGTGTTCGCCCTGTGCGCGGCAGGAGCCGTGCACGTGTGGCGGCGCCTTCGGCGTGTGCGCAGCGTGGCTCTGCCCGCTCGCTCGACTCATCAGCAGCTTCAGAGTGCTAGTGTAATCAGTGTTCCGCGAATCAGTGTAAATGAGCAATCGGGACCTAGTGAAATTGAGCTCAGTACAATTTCGGGTGTAATCAGTGCGCGTAAACAAAACAAGGCTACGTCGCCTGTGTTCCGCGAATCTATTTTCCGTGAAAATGAATAAGACTTTTTAGGGACTTTATCTATTTAGTTTTTCGCGTATCTACCTAAATTGTGCTTTCGATTAATTGTTTTCTTTATGTATAGATGCTGACATTTTTTAATGTTTTGATTTTGTATCTCACTATCATAATATCGTAGCAGTTCGATATCCTAAAATCATGCTATCATAAGCTGTATCAATTAGCTATAGCATTATATCAATAAATCTATCATTATAAACTATCACATCGTATCATTTATAGTTGTCCCGTACAACGCAAAAAAAAAAAAAATGTCACTCGGTAGGATCAACGAGTTCGATATACTTAAGGACGATTGGAGATTATACGTCGAACGACTAGAACAGTACTTTATAGTAAATAAAGTATCGAGTGAATTACAAGTGCCGACGTTAATCACCGTTATGGGTGCAGCTAGCTACGAGCTGTTGGTGAATTTATGTACACCGGCGAAACCGAAAACAAAAACGTTTGAACAGATAACGGTTATTATGGAGAAACATCTTCAGCCGAAACCGAGTGAGTTGGCTGAGCGTTATAAATTTCGTAATCGCAAACAACTTGCCAGTGAAAATATAGCGGTTTATGTAGCTGTTTTAAAGAAAATGTCAAAAACATGTGAGTTTGGAACGTGGTTCGAAGAAAGTTTAAGAGACCAGTTGGTTTGCGGGATTAAAAGCGAGATCATTAGACAAAGACTGTTTGCAGAACCCAAATTAGATTTCATGAAGGCATATAATCTCGCCGTAAGCATGGAGGCGGCGGAGAAAGATGCAGCAGCTGTAGTGGAAGGGTCTATTAGTGCAACAAGTGAGGCGAAGGGACCGGGGGATTGTCAGCTGATGATGAGTATGCGGCGGGGCGGTGCCGGCGGATCGGGCAATGGCCGCGAAGCTGGCCGCTTGCCGGTAGGCGAGCACGTGCAGCGCAGGCGGCTGCAGGCAGGCCGTGCGGCAACCGCGGGGTCGGCGGCACCTACGTCCATGTCGATGGAGCGGGAGCGGCAACAGCGAGAGTGTCGAGCGTGTGGCGGGCCGCATGAGGTGGCTGCTTGCAAGTTCGGGCACTACGTATGCCGGGTGTGCAACAAGCCGGGCCATTTGCGACGTATGTGTCCGCGACTAACACAGCATCATACCGTCGAGGCCGAGCTTCCTCGAGACGTAGACGTAGTGAACAGCAAAGTTAGTGACGAGGTAATAATAATTGAACTTAATGAATTGACCGTAACGCAGTGTAAACCTATTTTTGTATCATTAGAGGTTCAAGGAAAAATAATAAAGTTTGAGTGCGATACAGGTAGTGCTATCTCATGTATAAACGAACGCACATATTATAATGAGTTATTCAGTAACTTAACAATTGTCAAAAGCAATATTGTTTTGAGGTTTTATACGGGAGAAACAACAAAACCACTGGGAATTATTAAACCTCTGGTCAAATATAAAGACAAATGTAAGCAGTTAGACTTGTACGTGATAAAAAATGGTAAAACAATGTTACTCGGAAGGCAATGGATGGCAGCATTAACAATACAATTGCCGGTATTACATTATGATTCATATGTAAATAACAATAATATTTTTAATGGAACAAATTTTGATGTAAACGTATTTAGTTCCAGATACTCTAAAGTTTTCGCGGACGGTTTGGGACGATTCACTGGTGGTAAAGTGGGCATACACTTGCGGCCAGGCGCACGGCCTGTGTTCATGCGTGCGCGCCCGCTTGCGTATGCGCTGCGCGAGCCGGTGGAGCGCACGCTGGACCAGCTGGTGCGGGACAACATTCTCACTCCGGTCGAGCGTTCTGACTGGGCGACGCCCATAGTGCCCGTCGTTAAGAAGGATGGCAGCATAAGGATTTGTGTCGATTATAAGCTCACATTAAATAAGGTAATAGAAGTCGATCGCTATCCACTATCTAGGGTTGAAGACTTGCTAGTTCGGTTAAACGGTGGGGAACATTACAGTAAGATAGACCTTTCCCAAGCTTATGCTCAATTTGAACTAAATGATTCACGAAAGTACACGGTTATTAACACACACAAAGGTTTGTTTCGATATAATAGATTAGTGTATGGACTTGCGTCAAGCCCGGCCATATTCCAGAGACGACTGGAACAGATGTTTGTAGATTTACCACAGGTAGGCGTATTCCTTGATGACGTCATCATAACTGGGCGTACAGTGTCCAAACACATGACTAATTTATGTAAAGTTTTTGATCGATTAGAACAGTATGGTTTGCGAGTGAGGAAGGACTTTTTTTTTTTCTACTAGGTTTACTAGGTTTTTTTTTTCTCGTGGGTAGTTGTACTAGTTACACTAATAAAAAAACGCTTGTAATCAAAATTTAATATAATTTAATATAATAATATTTTACATTAATTCTATGTTATATTTTAAGAGTTCATAATCGGTACCTGCTGGTGTAGCGTTATCTTCCCACAATTTCTTTGCTATAAAACACTATAAATATCACTTCATCACCATGGATTCCTTGACATGCACTTTGGGTGAACTAAAGGAATTATTCCACACACGCATGTCCATCTTCGAAGCGGAACTGCAGAAGGCCCCTCCGTCACCTGTCACAAGTTCCAGCCTAGCAGCAGAATTCACCATGTTCCGGACTTTTATCTCGCAAGCTCTGAACAGCCTTCAGCGTCAGGTGGAGCTTCTAGCCCGAAGTGTTGACCAAATAGAGATGCGAGGAAGGAGGAAGATCCTGCTTCTGCATGGTGTGAATGAAGAGCAGAAGGAGGATACCGCCAAGGTGGTAGCTGAGGTGGTACGTAAGAAGCTGCAGCTTGATGAATTCACTGTTGCTGACATCAGCCGATGTCACAGGATGGGACGGGCTGTGGCGAATAAAACTAGGCCTATCCTGTTCAAGCTTGGCAGCCTCGCGGTCAGGGACAAGGTTTGGTTTTCGAAAGCCAAATTAAGGGCGTCAGGCATCACCTTGTCCGAATTTTTAACAAAGGGGCGGCATGACATATTCTTGGCTGCAAGGGAAAGATTCGGTGTTTCCAAGAGCTGGACTAAGGCGGGCTGCGTATATGTCCTTGGTCCCAACGATACGTGGCATCGGGTCGAGTCTCTAGCTGAATTAGACAGGATTGTGCCGATTCCCTGTGAACCGGAGCAGAGTGATCATAAAGCGGCAGTGCCAGAGTCTGTTCCGACCGCTGTTGCTATGAAGACCGCAAGGTTAAAACGTGTTGCTGCCATGAAGAAGTGATATCATCTTTCTGGTATTTTACTGTAGGACCGGGTAATATTATTTTCTTGTTTTGTTTCCACCTTCACATAATTATTTTTGTTGATTGAAACTTCGTGTTTACAATTTTATTTACGTCACAAATTGACATTTGTCACTTTATAATACTGTCATTTGAATGTCAATTTTCGTTTTAAAGGGTGCGTTCCGTTTGAGGTAATTTTATTTTTTATGTAAGGATAAGAAAAAGTTTATCTAAAAGATTGATGAACTTTTTTAAATATTGCTCTTTTTATGTAATTTTAGTTCTGCTAACTAGTGTTGCCCGGTCACTCATCTAGATTTTCGTTTTTGTTTTTATTTTTTATACTTGTAACGTAATAACGCAACCGGCAGGTGAACTTGTTATTGTTTTTTGGATAGTTTTATATTTTTATTTTATTTTATATATTTATAATAGGAAATATTTATGTCTACAGATGACAGCAGCGATAATAATAGTTATTTTTCTTTGGCAAGCAACGATGACAGTTTTGTGAGCATTCCTTCTCTGGCTGACAGTCTTACAGCGCAGTTCTCTGATGTTCCGAGGAATTTTAATCTTATTCATATCAATGCCCAGAGTATTCCGGCCCATTTCCACGATATGTTGGCAAGTTTTGACTGTAAAAACATTCACGCTATTCTTGTATCAGAGTCATGGCTTAAACCTTGTCTCCCTTCAACTAGCTACTCTCTTCCCGGTTTCGTACTCATAAGAAACGACAGGGCGGTCGGTGGCGGTGGTGGTGTTGCCATATACCTCCGTGCACACATTCCCTTCTCTGTAGTCCATGTGTCAGCGCAGCCACCGCCATCAAATGCTGGTGAACACCTCTTTCTTGAAGTCGAACTACATCACACGAAATTACTTCTTGGTGTCTATTACTGTCCCTCCTTACGCATCAATTTCTTCTCATCTTTTGAAAAACTCCTAGAACTTCTGGTTCCTTCTTACAGTCATAGCATAATCATGGGTGATTTTAACACTTGTCTCCTAAAAAAAGACCATCGCTCTTCTTCTCTAACTAATGTTGCAGCTTCTAGCAATCTTTCCATTCTGCCGCTAAGTGCTACTCACCATTTGCCAAACTGTACCCCTTCGCTTCTTGACTTGATGTTTGTCTCCTCTCCTGATCGCGTCGCTAAGCATGGCCAATGCTCAGCCGACGCCTTTTCGCATCATGACCTGATTTTCTTTCATATAAAATACGTCCTCCTAAGGCTAAAGCCAAAATTCTCATGCAACGCAATTTTGGTGGTATGAACACTGATAGTCTTTGCCAGGATGCTAGCAGTATAGATTGGTCTCCTTTGTTTGCCTCTACGTCGGTCGATGAGCAGGTTAATGTCTTCACTACTAAACTCATCGAGCTTTATGATGTCCATGCACCTGTACGAGCTGTTAAAGTTAGACATTTACCGGCGCCGTGGCTGACAGATGAGATCAAAAAGTTATTGCACAAAAAAGCTGCAGCAAGGTCTAAATATAAGCGACGGCCTACTGATGCGAATGGGGACAAATATGTCTCCATCCGCAAGCTCTGCAATAAGATGTGTAGGAATGCTAATCGCCAACACATTCATAACTCTGTCCAAAATGGAGACGCATCCAAAGTTTGGAATTTTCTAAGATCGTTGGGGGTCGGTAAAACGCGACAAGATTCAATCCCTAAAGATTTAGATATCGATGCATTGAATAATCATTTCACAGCTTCGTCCAATTTCGATAGGACAGTAAAATTTAATACATTGGATTATCTTTCATCTCTCCCGACTCCCAGTTATGCTCCATTTGTTTTTAGTCAATTCTCCGCATGTGATGTTAAGAAGAGCATACTTTCGATTACTTCCAATGCAGTAGGAAGTGACTGTATCAGCCGTAAAATGTTACTCCCGGTGCTGGACATTATCCTTCCTGTCATTTGCCACATCCTTAACTTTTCAGCGTCTAGCGGTCTCTTCCCATCCTCATGGAAAGATGCGCAGGTAATTCCTTTACCAAAAAAGTCCAATCCCTCATCCTTTTCTGAATTTCGTCCAATATCCGTTTTACCATTCTTAATCAAATAAGCACATTCCTATCCAAAAATAATCTCCTCAATCCCTTCCAGTCCGGCTTCCGTCCTGGTCACAGCACCACTACAGCTCTTCTCAACATTACGGATGATATAAGGTCAGCCATGGAAAGCAGTAATCTGACGGTCTTGGCATTGCTGGATTTCAGTAACGCTTTCAATACTGTTGATTACGATGTTTTGCTTGGAGTTCTATGCTCTCTTAATATATCTCCATCGGTGGTTGACTGGTTTCGTAGTTACCTGTTCGGGCGCCGGCAACGTATATGCATCGGAGAGAACTTGTCTTCCTGGTGTAGTACTTCTGCCGGGGTACCACAGGGTGGCGTTTTATCTCCTTTACTTTTCGCAGTTTTTATAAACTCAATATCCAATGAACTAAATTCTTCCTGCAATCTTTATGCAGATGATCTACAATTATACTCACGAGCTCCTCTCGGAAAGCTGTCTGAGGCTATAGCAACTATCAATCTTGATCTGGCTCGCATTTGCGATTGGAGCAAGAGGTATGGGCTTCAGGTAAACCCTATAAAGACTCAGGTAATAGTAGTGGGCAGTCCTAGAATGGTTTCTAAGATCAACTGGACGTCTCTTCCCCAAGATATTTTTGACAATGCAGTAATTCCCTTCAGTGAGAAAGTTAAAAACTTGGGGATATTCATCGACAGGCACTTCTCTTGGACTGCCCAATTGCAAGAAGTTAGCCGTAAGTTGTTTGCATCTGCTGCAATTTTGAAACGACTACGTAATTTTATTCCGACTGCCACCAAGATTGCGCTTGCACAATCTCTTCTTCTTCCCATCCTTGATTATGCTGATGCCAGCTATCTTGACCTTACTCAAGAACAACTCGATAAACTTGAGCGGCTTCAAAATTTTTGTATAAGGTTCATATTCGGTTTGCGCAAATATGACCATGTTTCTGAATTCCGTGTAAAGCTCAAGTGGTTGCCAATTCGCCTTCGCCGGAATACTCATATTCTTTCTCTTTTGTTTAATGTGCTCTTTACTCCTTCCACCCCTCTTTACCTCAAGAATCGTTTTCAGTTTATCTGCGATTCTCACACGAAATCTCTAAGGTCATCAGTTAACTTGCGACTCAAAATGCCAATGCATTCCTCAACTTTCATGGACAAATCTTTTACTGTCCAGGCTGCTCGTCGGTGGAATGCATTGCCTGACCCAATCAAACGTGCACAGTCGTTGCCTATATTTAAAAGACTCATCAAGGAACATTACTTATCGCTGTAATTGTGCTCTTAGTTTGTTGTCATATATTTTGTCTATGATTGTCATACATATTTTTATTTTCTTTCATTGTTTATAATTTAAATATGTATGTATTTATGTATCTATTTTATAGCATATATAATTATCTATTTGTGTTTTTTATTAAGTATTATTGTATCTGTATGTTCTCTGTTGGTATTGTTACACCACTGACAACCCCATGTCATGTCCAGGCAATCACTGTCCATTCCAGGTTGCCTGGAAGAGATCGCGGCAAGCGATAAGGTCGCCCATTGTATATGTTTAGTTTTAAGTTTCTTTTGTTCCTGTATTTTTTGGTGTACAATAAAGTATAAATAAATAAATAAATAAATAAGGACAAATGTTCATACTTTGCTAAATCTGTTGTTTACTTGGGGCATGTTATCAGTAAAGATGGTGTACATACTTGTTCGGATAAGGTCAAGGCGATTATAAACACGCCGGCACCGTTGAACCTATCGGAGCTGAGGGCGTTTATAGGCATGGTTATGTATTATGCTAAGTTCATAAAGAAAGTCAGTACAATTTTAGCCCCAATGTACCAATTATTGAGATTTAGAGTGAAATATGATTGGAGTGATGAATGCAAACATGCGTTTGGTAAGGTAAAAACATTGTTAGCTAGTAGTGAGGTACTAACACACTACTCGGTCGAGTTGCCACTCGTGCTGACTACCGACGCGAGCAGCGTGGGGGTCGGCGCCGTGCTGTCCCATATCACGCCAAGCGGCGAGCGGCCGATAGCTTACGCCTCGCGGTCACTTAGTGTAGCTGAGCGATCATATTCACAGATAGATCGAGAAGCGCTGGCGATAGTTTACGGAGTCAGAAAGTATCATCAGTATTTATACGGTCGAAAGTTTGTGCTGAAAACCGACCATAAACCGTTGACTTATATTTTTGGAAATAAAGTAGGAATACCAATTATGGCTGCATATCGTTTACAGAGATGGGCAGTACTGTTGTCCGCATATAATTATAGCATAGAATATGTAGGATCAAAAAAAAATTGCGCGGACGCATTGTCACGTCTACCTAATATGACAAACATACACTCAGATAGGAAAGACAGTACGTATGTTCATTTTGTAGAAGAATTTTTACCCATCACGCATACTGATGTTAAGGAGGCGACACAAAGAGATATCGAGTTATGAAGAATAATGTCTTACGTACAGTCTGGCTGGCCAAATGACTGTCCAGCTATGGCGGAAATACAACCATATTTCCATAGACGTCGCGAATTATATTCGGAATTCGGGTGCCTTATGTGTACAGAATGATAATCCCCTCGAAATTAAGAAATCTTGTTTTAAGACAGTTACACAGTGGGCATTTGGGTATCGTGAAGATGAAAGGGCTAGCTCGAAGTTATGTCTGGTGGCCTAACGTAGATGCGGATATATAAACGATGTGTAAGCAGTGCGAGACGTGCGCCGCGGAGGCCGACGCACCACCTCGGGCGCCGCCGCAGCCTTGGCCTTATACCGCGCAACCGTGGACTAGATTGCATATTGATTTCCTAGGGCCATTTCAGGGAACAAAATTTTTAGTGTTGGTTGATTCGAGCACAAAGTGGATAGAAATTTTTAAAATGA
The DNA here is from genome assembly GCA_949775005.1 of Orthosia gothica. Lineage (NCBI taxonomy): Eukaryota > Metazoa > Arthropoda > Insecta > Lepidoptera > Noctuidae > Orthosia > Orthosia gothica. The sequence goes on along the minus strand of OX459054.1, from coordinate 13,409,064 downwards.
AACACACAAATGCTTTAAGCGTAATTAAGGTTTTAAGAGCCACATTTGCTAGATTCGGTTTACCCGAGGAGTTAGTTTCGGATCAAGGACCTCCGTTCACTAGTGCAGAGTTATGTTCATTTCTAAGAAATAATGGCATACGACAAAACTTCTCACCTGCCTACCACCCGGCATCGAATGGTGCGGCAGAAAACGCGGTCAAACTTTGTAAGAGGGCCATTAAAAGGGCGTATAGGGATAGTGTTGATGTGGATACTGCTTTACAAACATTCCTGTTAGCATACCGTAATTCAGTGCACAGCACTACAGGCGAGACACCTGCGTCAATGCTACAAAGGCGCTCACTTCGTTCTCGGCTCGACTTGTTACGGGGGCAGCGGTCAATAGAAAATAAGGTACTGGAGATACAAGGGTGCCAGACAGACAGTGGGGCTTAAGTCACGAACTCTGTGCGAAGGTGATACGGTTTGGGCGAGACAGTACGGTGCGTCAGACAAGTGGGTGAAAGGAACTGTGAGAGATGTAGAAGGTACTCGTAGGTACGTAGTGGATAGTGGTGATGGTCGACTTCTCAAAAGACACATTGACCAAATCAGGCGCCGTTCTCGGCTGTCAGATGTTCCTTGTCAAGGAAACGAAACTAACAAAGAACAAGGCGACCGAAGTGAGTGATCGGAGTCGAGACATTTGTTTAAAGACCAGCTAGCTATTACAAAAGAGGAGGGTATGGAAGGCAAAGGAAGTAGTGATCCAAAACTTAGTAGTGTGCCACCGATACCTCCGGCCATCCATCCACCTAGTTGTGATACTGAGCCGACGGCGACACCACCAGGGACGCGCCCCAAACGAATTCGCAGACCGGTCGTGCGATTTGAAATAGATTAATTGTTTAAGTAGCTGATAAGTCTAGTATGTATAAATATGTATGTGTATATACTTAAGTATCCTAGGAATAAGAAGCGAGGTGTAATGTATGTATCTAGTAATAACTTATTGCGGGTAAGTTGATATTGTTTATTATTTAGTATTGTAGGTAGTCCGGTTGATGTAACTTTCTAGCCAGTCATTATACTTGTGCCTATACGTTGCTACGTGTCTTATTTGTTTCCGCATCCCAAGTGCTCCCAACCCAGAAATTCTTCAAATACTTTTAGCATAAGACCGAGCGTAAATGTGTACAAGGTGATTCTATTTTCATGCAAATAGGAATACCACGTAACGGATCAAGATGATCAAAGTAGAGGCATCTCAAAGTGCTACCCACGCCTTGAAAAATCACGCCGACCCCCACGCTGCTCGCGTCGGTAGTCAGCACGAGTGGCAACTCGACCGAGTAGTGTGTTAGTACCTCACTACTAGCTAACAATGTTTTTACCTTACCAAACGCATGTTTGCATTCATCACTCCAATCATATTTCACTCTAAATCTCAATAATTGGTACATTGGGGCTAAAATTGTACTGACTTTCTTTATGAACTTAGCATAATACATAACCATGCCTATAAACGCCCTCAGCTCCGATAGGTTCGACGGTGCCGGCGTGTTTATAATCGCCTTGACCTTATCCGAACAAGTATGTACACCATCTTTACTGATAACATGCCCCAAGTAAACAACAGATTTAGCAAAGAATGAACATTTGTCCTTATTTATTTATTTATTTATTTATTTATTTATTTATTTATTTATTTATTTATTTATTTATTTATTTATTTATTTATACTTTATTGTACACCAAAAAATACAGGAACAAAAGAAACTTAAAACTAAACATATACAATGGGCGACCTTATCGCTTGCCGCGATCTCTTCCAGGCAACCTGGAATGGACAGTGATTGCCTGGACATGACATGGGGTTGTCAGTGGTGTAACAATACCAACAGAGAACATACAGATACAATAATACTTAATAAAAAACACAAATAGATAATTATATATGCTATAAAATAGATACATAAATACATACATATTTAAATTATAAACAATGAAAGAAAATAAAAATATGTATGACAATCATAGACAAAATATATGACAACAAACTAAGAGCACAATTACAGCGATAAGTAATGTTCCTTGATGAGTCTTTTAAATATAGGCAACGACTGTGCACGTTTGATTGGGTCAGGCAATGCATTCCACCGACGAGCAGCCTGGACAGTAAAAGATTTGTCCATGAAAGTTGAGGAATGCATTGGCATTTTGAATCGCAAGTTAACTGATGACCTTAGAGATTTCGTGTGAGAATCGCAGATAAACTGAAAACGATTCTTGAGGTAAAGAGGGGTGGAAGGAGTAAAGAGCACATTAAACAAAAGAGAAAGAATATGAGTATTCCGGCGAAGGCGAATTGGCAACCACTTGAGCTTTACACGGAATTCAGTCAATTCATTCATTTATTTAATTCTAGACGCTTTTACGTGCACGTCTTTTTACATCGTTCTCATATACGTATTTTTTTAACAAGAATGATGTAACTAAATAATTGTTATTAAAACTGATGGAAAAGAGTGTCCGTGGTGTTTCTTACACGTTCTTCTCCATAGAGATCTACTGACGCTTGCGAATGTGCAGCCTGATTAATTTTTTGTTTGACATTTCAAAAGTACCTATATAAGGTTTGGTTGAATTAAAAAAATATATTTTAAAGGTTTTCTTTTTTTTCCACTGTAAATGTCGCTTCTTAAACACTTTTCCTATTCTATGGCCACACTGAGCACCCACCTATCCACTCGCTTTGATACCCGTTCCTTGCTATTTTTCTCAGAGTTACGTTGGTACGGAGTAAATATCGGGCACAGTTTAACTTGTCTGAGGGGAAATTGGTCGTGTTTAAGTTTTTGATTTTGCTATGTTTACAACAGTTTTGTGTTAGTATTTAGGAGTATATTTAGCAGTTAGGGTTACGTTCGAGTAAGAAGTTTTTGGGCTTATAGTTTGTATAGTATAGATTAGCGTTTTATTTATCTTACTAGCTGTGCCCGCGGTTTCGCTCAACTGCCTAAGTGCCTACCCTACCCTACTTAACTGCCTACCACCCTACTTACTTTCTTGTCTACCCTGCCTATAGAGTTCTTCTTTTGCGGAGAATCTATTTAGAAAATAACTTCAAATGCACAATGCCATCTATCGAATATAGAGTTCAACAGTCCGAATATCTGAATTGTGTGTTGTGATTATTTTACTTCTTGAACACTTTATATTAGCCTAACTTATATTAGAGTGAACCAGTAGCGATAACACAAAAACGCTTAATGCTTCAAGTTACGTGCAATTTTTATGTATAAAAGTTATCTACATTGGTTCCGTACATTTTACGTGATTCGTGCACAAACAAACAACAGATAAGCAGACAACGGACATACAGACAAAAATTCAAAAAATGCTTGAAATGGGTTCTGTTGGTTATCCTTTAACACCCTGGCTATTTTTTATATATTTTCGATGCACAAAAATGACTTTTCTACAGATTGATTATATGTATTGATGATGACATTGATGACGACAAATACAGGCGTACAATGCATTCTAATCTTGGGTAAGTAACAGTTCGCTGATAGGCAGCAAAAACAATTGTCAAAACTCCAAATAGTGTGGCTTAATCTCGTGACATTTTAGAAGTGCATCCATCAAATTTGAACATTTTTATGATAAATCAATAACGTTGACAGAATTTCACTTCGAATAGGCTTTAGAATTTACCTTTACTTACAAAGTATCATCGAACACAATCTTTGACATAAAATTAAAAAAGCGGCCCTATACCAAAATTGAATTTATACAATACCGAGTTTCTTATGTTTTATTGCGTATTTTGTGTCTTTCGTTTCTTATGAAACCAAAGATTTATTATACTCCTTTATTCATTATTTTTCGAATTATATACATTTTTAAATATTTTTATAAAGTAAGTTTAATAAAAGCAACGTTTAAAAATATAAAGTCCTCCGAAAAATAGAGAGAGGAATCTCCGAACAATATAAGCCGTGTCCAGAATTACTGCTTTCTGAGTCAAACCCTTGATCTACCTTATTATACTTATTTTTATTCGTTGTAAGTCTGGAAAACCAACAGACCAACTACAGATAAGTGAGTAACTATAAGCTCACTCCAGTACCCCGTTCCATTCATATGCCAGCCATCACTTTTAACTAAAATCAAGTTCCAAATCCAATATGATTTTAAATTCAAAAGTAGAAAGTTATGGAACGTCACTGCTAGTTCAAAACGATCTTATTTCAAACGAAGAAAGATTCAAATGAACCTCAAAGTAGGACTTGAAGTGCGATAGATTTTCAAAAGCACTTTGAGAACTTTCCGAACCACATACGCTGAGTTGGCTTTAAGAGATCTGTTTAACAACTTATATTTCCATTGATATGGAACTTTTCATATTTGAGGTGGAACTTTTGAAGTTTCGGTTTTGTCTTTTGATAATACTGGGCAATTAATTCGAATTGCATCAAACGGATCGCATTCAGATTTGTATGTAGGTACCTGCTTGTGTTAAAGTTTCAACTTTGTAAAGTTTTGGTATAACCATTATAACTTTGAGGCGAGCAATCCATTGAAGAAATTGTAAATTTTTGGATTAATTCATCCATATCATGACAGTAGTAACTCTGTCTGTGTTTCTATCTGTCAGTATGCTTTTACGCCTGATCCACTAAACCAATGTTGATATATCCATATCATGATGCATATATACTAATATTACAAATGCGAAAGTAACTCTGTCTGTGTTTCTATCTGTCTGTATGTTACTCTTTCATGGCTGAACCGCTGAGCCAATGTTGATGTATATAGGTATTGTTATGGTGCGTGGACGGGTTTATACTTGAAATAAGACGACTGGATTCTGGTATTAAATTATACGTGTATTCATGACGAGCGGGTGGAAGGCAACAACGGGAGGAACAGTGAACCATAGATACATAATATATTATTTTGTAAGTTCGGATACGTAACATCTCCACTGAGAGAGACTGGCCAGTTATAATGTTTTTCGAAAATATGATTATTTATAAGTAAAAATAAGTAAGTTCCAATTTCAAAATTTCCCTCCACATTTTTTGCGAGTTAATTCAAAGTATTGTGTCTCACTGAAATATGGATCTGCGCCGGGAACATTTTAGAGCTATGATTTTATACGATTTCAAGTGTCGCCTGAAACCGGATGAATCGTACGATAGACTTCAAATGGCATTCATGGATGAAGGCCCTTCCAAGGCAACCGTGTATCGTTGGTATAACGAATTCAAGCGCGGTCGACCAACTTTGGGGGATGACGAAAGAAGCGGTCGCCCTTTGACGGCTGTTACCGAAGAAAACGTGCTAGCAGTGAAAAATTTAATCCAAGACAATAGGCGAATTACATATCAGGAGATTCAACACATATTGAAGATTGGATCGGGAAGCGTTCACGAGATTCTACACAGCCATCTTCGCGTGAGGAGGATAGTATCACGCTGGGTGCCGCACAACCTCACCGATGCTCAGAAGCAGGCCCGGGTGGAATGGTGCCGTGATATGCTTAACAAATTTGAAGCAGGCTCGTCTCGGCGTGTTTACGACATCGTTACAGGTGATGAGTCCTGGATTTATCAATACGACCCAGAAACCAAGCGCCAGTCGACTGTTTGGGTGTTTCAAAATGAGCCAACGCCTACCAAAGTGAAGCGATCTAGAAGCGGGGGAAAGATTTTGATCGCTAGCTTTTTTAATTTGACTGGCCACTTGGTATCAATTCCCTTACGGGATCAAAGAAGCATTAATGCCGAATGGTATACTACCAAATGTTTGCCAGAAGTTTTCTCTGTTATAAGCAACAAGCGACCAAACACAGGGCTCCGCGGGCTACTGCTCCACCACGACAATGCACCTGCGCACACCGCACTCAAAACGAGGGACTTCCTGGACAGCACGCCAGTCAAACTCCTGGGTCACCCTCCTTACAGCCCTGATCTAGCACCGTGTGACTTCTTTTTATTCCCAAAAATAAAAAATCAGCTCAAAAGGATAAAATTTTCGTCGCCGGAAGATGCGCTGGCTGCGTTCGAGCAGGCTGTAAACGAGGTGTCTGCGGCGGACTGGAAAAAGTGTTTTGAAAACTGGTTTAGGCGCATGAATCTTTGTATAGAGGCTGGTGGAAAGTACTTTGAAAAGATTTAATAAAAATATATGTACGTATAGAACAATTTTTTTTAGTTTCGCAAAACTTTCTGAGTGTCCCACGTATAATTAACAAATTTCAACTTATATTATGAATGAAACGGAACGTTTATCAAGTTGACTTGACTGACATTTTCAATTGACAGTTCTATGACAGTGACGTCTGACAAATTAACTTGACATTGACAGCTAATAACAAACAAAATGAGGTTAGAAATCATCAATGATTTTTCTTTGTTTGAACATTAACACAATAACTATAGTTTTAAACTAAACTTAAGTACATTAAGAACTTAATCTAGACTTATGACTAACAGAATCTTCGGGGCTTTATTATAGCTCTGCCGAATGAAGAATATGTTACTGCTGAACGGTTTGTATGACTATTTGGTGTCTGTGTATGTAATGTGTTTGTTTTTGTTTCAGGTTGTTGGACGGGAATAGCTGAACAAGGGGATTGACGGTTGGATGTTGATGACGGCTGTGTACTGGAAGACGGCGGTGAACTTGTATCAAGTGGAACTGATGGGAATTGTAGTGGACTACTATTTGGAGCAGAGAAAGTGGCTGAAAGTTTTGGTTTGAAGATATGTTGGCGATTACGACGGAAAGTACCTTCTGGGGAAACTATACTATAAGATCTGGGCTGTGGACCTATGTCTGATATAGTACCTGGTGTCCATATACTATCTGGCTGTTTCTTAAAGTATATTTTATCACCTATGTTTAACGAAGACAATGGTTTTGTATGTTGATTATAATAAATCTGTGATTTTTTATCTTTTATTTGAATTTTATTTGTTACAGACCTGTAGTTAGGTAATTTAGGTTTCAGAGTCTGTTCTAAGACTGGAAGTTTAGTTCTAAGTGCCCTGGACATAAGTAATTGTGCAGGTGAATACATGCCTTCTTTAGGTGTATTCCTGTACTGTAATAATGCTAAATGAGGGTCTGAACTATCACTAAGACATTTTTTTAATATGTTCTTAACCGTGCCTATGGTTCTTTCTACAAGACCATTAGACCGTGGAAGATAGGGACTTGATGTGACATGTTGTATTTGCCAATCTAAAGCAAAATTATGAAACTCTTTTGAGTTAAATGGGGGACCATTATCTGAAATTAGAGTATTGGGAATTCCATGTCTGGAAAAAATTGACTTTAAATGACTAATGACAATTTTACTAGTGGATCCACCTACTAGCTTACAAATCTCGACGTATTGTGAATAATAATCAACGACTATGATGTACTTGTCTGAATTGAGATCAAATAGATCAACACCGACTTTATTCCAAGGGATTGGTTTTACTTCATGTGGCTGTAGTGGCTCTTTGGAATTGCTGCGTCTGTTGGTCAGACAGATATGACAATTATTAACATACCTTTCTATATCAGAGTACATATTATACTAGGTTTCTAGCTAATCTTTGGCAACTGTGAATACCCTGGTGACCTTCATGGATCTGTTTCAATATGTCATTCCTCATAGCTACTGGTATAATAATACTATTATTTTTAAAGATAATACCATTAATAATGTGTATATCTGTTTTTAAAGGAAAATATGTCCTAAGGATGTCTGGAAGTAATTTTTTATGTTCAGGCCATCCTGATATGCAATATTTACTTAAAAGTGATTGGAAAGTCTGTTCTTGAATTAATTTAAGTTTATTTGGACTAACTGACAGTGATTTAATAACTAAATTGACATGCAAATCTAGGTCTGAATCTAGATCTTGTAATGACTGTTCTGGTAACGCTGCTCTAGACAGAGTATCAGCTACAAAAAGATATTTGCCTGGTTTGTAAGTTACATTCAGGTCATATGGTTGTAATCTCAGCATTATTCTTTGAAGACGGGGTGGAATGTTATAAATTGGTTTCTTATACAGTGAAACTATTGGTTTGTGGTCTGTTTCAACTAAGGTGTGGCGACCATAGATATATTGGTGAAACTTTGTACAACCAAATAAGATAGCTAAGAGCTCTTTCTCAATCTGAGAGTATGACTGTTGACATGAGCTTAATGAAGCTGAAGCATATGCGATGGGGTGTTTGTCATGACAAATCACTGCACCCATGGCATCTTTAGACGAATCGACAGACAGTGTAATTGGTTTATTTTGATCATAATATATCAAGACAGGGGCTTTAGTTATACATTCCTTTAATGTATTAAATTCTACATTATGTCTATCTTGCCAAGACCAATCATTATCTTTAGACAGAAGTGTTCTTAAATTTGAAGTTTTTTCTGATAGATTCTCTATGTATGAGCCTAAATATGTGACCATACCTAAGAAACGTTGTAATTCTGTGACATTTGTAGGGGGTGGCATACTGCAAATGGCTTTGACTTTGTTTTCATCAACTCTTACACCATCTTTAGAAAAGATGTGTCCTAAATATTTGACTTCACTTTTACATATGTTAGACTTTTCTTTATTAAATTTTATGCCTATTTCCCTAGCTTTTTCTAAGACTTGTTTTAACCTAAAATCATGTTCTTCTTTTGTTTTACCATAAATTAAAAAATCATCCATCATGATTTTAATTCCTGAGATATCAGAGAATTTCTTTGTCATAATGGAATGAAACAGTTCTGGGGCTGCATTTATACCAAAGGGAAGTCTTAGGAATCTATATCTACCTTGAGGTGTGATAAATGTACATAGCTTTGAAGAAGCTTCATCTAACTTGAGCATATAAAATCCTTTGTTTGCATCAAGGGTAGTAAAATACTGTGCACCAGAGAGGCTGCATTTAATTTCATCTATCGTTGGAAATTGATAATGAGGACGCATAATTGCTTTATTAAGTTTTCTTGGATCTATACACAGGCGTAGTTTACCATTTTTCTTTGATGCAATCACAATAGAACTTACCCATTCTGTTGGTTCCTCGACTTTGACTATAATTTGATCCTTTTCTAACATAGCTAATTCTTCTTTTAATTGTTCTAATAGACTGAATGGAATTCTACGGCAGGCATCAACAGATGGAATAGCATCAGGCTTCATTGACAAATGACATTCATAATCTTTAAGACAACCTATTCCTGTGAAGAGATCTTTGTATTCAACAATCTGTGATACATTGACTGACTCATGAAATTGGACATTATGGACTCTTTTAACTAATTTTAAAATCTCACAACTGTTACGACCAATAATATTTCTACAAGGTAAATCTACAACATGAAAATTGACTTTGTATGCTATGTTGTTATGGTTGACTGACAGAATGCATTGACCTACAGTAGGTAGTATTTCACCACTGAATGTTGAGAGTTTGTGACTACTTTTCACTATACTATTCAATGGCAAATTAAGTTTATTGTATGTATTGAATGATAAAATGTTAGTGTCTGCACCTGTATCAAGTAAAAAGTCTACATTCTTACTATTTATGAATAAAGTTGCATTAAATGGGTTTCTTTGGCTGACAGAAATCTCATTCATGAAAAGACTATTTAAAAAATATGTATCAGATGGATTACCCTTACTTTCTTCTTCTACGAATCTCACTTGCATGCTACGGCAACATTTGGCAAAGTGGTTCGGCTTGTGGCAGTTGTTACAGATGACACCTATGGCTGGACATTTTGATCGGTGAACTTGACCGCATCTTGAGCAGATCTTGGTTGACTGTTGAGGTTCTTGACTGGACGACGTTTTGTTTGTTCGACGATGTTGACTTTCTTGTGACTGACGATTTTGACTTTCTTGAGACTGCTGACTTTGACTTCCTTGACGACTATGACTTCTTGGACGACTGTGACTTCTTTGACGACTGTTTGTTTGGTGACTACGACGCGATTGACTGGCGACAACACTTACTTCGTGGCTTGCTATCGCTCTAGCCTCTAACCTTGTGTTTCTCAGTGTTTTAGCGAGACTGACGGCGGCATCGAATGAAGTTGGTTTCTCGATCAGGATATGTTCTCTGATGTACGAGCAAGTTAAATTTAAGTTCCATGAAAATATGTCCTTTACTATGTCATCGGCAAGACCTTCGAAATTGCATTGGATACTTAAATTCTTGAGATCGGTGGCATACGTCTCAATTTCTTCATCTGGACCTTGTTTTCTGTTGAACAGCTTATGCCTTTCGACGGAAATATTAACACGTGGCGTAAAAAAATCTTCAAATTTGGCGAGTAGATTCTTATAGGTGATCTTCTCCATATCCGTATTGAACGAGTGAAATATCTGAAGAGCGTCCGGACCCATTGTTTGTAATAAAATGGCTACCTTTCTGTTGTCGGATTCGTTCTCCAAACTGTTAGCGATCATATAAATGCCAAGACTGGTTTTAAAATTTCGCCAAGCCAGTGGCATGTTCGATGCGTTGATATTAAGGTAGAAATTACTCGGCGGCAGGGGACGATTTGTACTTGCATTTTCGGCCATCTTAGGACTGGAGCACGCGGCGACGTTACAGGTGAAAATTTTCTTTGCGACTTATTGGATTTTGTGTTCTTTCTGGCATCGACTTCTGAATACTACTGCTGAATACTTCTGACACCATGTTATGGTGCGTGGACGGGTTTATACTTGAAATAAGACGACTGGATTCTGGTATTAAATTATACGTGTATTCATGACGAGCGGGTGGAAGGCAACAACGGGAGGAACAGTGAACCATAGATACATAATATATTATTTTGTAAGTTCGGATACGTAACAGGTATATAGATAGATTGGACTTTGGAGAAGATCATATAACTTTTATCCCGAGAGAACATGCCTTTGGGATAATTTCTGAATTCATGCGGGCGTAGCTCCTTGTAGCAGCTAATACTTTTATAATCTAGTCTATTTTCAAAGACTTTTTATGACAAAAATGTAGCGAACAAAAAACCATTCAATCCTATAGTACACTCACTTGCATGTTCACCCGTCGAACGATAAAAAAAAACAACAAAGATCCGCAGCTATTCTATCCCTACCTTCCTCGCATTGTTTTCCTATCGACAATTGTCGCAAGTCTATCACAAAGCAAATAAACAAGCTTGGCAAACTCCTAAAATCGTATTGTTCACAGAACGAGTTGGAATGTTGTCAACGATTTGAGATAGAGCCTTCAAACTTTGTGTTACGTACTTGTTCCGGCTTATAGGTACAGTTTGTAGGATAGATTTTGTTTTAGAGGTTTTAAAATGGTTGGTAGATGTGGAACAATCATGCTGTTTGATTGTGTTTTCGTTTTGGATAATTTGTATAGAAATTGATAACTGTGTGTCAGACAGATTTTAGAATATAGTGATTCCAAGGACTCGCAATATATTGACATCCAACCAATGAGGATAAACTATGAAGCAAAGTTTGAATTTAAAATCACTTCTAATGCCGTAGAAGTGCGATTATATTTATAATTATTTTTGCGCATCCACGTTTTTTTTTTCGAAAATAAGGAGAATACAATTTTCCGAAACATTAAACTAAGCAGTGGTTGGTAAATCCCGTACCTATCTTAATCTGCCATATTTTGAAAAATATGCACAACTATAAAAAAAATGTTAATAAACTCGCGATACAACCCAACAACTATGAAATTTGACATATCGTAGACCACACGCCACACAAGTGCCTCTAGTGGTGAATTCATACGCGGTAGCCCCCATTGACAACATTTATCAAGAGACTTGAGATAGTTTGGGATTAAAGACGAAAACATTCGGTAGCGCGGGTCAATCCCATAGACTTTGAACTTTTAACAGTCATTATAGCTGAGTAGATGTCAGTTTACTTAAAATCCCTTGTTTGATCCCTGCAGGCAAGTAGCTCATATGTTGTTCTTTTTTTTCTTGGTATTAATCGTTACGTAAGTAAGTAATCAATTAATTTTAACGTAAAAGTAAATGTTCCTTATACAATTTGCCTGCTCTAATTTATCAGAGACTAGCCTTAATTGGCGTAATTTATAGACATAATGTATACTTGAGTTATTAGTAATTTATAGCTCAGGCAATAACATCACTTACCGCTGTTATGTCAAATTGATTGAGTTTAGCTGTAGGTAATGCATTACAAATATACCTACTTGTTAGGTTTAGTCAACAGCACGGACGTCGAAATAAATTACAAGCACGCCCCCTGGTGGCGACTCCAAGAAAAACTACGGTTTGGCGCGCTTCACTGGGTGAGGTGGAGAATCGATACATTAGGCACTTAGTAATATACTCAGTTTATGCTGTAGTGGCACAGTATGCTCTATTATCTAACGGAGAATTATCCGAAGAGGCAGAAGAATCTAACAACAAACATGACAAGGCCTTCAGGCGGGATCACATGAGAAAAATGTCTCCAGTTCTTACGAATATGGGCTTAATTAACAGACTTTACTCAGCTCAGACCCATTCATTACTAGTCTTCGGCAACTACCCCGTAAGAAAAAGAGCGTTATGTCGAGGCAGGTTTTAGATTTTACGAATTTAGTTTAAATTGAAATTAGGTTTGTTGTTGTGGTCATGATTACGTTTGTAAATTAATTCTAGTGTTAGTTGTCATGCTTTTCGTTGTATATAATACGTATATTATATAAAAGAATACGTATTTAATTGTATCCCCTTCATGAATAGAATTAATATCATATTCAGATGTATTTCCGAAGGAGGAACGGTAAATCTCAAATAAAGACTATTTAAATTTAAATATAAACCGTACATATTGTACAGTTTATTGTATATTATGTATTAAATTATTTAAATAAAGCTTGAATGTACATTTGGGAAGTATTTTTAATTATTTACCCTTCGGAAAAAAAGTAAGGAATTTATGACCACGCTTGTAGTCCAAGCGCCCTACTTGGACTACCTTGCGCTTGCGTGGTGGGGACTGGGGACAGCAGAATTATAGCAATAAAGTTCTGACCGCCTGCAAGCTTGGACATCATAGAATCACAGTCGATCCGTAATATTTGTAAGTAAATTTTGTAACAGTAACAATTTGAATAAACCCAGTGTATCGAGTAAGGACACCACACACGATGTCATAAACTAAGGGAATCATCCATCTGACTGCCTGATGGTTTGGTGGTTTTCTATCGACCACCCTTGATGCGACGTACCTATTAACATCTATCTTATCCAATTGCATCGCATCCAATCACATTACCTGTAATCAGTCGTCATTGATTTGTTTAACTTAATAGTTTGATAAACAATGTCAGTTTGCTTGTTTTATTGTTCAAATTAAACAGCTCGTAAACCACCTCGTTGGTGGTCGCAAGCGCTACTGAGCATGAGGTCCTGGGTTTAATTCACAGGTAGGGAATGTATTATTGGGTTTTTCCATCTGAAGGTTTTCAGTTGCAGCCCTTATGGCTGCGTCAACAAATGGTGTTACCGGTCAAGTGCGAGTGTTCCGTATAAACAGCTACATACACCAAAATAAAGAGGTAAATTTACTAACGTTCGTAAACAATGATAGTGCTTATGGGTAGACATCCCACCCATACGCACTATTACTATTACATTAAAACTAAATGAAAGTAAATTTAAAAATTTAGTTCAAAGCACTCTTTGTAAACAAGCATATTACAAATTAGATGGTTATATTCAAGATAAGAATGCTTGGAAACATGCTGGTCCTGCTCCATAGGGCATCTGCATCTTTGGTGTAGACAAAATCAAATTTGTTAATTTATATGCCCATTCATAGTTATTGTATTCATTGTTTTTTTTTTTATAAATTGACTCACACACTGTTCCGTTGTTGTTGAATTAGGTATTTTACCTATGTTTGCAATATTTGTAAGTATGTGAGAACCATGTTCCTACTTGTCAAATTAATTAATTTTACTGTTAGTGCTTTTTAATACTTTATACCTGTACGTAGTATAGTGTGTACAGCTATTCTGGGTGCATCGTCCTCACATACATTAATGTAAAAAAAGATTAAGTATGGAGTTTCTTGTGCGTTCTTCTCCATAACAATCTACTTTCCGAATGCACTTTAGAATATTTTTTATTACTTGTAAATTTTTATTTTTATTTATTTGACGTTCAAAAGTGCCGTTTATTGGCCTAATTGAATAAATATATTTGACTTTGACTTTACGCACTAAACGTTATGGAAATACTTTCATTATGCGTACAGCTAAGGAGTGGAATTCCCTGCCGGAGTCTGTGTTTCCCGATAGCGTCTAATTTTATTTTCCATGTTTTATTTTACCACTTTTTTGGCATGATTAAAATGTATATTCATGCCAAATAACTGCTTTCTAGTACTAAAAGTATCTGAGCTAAGCTGCGGATGGAAGGACGGATGGACGGGCAGACGGACATGGTGAATCTGTAAGGGTTCCATGTTGACTACGGAACCCCTTATAATTTTATTTGCCATAGACACGGCAATAAAAAGAAGAAGCAACCGGCAGTCTGGACTTGAGCCCGGTGTATGGGCTTGTGCTCGCCCCCTACTAACTACATGGGACATAAAAACATTATTGTTGAAATATGAGTGTATTATTATGTGCATCACAGCCTTAATCTTCGGGGAAAACAATCGTGATGTTAAGTATGTATTTACAATTATTTACAGCATTCATAATTATTTACAATTTTGTTTTTACCCGACTGCCGAAGGAGAGTAATGTGTTTATTGTATAAGATTTACTACAACGCAGCCATTGAAACTTCAGGGTGGCCAAGATATTTGGGGAGAACTATAGCTTCCATCTCAGTGTACTGTAAATTTTTATTTTTTGGTTGCTTAAGGGAAACGACTTGCTTGGTTCAATCATCATCATCTGCCTAGCCTTTTCCCAATTGTTGTTGGGGTCGGCTTCCAGTCTTACCGGATTCAGCTGAGTACCAGTGTTTTACACGGAGCGACTGCCTATCTGACCTCCACAACCCAGTAACTGGGTAACACGATACCTCTTGGTAAGACTGGTGTCAGATCTCTGCTCAAGCTTCTGACTACTTGTAACGACTGTCAAAGATCTTCAAATGACAGCCGGGACCAACGGCTTAACGTGCTTTCCGAGGCACGTAGGAAACTCGTTATGTTGAAACGGTCACCCATCCACGGACCGACCTCGTCAAGCATTGCTTAACCTTGAAGATCCAGTGCGGCTGTTATTATTTAGCCACGAGCTCCTCTTGCATGTTTGTTTGTTGCATGGGAATAAAGGGCAATTTGATCAGACGCAGGCGCTGAAATGTCGCGTCATAACCACGTCCGAGCAACGAAATATCGTGTGTCCTAAATTAGAATGGATTAGGAAGCCGCCCGTGCTATGTCCGCGCCCGACGCCTTTTTCTGTGTGGCCTGCGCCCAAAGGAAGAGACAACTTGACACAACTTGAGAGCCTCTTTACAACAGATTAAAAATACATCAGATAAAACAAAAATGATAGTAACTTTGTTGCCTTTAACAACAGTTAGTTTTTATTTAGAACAATTTCTTTGATACCGGAAATAAAACTTTCTGTGGGCATCGTACACGTTGAAACTTTTCATTGACACAATGGACAATACTGGAATGAAATGGACGTTATTTTTGACTATCGGTTACAGAAAGCCACCAAAGAGAGGATTCATTCCCAAAGTGACTCCGGTGGTCTACACAGATATGCAAGAGGGCAAAGAGAGAAAAATCTGGGGACAAAGCGGGTAAAAAAATTATATGTAGAATTTCGAAATTAGGGTGTTGAACTGTGGTTCATGTAGCACAGACGGGAGTAAAACACTGATGTCTCCTATTAGACTACTAAGAATATACTATTTATAAAAATATGTTGTGTTGCTAACCTTATAGTCAAAATTGAACAACCAAAAGTGCCTGTAATTTCACTGGCACTCAAAATCCTACAAGAGAGAACACAGCAATGCCACTTAGAAACAGAAATGAGAAAATAATATTTCCCATTTCTAAAGGAGCTCTACTACTTCTAATTTAATCAAGCCATTTGCGTTCTTCTCACAGAAGCCCTTCAAATGTCTATAGTGACAGTGTATATTCAGAGAAGTATGATCCTTTATGAATGAGTGGGTTAGTCTGAATACCGTCTTGAGAGACTTATGCAAGACCTCGGTACGTGAGATTCCATACAATATTCATTTACTTATTCCTGGAGTTCCACGTATGTATCTTGTTCTGTGAATTTAGTAGGGTTGCCTTTTGTGAGAAAATTGTTAATAGGACTAAATTACTTGGCAAATGTTAAAGAGTACCTACTGAATAATTATGTGTTTATTTTTGTTCCCGTTTTTATATTTTTCCAACGTTTTAATTAAATGACTCTACGGTATTTACTTTTTTGTTGAGTTTGTTGAGGCCTTGTCTCAACAAATTTTATAATTTTTGTACTTTGTTTCATGTAAGATTTGCTTTTTATGTGACAAAAATGTGTGTATGCTTTTCGTTTCGTTTTTCTTATTTTTTATTTTTTTAACCACAATTGAACATCATTCCAAACGTCATTTAGAATAGCAAGTAAGTTTATCAATTACCTTCATCGAACTGTTAACCTACCTAACATTAATAAAGGTCTATTATATTTGTTTTTACGAATTTCGATGCTTGTTAATGAGTTACATCACAAAGACTAAACGGATTGGGATTAGAACATAGGATACTTTTATCATAGCAGAACGTTCCTGTCGTATGATTTTCGACTTTCAGGCGGGCCACATCGCAGGCAAAAACTAGTGAAAATGTTATTTACCTCTCAGCATAGAATTAACTATGCGTATACCACATAATTAGTACCACTTTAGTTCATAATAAACTCGAGGTTTCTCTAAGAATTGCTTCACTTTGAATGTGTCCATTATGTGTCACGTCTCCATGAATTAATTTCACCTAAGTCACTGAATAAGATATCAGAATTCTAGCTCTGTGAGAAATGTGGTTTCAACACGTCTAGATTTGTTATTCGTGTTTTGATTTAATATTATTTTAGTTCTGTGTTTACGTTTGCAGGTTTTCGTCTTTAAAAAAACTTCATAGTGTATGAAAAATTAGATTATCCCATGGGAAAAAAAATCGGGTAACAAGTGTACCAACGCCCTTATTTCAAAACTTTAAAAGCACACCGAAGGACATCCCCGATGAATAAAAATACCGGTCTCAACTTGATCCAAGTTGGCAGACAAGCTCGCTTCCAACTTAAGAATACAATATTTCTCCACCAGCTTTATTTTGCGGTAGATATCCAAAATGAACAAGTTTCACAAGAACAGTCTGCTAAGGCAATAAAGTTTTCCGATTTCGGAAATTAAATCCGTGGTTTTGGCGTAAGCGGAATCTTGTCCACCTGAAATCTGAGAGGATTTCAATCATAAAAACTTAAGACTGAACCATTCTTGATTAAAAACTGTTCTCTAGAAAATGGTTCCGTCAGTAAAGCAGATTAAAACACACCGCGAAAATTAATTTTATAAATGATTCTGTAAAGCAATGAGAATTTGTATACGTAAGTGAAAATTCAGAAAAGCGACGAATGATACGGTTGCAGTTATTAAATCATTCAAGCTTCAATGGGTAATTTTCTGGTTCGCATTGTTTTCATCATTATAGATTAATGTGTAATTAATGGATATGCAAACGTTTGGAGTGATGGGGAGGATTCCAATTCTAGTGGGATTTATGAAACTTTATGGATTAGGTGAATTTTATATTGTTTTCATATTTCGTATCCATTCCTGTGTATTTTGCAGATATAATAAATAAATAAATAAATAAAATAAAATAGCCTTTATTGCTGTTTCTTTCTTACAATTAATTATTACATGCCTACTTATTAAAACTAAATTGATTTCGTATATTCTAACTTGCATTTGCGTGATCGGCAACTGGGAGTTTATGTGAAACAGCTTGTCTATCGACAAAGGCCTCCTCTAAAGATTTCCACCTACTCCTGTCTCTTGCTAAACGGGTCCACATTGGACCAGCTATTTTCTTGAGGTCATCCTCCCATCTTTTGGTTTGTCTGCCTCTATTTCTTTTGCTATCTCTTGGATACCATTCTGTTACTAACTTAGTCCATTTCTCTATACTTTCTCTCAACATAATGTCCTGTCCAACGCCATTTGAGCTGTCTGTAGGCTGTGTATGCACTTTTAAATTTTGTTTTCTTTTTAATATCTTGTAATTTCACTCTATCCCTTCTTTTTATACCTAAAATACTCCTTTCTATTGAATTCTGGCAGACTTTCAATTTACTCAGATATAGCGCATAATTTTGCAGATATAGCGCATCTTAAATTGAGTCACACATTTCAAATTTAAAAAGGGGTCGGGTTTTAGTCTGACCGGATGCAGCTGACCTACCTATTCAATATGGAACGACTGCTGTGATATGACCTTTACAACCTGGAAACCAAAATACTATCCATGTAAAGAAACAGATTTTTTATCAAGCAGGTATCCCAGAACCACAATTATGACTGTGTTAAATAACAGGACACTAAAGGGGAATTACTATGATAATCCTGAAGGATAATGTAAGCGTAGTTAAAGGATATCACGCAGCGTCTATCGGCTATAGTTCAAGCTCGAGTACTCCAGTTCTTTGGACACGTGTCCCGACGAGGCAACGACTCTATCGAGCGGCTTGTAGTTTAGAGTAGAGTGGAAGGAACGTGAGCGCGCGGCAGGTCGCCCATGCGATGGACCGACCAGAATTAGTCTGCAGTGGGTGGCCCATTGCATAACAGCTGATAGAGAGGGTTGGCGTCGCATCGTTACGCAAATTATGGCAACCCGAAGTCTCACTGCAACATGATGACCACGACCGCTCTGCCAAGGGTGTACCGACGAAGAAGAAGAGAAGAGTTATAGAGTATCGTCTCCCAATATGAAATTTCTAACTATTTAGAGAGTTTATGTATGCGTTAAAACTTATAACACCAATATTGATACATAGTTATCAACACATACAATGTTTAAGGTGAATATGTTTTTTAATCCTCAAACGCAGTTTACGTCTCAAATGTTGTTAGTGAAATCCCCGAATGATTACTTTAGCAAAAAAAAAGCTTTTTTCCTTGAATTCTCTAAGGGGAATAAACAACCGACACAGACTAAATTGAGTTTATGGATTAGAGCAGGTGGAAACTTGGTTTACAAAAAGAAGTAAATGTTCTGTTAACATTGAAGTACCGATAGCTATGAATCTACTGACTGATTTTCTCTCTAAGGGTTCTGTTCAGTCGTGCCACAGGGGTTGCCCCTGTGGCACGACTAAAAAGTATACAAAACTACACTACAAAAGCGACTAAAAAGTTGCTGGGCAAAATTGCTATTGCTGGTAAATTACTTTACTGCAACTTCGTGACGTATAATGTAGTAGCCAGTAGGCACTTAATTCAATATCACCTTATTTATTTTCACTTGCGTGTAAGTGTTTTAGGTGACTGCGTTTGTTATAATATGGTCGAAGGTGACAACAAACTGAATGCTTGTGTTTTTTTTCAGAGAACCACCAAGCTGACACAAGCATCGTTTTTACTACATCAGGCCTACCTAAGGATCATCAGTCTTCTCCGTGTAAAAATAACTACGATTACATAGCATTGCATTATATTCACAGACATAAATCTAACTATGTAGATGACGTGATTGTATGTACTTCGTGTGCTAAAAAACGGAGTAAAATTACGATCAATGATTTTTATTTAGCATTATCGGCACCGAAAATCCACTGAAATATAGAAATATGCCTTTTTGAGCTGGTAGGAATGTATAGAACAAGTTGGTCGAGGCATTGGAAATGTGTTCTTTCATTGGTAAGTAAATTTGTCTTTAAATTGTTTGTGAAAAAGTGGCACGCTTGGTTTTTATACAAATGGAGGGACTTGTGTTATCTATTTAGATGTATGTGTTATATGATTATATAATTTTTTATGTGATTATATTATTTTCCCGACCATTTTTCTATTGCTAAGGTGTGGTGGTGTTTGTAGCAAGTCTGTACCGACCTTACAGTAAATAACTTAAATTCCCAGCACTTTTCCCGGACGAGGGAGCTTGTAAAAGTGTTTGGATTAAACTAATTAATGTGTTTTATTGTTTCTTTGGAGTGACTGAAGTGCAAATCGTGTTAGCATTGGGTGCACTTTATTGATAGTTTTTTCCTAGTTTCGACGTTTTCAGTGTAAAAAAGCATACCAATTTAAAAACTGGGTCAGTTCGGCAATTAAATAAGTTAATTTTCTTCAAATACGATTTTATGTTAGATTACGGATGGATGGATATGTTTCATTTTGGAAAGATGACAACATATCCATTGGAAAGATGTAAACAAGCCAGCGTTAAAAGTAATTCGCAATATGTGAAAGTTTTCAGATGTAGATATAATTCGTCAAACTAAGAGACTTTATTTTCACTTATCTGTAATTTTCCGAATATTTAAGCAGTGTTTTTTTTGGCGGCAGAAATAAGTAGTTTGCTAGTTTATGAAGCTGACGAAATGTTCCACAACGATTTAAGGTTTTATCTCAAGCTTTAAATAGGAATATCAAACTGCTATTACGCGCCATGTTTTCCTTTATACCTTCGTGGCAAATAACATTAAATCTTCACATTCCTCCTGCGCAAATAACCTGAACATATTGAATAGCACATTCGAAATGTATGCCGTACAATAATATTATGTACATACACTATTCCATCGTATAATAGAACAAGGGATCATAGAAATAGGAACATTTCTATTATAATATGAACATATTACTATTCGGGGAACAGGCAAACTCACTCTTGGCATATCGGGCATATAGGAATATCATTGGTAGAAACTTCGTACATTATATCGAATTTGAAATATGAAAGGATTTTGTATCCGAGAATTTTAAATTCTTTGAATGTTTGAAGGAGATTTCGTTTCGCTACGGATGAATTTTTAGTGGATAGGAATATTAGTTTTATATTGTAGGCATTGAAGTGAGATACGAGTAATAAATAACGTAAATAAATAACGTTTATTGTGTCTAAAAAAAATATACACAAACAATTTTGGGTTTGGAGTCTTCATTTATGCAAGTAATGCGTCGGTGCTCCATGGACCAATTGAAATTTGACCAATTGGTCTATGGGGAAAATTACATGTTTCCATCGTCCAATTATCAACTGGGCTATGGAGAATTGAGAAATGATCCGCTGCCCAGTTTAATAGTATAGTAAAGCCTTGTCCACAAGTATTTAAAAAAAAAACAAGATCAATTTTTGAAACAATAATCATTTACTGAATAATCCCGACATAACAATTCATTTGTGCAAAGATTACAATACAAATCAATGTGAACATCTATATCATTGAGTCCGTTGGGATCCTAGAATTGGCGACAACAGTCTTCGCAATACCCTCATCCCGAAGACATACTGTCATTTGGCAACCAATTGACACCATACGTAATGACACAATTTTCGGTGAAGTGGCCATTTCAAACAGTTTACATATTTTTTAAGAGAACCAGGGCTACCGACATAGCCTGAAGAATTGCCAAACTTAAGTAGCAGTGGGCAGAGCAGATTGCTCGTAGAACGGATGGCCGATTACGTAGAAAGGTTCTGGAGTGACGACCGCGAACCGGAAGACGTTGCATTGGATGGCCTCCTACGAGTACCAGGTGGACCTGGTGAAGGTTGCGGGGATCCACTGGATGCGAGACCCACGGGACTGATCAAATGGTGACGCTTGAGTGAGGCCTATGTCCAGCTGTGGACGTCTTCCGGCTGATATGATGATGATGACATGCTTTTCTATCTTTTCATTGAAGATTCTATTTAAATTAACTATAATTAACGAACATTATATTGTATTTATTTACGACGGTCGAATCAACCATTATTACCTTTAATTTTTTTTTTGTCGTTCGAATATGTCGCTTAATGACCTAATTGAGAAAAAAAAAGATAAACTTTTTTTTTTTTAATTTTTATTATTTATTTATAATATTTTTCAATTCAGTTTTATGTGACCCAAAAAATATAACAAAGGCTTCTTTGAACCCAAGGTATAGGCAAATGGTGTGAACTCGGGGTTATAATGTTATAATGGAACATAGTTTTGGTTTACGTCCAGTGTTCTCCATAGCCCAGTTGGTAATTGGACGATGGAAACATGTCATTTTCCCCATAGACCAATTGGTCAAATTTGAATTGGTCTACGGAGCACCGACAAAGTAATGCCTGTATTAAAAGACTCCGCTCCTTCACAACAGTAGGTACTTACTTAAAACACAATAAAAACTGTACATGGGAGTAGTTAAAAAAAATAGTTATGTAAACGTGTGTGTGCGTATGCATGAGTGTGTGTGTGTTGTTGAGTGTACATGAGTGTTATGGATGAGTGGTTGTATGTGTATGCGTGTGTGAATGTACGTGTAGGTATGGGAGAGTCTCAGTAAGTGTGAGAGTTGGTCGTGCACTTGTATTAAGTTACGTTTTGTAGGAGAGCTTCAGTATTTTCATAGGTCAGTGGTTTTAACCAATCAGTCAACATTTCTTTACAAATATGATAAGATTTTGAATATACGAAAATTTCTTTATTTATTTTGTTATATAATTGAGCCGATCGTTTACTAAATTGCATAGTACCGAATTTGGTCTTGGTTATAGGTATTTGAGCTATATTGTCTTTTCTTCTTCTAGCGTGTATATCCGCATTATAAGGTAAGGTTTTGTGCTTTTTTTAAATTATTTGAGTAACGAGTATTATGTATTTTGACAGTTGGCGTGTTTTTTTCAAAGAATTGTCTTGATAAAACGATTGTGACTTCAACTCGCGGTTTCTGGAAAGTGAATATCGAGCCATTGTTCAAATCAAACGTTAGACAAATTATACGGCACCAATTTTTTTTTATATTTTGTAAAAAATATTCAACCAATCACTGCTGGTAATGCTCACAGAAAAAAACTGAAATTGGGACCAAATCCCATTTTTTTAAAAGTTTTCTGAATAGTACAAATTATATCACTCAGTAAACTCAGTTTACTAAAACCGTCGAACATGGCTTGACCAGAGATTTTGGTTTAAACTCAAAGATGTATTATGAAGTAGGATAGTTTAGCATCCGGGAAAATTAAAATATTTCCGCAAGCTACGGATAGATAACTACGGATCCGCTTGCCACACCTCACACACATCCTCCACATTTTTCATTACTGAGTGAACTAGTAATCTGATTTTACTTAAGATATCCAGTATTGAAAATAGGACGGAATGCAGAATCTACATGAATCAGAATCCAGAATCAGAATCAGAATTTTATTTGTAAAACATAGGTTACACAGCAGTGTGTGGGGTGTTACAACATTATAGATACTCTCTATGTTTTGCCATGGGGCGTACAAATATGATTTGCAATATTCAATATAATTAACTACTGATACAATACAAATGATTACCAATAATAATAATAGAAAAAGAGTCAGAATACACACATACACATTTCCGAATCAACATCTTAATAAATCAACAATTAGAAGCGTCTCATTAATAAAATTCTAATGTACATGTCAATTAGTTAAATATCCAAATGTTGAGTACTGATCAAAGGATCTCGTTTTAGCATGACAATATAGCGGTCATTGACATACTTCCATTTTTATTTTATAGCATTCTTCATTTTAAAATGGAAATAAATACATTAATAAGCCGAACTTACCGAATCGTCATCTATCGTGAACGTGATCCTCAATTTTTAAACTATAAAAAGGAAGAGGTTCTCAATTCGAATGTTCCTTTTTTTATTTTACCTCAGAACTTTTTACTAGGTGAACGAAACGATTTTGATGATTCTTTTTTATTTTGCTCACGCATGTGGCTTTGGCCGATACATAGAACCCACAATAAACAATTTCATATGTGTTTAAATTGTCAGACCGCGTGCGTGAGCAAATCCGCGTGATACTAAAAACGCCATTACTTGTTAAATACCAAAATTGCAAAAGCAAATAATTAACTAAAAGTGGTTTCGTTTCAGCTTGGCACACGCCTAATCAATGTTAATGACCGTGATAGAGAAAGGGCAATCCCTTTCCCTAAAACCTCTTCGTAGAACCCCGAGCAATGGATTATGGATCGTTTTTAGGGTTCCGTAGCCAAATGGCAAAAAACGGAACCCTTATAGATTCGTCATGTCTGTCTGTCTGTCTGTCCGTCCGTATGTCACAGCCACTTTTTTCCGAAACTATAAGAAGTATGCTGTTGAAAGTTGGTAAGTAGATGTATTCTGTGAACCGCATTAAGATTATCAATCTAAAATAGAAAATAAACAATAAATTTTGGGGGTCCCCATACTTGAAACTGAAACTAAATTATTATTTTTCCATCAAACCCATACGTGTGGGGTATCTATGGATAGGTCTTCAAAAATGATATTGAGTTTTCTAATATAATTTTTTTCTAAACTGAATAGTTTGCGCGAGAGACACTTCCAAAGTGGTAAAATGTGTCCCCCCCCCCCCGTAACTTCTAAAATAAGAGAATGATAAAACTAAAAAAAATATATGATGTACATTACCATGTAAACTACCACCGAAAATTGGTTTGAACGAGATCTAGTTAGTAGTTTTTTTTTAATACGTCATAAATCGTAAACCGCAATTTACCAAGGGTTCCGCCCTTCGTGCGCGAGTCCGACTCGCACTTGGCCGGTTTTTCTTATTCATTACTAAATTTAAAAAAAAATACAACTGACTTCCAAATAAAAACACAGCAAAGTCCTAACGCCCTAAGTTCTGTATATTTTTCGATACTATTTATCCATAACTTTGAATTTGTTGTGTCTGTGTCGAATAGTAGTTTTCTTTCCCCACATATTTATATTAACAAACACAAATCGCACCACAAACACCAACCCGGAACAACTATCGGCCATGCAAATATTTGCTCCGTGGGACGATAACCAACTTATAATTGCCTAGAGCCAAGCTACCAAACATAATTTATCCATTCAAATCGATTTTCCACAACTCTTGACGTCCGTCCATCAAGATAAGCGTGAAATCATAGACATAGAGATCTGGACTGAGCATTAGTTTCACAAAATTGACTAACTGCAGAGAACGAGACCGTAAGCAGGAAAACGCAGTGTTGGAAGGCCCTCCTACTAGGTACACCGATGAATTGGTTCAGGCGTATAAATCGTTTACATCTAAATCGTTTTGGAGGAGTTTCCAAAATTAGCAAAAAATATCGTGTTGTTCATTATTGTTTTAAATCAAATCTGTTAGTTACACGAAAAAACGATAATTCACAAATAATGTACATGTATCAATAATATTTACATATATTTTTTGAAACCTTTTAACCTAGCCGTTACTAAGGAGTATGCTTTAGAAAGTAACCGTTTTACGGCACTAAAGCGATAGAAGGCTGAGGGAATCAGCTTTATACAGAGCTAGATAATATAGAAAGAGACAAAACGAATATGCGGCCAATTCCTATCTCAATTCTGTAGGTCGTGGTAACGAAGGTGGTACCGCAAACTTGTGACGTAGACTAATAAGAATTATAGAATGCAACAGTAATTGGATGCACAGTCGCATTGTCTCTCTCACACATTTCTGACCGTATTCACTCGACAGACAAGGAATGCTCCGTCCATTGCTCTAATTCTATGTGTAAAACGACGCCTGTCTGTCGCCAATAACATCACGCCATATTGGGGCTATTGAAGGATTTATTGAGCAATAGATAATTCTCGTAGTATGAGAGTCGTTGTCAACTTTATGGCATATCGCGAGTCTGCTGCAATCTCTTTTTATGAAACTTTTTGATGTTCGTGATAGCCAGGATTTTTATTAAAGCCTGTTTAACCGAGGTTAATTATTGTTCTTTAGCTTAGAATATTTATAAATCAATGACCAGATAATATATTGTGCACTACTTGAGGGTTCAAATCTTAGCAATTACCAATGTGAATTGTTACTTAATAAGTTTATCTTAATGCTCGTTCACACAGGTGTCCGTTTTACACCGCTTTATGGTATACGTTTTTATTCGGTAATGGCGTATGAAGTTGTATAAATAAGCGAGTTTACACACACAACAGTATTGAAATACTGATACGTTTACGCCATTACCCCCAATAGCGACGGATCCGTTAAAATGATCCTGAAAGTACGGATATTTTGTGTGAACGAGTCATTAGCCATTACTGACATCAGGAAAACGTCTTCAGGAAACATGGACGCTTATAATAAGCAAATATACGAAATTGCAAACTTGTATGAGAAGAGTTCTTTGCATTACGAGGTGTTATTGTACAAAAAAACTTTTTAACATAAAATCAAACCGACTTCCAAAACAAAACACTATAAAGCGAAAAATAACTTTATTTTTAAAGTTATTTTCTTTTAACTTTTAAACTTAAACTTCTTTTAAACTTAAACTTTTAAACTTTCTTTTCCGAAGTTAGAGAAAGAAAAGAAAGTTATTTTTCGCTTTATAGTGTTTTGTTTTGGAAGTCGGTTTGATTTTTTGTTAAAAAGTTTTTTATTTATCTCTTTTTAGTCTTGGTAGGTACCTCCAATTGCCATAAAAATAATATATAGCCAAAGTACATCTCAAGACGATTCCAATAAGCCCAAACACGACTTGGATACAGTGTTTTATTTCGGAGTTGCAGTGCCTACCTGCCGGCTTCATTATCAGATCAGTTCAATGGTACCATTTTCATCAGTACTATTTATTTATGTGTATTTGGTTCATCATAGTCGTTTAAATATTCGAGATATCGTAGACATGTGACAAACTTAGCATTAAGGAGTTCCATTGGCCATCTGTGGTCTTCTTCACCAGTTCCACTTCACCAAATGATACTTTCTGAGTGCAAATGATTGCATTGTAGATGAAAATGCCAAAATCGCTATATGTATGCCTATAATATTTGAGGAGTTCCATCGATTTCTCCAAGGTCTCATCATCAGATCCTGACTTGATGACTATGGGACCAACTAGGAAGTATACCCTTTCAAACAAAAGAAGAATTTTCCAAATCGGTCCAGGCGTCTTTGAGTAATCGGGGAACATACATAAAAAAAAAGATTCCGACGAATTGAGAACCTCCTCCTTTTTTTGAAGTCGGTTAAAAAAGAAATTATACCAAATCTGAAAAAAATGGCCTTTTTTGATATAGAAATACTGTTCGGGGTTGGATTGAGATAGAGATAAAGGATGAGATAAGAGATGAAAGTCAGTTTAAGGTTAATAAATTCACTGTATTGTCTGTTTCCACAAATATGAGATTAAGATTAATTTATACTAGGATGAATGGTGAACGATAGGGGATTATGAGTCACGCGCACGGTATGTTGCCGAATTACGTACTGAACTATTGCGGTGTAAGTGCAATAATATAAATGATGGAAACATACTGCACGGGTGGCGCAATAATGATGACCCAGGTAAACGTGCTGTACGGTGGTTGACCCGTACATGCTCCCGGGGGCAAAGATAGAGGTTAGTAGGATAAAGATGGAGATGAGATTTACAAGATGATAAACAATATTCAACTTATCAACTACATGACAGGGATAAGGATTAGTAGTGAGTGATTAACAATATTTCTATCAATTACAAGTAGTCTAGCAACTTCTTAGATCGGGCAGGGAAAATACGCGAAAAACAGGGGACGAGGCCCTATCTTCTGTTTGCAAACACTCGCTAGATTTGATAAGATTATTGGGATCACTTTTCTCAGATTGACTAAATTGACCTTGTTCCCTAAGATCACAACACTCACTCACTGCATTTTTCACTTTGACTAAAGATTGCCCTTTTTCCCTAACCGCACTACACTCACTTAAAACACTCTCATTTCCGGGTTGTGAAGAGATCGCAGTAGGTACCTCTCCAGCAGGCTCCGAGGGTTCTCGACGTGTTGACCGCCTGTGACGCCGCCAGCAGTATACCGCCGCAGTTACCAGGATTCCAAAGATTAGAGCATACAAGACGCTATAAAGATGTATATCGTGATAGGATATTCTATGGCTCAATGGTTCAGTTTGTTTCATGATCTCGATCTTTTTCTGTATGTCTTCAAATTGTTGCAATATTTCAGAGTTGTTAGGATTAATTTCAGGAGATTCAGAGATATATGTTGAATTGATTTATAGGTGATATTTGTGGCGCAATAATTCTTGCACCAATATTAATTTTGCTAGACAGCCTATTATTAGAATGGACAACGAAATTGTCCGTCTTTATCAGACAGCCTTCCTCCACATTTAACAGACCTGCATTCATCAATTTAATGGCTGTAATTTCACTGTCACAGAGAAGTTTAAAGTTGCATTCATTGCAACAAAAATAATAATATTTATTATCCGCTGTTAATTCCTTCCAACTGTTTTTACAAGGGGTTCTAATAGTTTTACAGGTTCTTGTGTGTGGGATCGTTTCACACAAGCTGTGATCTTCTTTTAAGGTATTTATAGGGTTTTTTGTGTGACATAAAATCATCTCAGGATTTTGTCTTATACAAGACTGGAGATCAGCATCAGTAAGGATTAAGTACGAGTCTTTTCTAAGGTTAATGGCAGCAAAACTTGAGATAACCTTCACGTGTATCATGTCGTGGTTCAATAATCGTGGGACTGGAATGAGATTAAAGAATTCGTAAAGGTCTCTTTCGATGAGGGGTATTCTTATTTCCATGATTAAGTACTTACTATAGTACTTAGTCCGCACCTTTATCAAGTTGTAGAGATCCTTGAGATTTAAATGGTTGACAGGAAGTGCCATGTCTTTAGAGAGATGTGCTGAAATAGAACTTAATTCCGTTCTTAGCTGTTTAGGAGATATCAGATGGAAGTCCAATTTTCCATTGTAAATATTAGTTACCGTATCAAGAATGGAGTCTTGTGTTTTCCTTAGGCTATACAGTAAGTTATTCGTCGTCATAGCAGATGCTAAGAAATCGGTAACTAAAGTCATGTTCTGTACATGGCGTTGAAGATCTTGATAGGATTCTTTAAGGTACATAAGCCTTTGATTTATCGATTTATGATGTTTGTTCGCAGCTTTCTCCATTCTTTTCATGACGTTAAGTTCGGCTTCTACTATTGAGGTTTGGTTTTTCCAGAGGTTGTACAAATGTTTATCATTTTCTCTCAAAAGGTCGATGTCTTGTGCGTATTTCTCCGCAAAACGCTGATCTAGCACACCAAACAAGCTGTTTGCGACGTAGCCTACTCAGTCTATTAGACCTCGACGCCGGCGCCGCCGCTCGTCTCCAGTTACAAATGATTCATTCATTGTCAACATGCTATCATAATGTTTAATTTCATCAAACTCGTGCCCGAGTTGTAAGATGATACCGTCGCAAGGTGTGTGATCTTTAATAGCGGGGCATAATGTTTCAAGATAATTGATGTACTTCTCGAGTGCCGACTTGCCTTTTTTGTAGGGATACGTATCATAATAAACAATTAAACGCCAATTGTCTCTAATAAGATGCATGTTGGAGATTTTGTCGAAATAAACGCTGTTGTTGCTCAAAGGGGTAAAACGATAAGATGCTTGAGATAAGTTTATTAGTGACAGTAATTAATTAATTTTATTAGCGTTACTGACAGAGCTATAGTCGAAAAGGAGATACGCTTGGGGTTTTTCTTCCTTGGTGCTTCATCCTTAACCTTCGTGTCACTAGGAGGATTATTGTCTCTGTCCGTTGGTAATAGAGATAGCTTAACAACAGGCCGTTTCAGTAAATCATTTTTGGTTTTAAGGGTAACGACTCTGACGTGCCCGTCAGAACCAGGATGCAGTTCTACTACACGCCCTAGAGCCACTTCCCAGGCGGGAGGTTTTCATCTTTGATGATAACAATATCGTTGCGACTGAGATTCTTTTGTGATTGTCTCCATTTAGCTCTGATGGAGAGCTGTGAGAGATATTCATTTTTCCACTGGGTCCAAATATCTTTAAAGATTTTTTGTACCATGTGCCACCGAGTCCTAAGATCATTTTCAGTTTCAAAGATCGTTAAGGTAGGCCCACTTGCAAGAAAGTGTGCCGGGGTTAAAAAGTCTATGTCCTCGGGATCTTCCTTCAGAGGACAAAGTGGTCGAGAGTTTAAACAACCCTCGAATTGAGACAGCAGGGTGCTATATTCTTCGTAGGTGAGTTATTGCTCACCAACAACACGCTTATGATGATGTTTTAAACTTTTCACCGCAGCTTCCCAAAGTCCGCCAGCAGAAGGCCATGACGGAGCATTAAAATGCCACTCGATGTTCATTTCTGCGATGTTAGATAATGTTTCTTGACTTGATATGATTTCTGAGATTTGTAAGATTTCTTGTTTTAGGATCTTGTTGGCTCCAATGAAGTTCTTGCCTTGGTCAATGTAGATGTGCCCGGGAACTCCTCTTCTGGCTGACATACGTCTGAGCGCAGCAATAAAAGCCGACGATGTGAGATCAGATACGAGCTCTAGATGTATGGCTTTTGTAACCATACATATGAAGACTGCTACGTATCCTTTATCTGTTTTGATGCCGCGACCTTTGTTCGCTTTCACCAAAATGTGTCCAGTGTAGTCAATACCGGTATGATAAAAGGGTCGACTAGGATTTAATCTAGATGGAGGCAAGTCACCCATGAGTTGATGTTTTAGAATGGGATCGTGTCTCCTACACTTTACGCACATTCTTAATCGTTTTTTTGTAGCGCGGTTTCCTCCAATTATCCAATATTTTTGACGTATGAATCCACTCGTCATTTTCACTCCACCATGGAAAACTAATTTATGGGATTCGTCTATTATAAGATCAGCCAATTTCGTTTGATTTGGGATGATAATAGGATGCTTCATTTCAGGGTCTAAACTTGAATGTTTTAGCCGTCCACCGACACGGAGTACTCCGTGGCTGTCTAAGATAGGATTGAGATTCAAGATCTGGCTTTTTTTGCTCACAGATTCACCTTTTTCAAGTTGAAGTATTTCCTTGAAAAAGTATTCCTGTTGCACATGTTTTATTAACATTTCCGTTGCTCGTTTGAGGTCATGCAGAGTAAGATAGTTTTCACGCTTCTTTTTGTGAATCAAGATGTCTTTGAATTTGTTTACATAGGCTAAAACTCGAATGATTTTCTTGTGACTGCTGTATTTCTCTAATAATTGTTTTATAACGGAATTGCTAGAGTCAGCAGTAATAGTGTTTACTAGCTTTTTCTTTCTGAGATCTTCAGTTGTTTTATATAGGATGGATTCAAGATTCTTTTCAGGATTGTAATGAGGTAACCAATCGGGTCCGTGCCACCAAAGTGAATGATTTGCTAATTGGGATGCAGTCAGACTACGGCTAGCGCAATCTGCGGGATTTTCTTGGGATTTCACGTACCGCCATCTATCTTTTGAGATAATTTCGCAAATCATTTTAACTCGGTTGGCAACAAAAGGCTTCCATTTTTCTGGTTCACCATTTATCCATCCTAGTACTGCCATGGAATCTACCCAGCCATAGGCTTGGATTTTGAGATCAGATAGGGATGAGATTATTTTGGCCATAAGTTTTGATAATAAAAGAGCCCCACTAAGTTCCAAACGAGGTATAGATTGAGATTTTTTCAAGGGTATCACTTTAGATTTTCCAGCAACAAGGGTTACGTATGTCTTGTGGTTTCTTGTAATTTTACAATAGACAACACACGCGTACGCCTTGGTGCTGGCATCACAAAATCCATGAAGCTCAATTATATCATCCTCCATGGTTTGTATCCATCGAGGTATTTTAAATTGGGATGTATAAGGTAAGTCGGCCTTTATTTTATTCCATTCCAGGGCAATATTAGTGGGTATCGGTTGATCCCAACCTAGTTGCGTGTTCCATGTCTCTTGAAACAATATTTTGAGTTTTATTGTGACTGGCGACACCCAGCCCAAAGGATCGAAGATTTTTGAGATTTCAGACAAGAATTGTCGTTTTGTTGGGATGCCTTCTGTGGTCATTTCTATTGGATGAAAGATAAAGTAGTCTTCTTTCGGATTCCAGCGACGACCTAAAGCTTTAGTTGATTCTGGCTGTTTAAAATGAAATTCTTCATCTTGAGGGTTAATGTGATCGTCTATAAGTTCCGGCAAGTTCGAGCGCCATTTTCTAAGATTGAGGCCGCCTGCCTTAAGAAGATTTGTCATCTCTGCTTTGAGATGTTTGGCAGCTGTCGCGGTATGAGCTCCATGCATGAGATCGTCCATGTAAAAAGAGGTTTCTAAGATATCAGGAGCGCTGCTATTGGGATAATTAGGCCTTTCATCGATGGCAAGTTGTTTCAGGGTCATCATGGCCAGGAAAGGTGCGGCCTTTGTACCGTAGGTGACAGTCGCTAGCTGATATTCTTGCAAAGGTTGGGATTGATGGTTTCTCCAAATAATTTTTTGGAATTTTTGATGATCAGGATGTAGCCAAATGTTACGGAACATCTTCTCAATATCAGCTGTAAATGCGTACTTAAACTGTCTCCATTTTAGGATAAGACTTAAGAGATCCTGCTGCAGGTTCGGCCCCCTGCACATAAGATCATTAAGGCTGTATCCCGTTGAAGTTTTTGCAGAGGCATTAAAGACAACGCGTAATTTTGTAGTTAATCACTCAGCTCGAAGTAAGCCATGGTGCGAAAGGTAACAATCCGGGGTTACGTTGACATGTTACGCGACGGGGATCATATGTCCGAGCTCTAAATACTCGAACATAAACAATTTATAGTCACGTGCCAAGTCTGGTTGCTTAATTAATTTCCTTTCTATTTGAAAGAATTGCGCAATGGATTTATTTTTAGATTGACCCAATTTTTCTTCAAAATTTTCTTTAAAGGGTATTTTCACGACATAGCTGCCGTCTTCGCGTCTTGAGGTTGAGGATTGAAAAAAGTCAATGCAAGCTTGATCTTCTTGAGATATTGATAAGGGTTCGCGAATATCCTCCATTTCCCAGAACTGTTGGATATCGGTGAGATTGTTTAGGATCACATTGCACTGAAATGTTTTGCAGTTACCGCTTAAGACCCATCCCAGCTGTGTCTGCTGGGCAATGGGTAACATTCCCTCGGAACGGCAGATACCATCCAATAAGATTTGGGAATAAACGTCAGCGCCGAATAGGATATCAACTGGCCTACTTTTGTAAAATTCAGGGTCAGCTAGGGTTATTTGGTTAAGAGTTGGCCAGTTGGGTTTAGTGAAGGTATGACTAGGCAAATTCTTGACTAGTCTCTTCATTATAAATACGTCGGATTCGAAAGTAAAGTCATTAATTAATGACTTACACTTAATAGAGACCATGCCCTTACAGCTGTTTTCATTGTTTCCGATTCCCGAGATAAGTCCAGTACATTTTTGGCGACGCAGGTTTAGGAGCTGTGCAGCTCGTTCTGTAATGATTGAGGTCTGAGATCCCTGATCTAGAAGAGCTCGCATTCTTTCGTAAGATCCGTCAGCTGCTTGAACCTTGATAATTGCTGTCGCGAGGAGTATTTCTGTAGGATCATTTTGCATAGATACTAAGGTGTTCATATCTTGCTGAGGTGGGGATTTCGTAATAGTGGCCGCGTGCGGCCCCGATCGCGACGCATCCGTTTTAGCGTTTCTTGACGTAAAACATTCATGTAGAATCGTATTATGATCTTTATTGCACTCTTTGCACTTTACTTCCGAAAGGCATTTTCTACCTTCGTGGTAGTGCAGACAGTTGACACAAAGGTTCAAATTTGCGATTGCGTCTCTGCGAGCCGATGGGTGCATTTTTGCCAGCTTTTGGCAATTTTGTATGCGGTGATCGCTTGCATTGCAAATACCACATTGTTTACGTCTTTCGTTATTTTTCGAGGTGGACTTTGACAATTGCGAAATGACCTAGTTTGTCGAATAGGAATGGTTTGAGTTGTTGTTATTTTGTTTAAAACGAGAATTAAATACTTTTGAATGAGATTGTTGGTTATTAAGATAACCTTTAGATGATGAAGATGCGTGTTGTTATTGAGATGACTTTTGAATGAAGGGTTCTTGTTTCTTCCGTGACGTTTCCAGCGATGTAAACTTATTCTCCAGAAACCGAAGAAATTCTTCCAATACTGGCAACTCTTTTGGCGACTTCAACGAATCTATATAGTCGTCGTTGGTTTCGGAGTCTAATTTCTCCGCTAGGATACATACGAGGAAGGGATCCCAAGTAGATACATCGATTCCGAGATTTTTTATAGCGTTTACGCTTTCGTACGTTGTATCGTGGATTCGTTTGAGGTGGCTCGCTGATTTTTGCTGAGATGTCGGGATATTTAGGAGGTTTCTGAGATGAGATATAAAGATACGACGCTTATTGTCATAGCGATGCGTAAGGATATTCCAACAAACGGGGTAGTTGTCTGAACTTATTTGAAGATGTTGGATTAGTTTTTCCGGTTCGCCCTTGATCTTACTTTTCAGGAACTGCATTTTCTGGGCGTTCGATAAGGTTGGATTTTTGTGTACCGTTTCTGTAAAGAGATCTTTGAAATATATCCAGGACGTGTAGCTTCCCTCGAAGGTAGCTATTTCCATTTTGGGGGTCGATTTCTCAACATGAGCCATCGACCACATCTTTCGGTTAATATCCCTTTTCAGAGTTTTATAATATTTCTCGTAGTTCGAGAATTGCTCGTCGTACTTGGCGTTCGAACCGTTGAGCTCGTTGTCCAGTTCCCAGTGTAGGGTGTCAATAGCTGTCCAACGAGTTTTCAAAGTTTTTAGGATGTCTTCAAACTCCCACATTTCAGAGATAAGATTTAGATCAATGTCAGATGCTTCTCTTGAAAATGCCCTAAAATTAGTAGCTTGTTTCTTCAAGAGGTCTTCTATGTTGACGCTATCCTTAGGAGGATTATTTTGAGATGAGACGGTCGGGGTTTGAGATATTGAAGATAGTTGAAAAGCAGGGGGTTTCAAAATAGGGGTTTGAGGTCTGTCTGTGGAAGGCTTATAATTCTGAATGGCTGTTTTAATATTGCTATATTTCACCTTCGTTTGATCATACTGATCGGTAGTGAAATACGCATGAGATCGATCACCAAACGACAACAAATTCATATGATTGTTGTGAAACTCCGTAAAATATTGCTCTAGGCTTTCTAATCGTCGACGTAGGTAGTCGTGGGTCTTCCGCTCTGCTCCATCCTTCTTGAAGTTGGAGTAAAGTCTATCTATGTCTTCAATGAGTTGCTGTTGAGTAGCTAAAAGGTTTTCCATTGTAGCCATAGTAAAAGTGAGAAGAAAGATACCTTACTTGTAGGGTTTCTTCGGGGTCAAACAGGATCGTAAGATGAGGTGAGTGGCGCCCTCCTAGGCACCGGGATTTACCAGGGTCACGAGATGAGACAAAATGGCACCTTACTATGCACCAGGATTGAACAGGATCACGAGATGATACGAAGTGGGGCCTTCCTAGGCACCGGGATTGAACAGGATCACGAGATGCAGACGCACTGTATATTCCAAGGTTTCTAATTGCGTATAACGAAACCGGTAAAACGCATGCACAAATGAACAAAGCACAAAGCACACGCGTTTCGGTCCCGCTAACGTGCTCGAAGGACCAATGTTCGGGGTTGGATTGAGATAGAGATAAAGGATGAGCTAAGAGATGAAAGTAAGTTTAAGGTTAATAAATTCACTGTATTGTCTGTTTCCACAAATATGAGATTAAGATTAATTTATACTAGGATGAATGGTGAACGATAGGGGATTATGAGTCACGCGCACGGTATGTTGCCGAATTACGTACTGAACTATTGCGGTGTAAGTGCAATAATATAAATGATGGAAACATACTGCACGGGTGGCGCAATAATGATGACCCAGGTAAACGTGCTGTACGGTGGTTGACCCGTACAAATACAGTAACTGAATTACTAAATTGCATGGACAAGATCTAGTTTTTCGAGATGCTGATTTATGTAGACAAAGTATTAAATGGTAATCAGGGCCGTTTTCGTCCAGGCAGTTCGATGAATATTTGGGTTTATACTATTCCTGTATGTAGTTTTTATATCGTATTGATTTTCAATATTTCATACATTCTATTCATATTTTTCAGAATAAGGGCAGAAGCCTTCCAGTTTTGCATTCAGGTGTTAAAGTACCTACTCATAAATGTGAAATCTATAAGAATTGAAATATGAAAAAAAAAACATCAGTTCACTGAATAGATCTGACTTGTATGTCCGCGCACCTCGACAAAATGTTGGAACTAGCAAAATTTTTTTCGTGTTTTTGGGCGTCGTCCTAAAGTTGTTTATATTCCTGAGTAATTTCATCCCTTGAAGGATTGAATTAAAACTCGCCCATTTACGCAAGATCTTTTCATCAAGAAGTTTCCACAAAGTAGCCATTTAATGTAATAATTATATCACACATAATTTTAAGTACTCAAACTATACATTAAAGAAAACCGACATACTCCTCATCCAACACTCAACATAACTTCTTCTGCCGCAGACAACCTTGGATTGAAACTTTATCTTGAACCCCTCTATAGGTTATAAAATTACCCTTGTGTTTACTTTAGTGTTCAGCCAATCAAGATGCGTGAATGCTTTTCTTTTGTTAAAGGGTTATTGGCCGTAGCTGTTTGAGATTGATTGCGTGGAGTGATACCAATTGGAGGAACATGGAATTGAAATTGCAATTGATTTCAACTGCACTTAGTGGTGAATGGAAGAAATGGTTGGGCTTAAATGACGTTTTTGCGAAGAGCCCGCTCATTTTTATCCGACTGCAAAAGGAGGGTAATGTGTTTATCAGTCTATGTATATATGTACGTATGAATGTATATATGTTTGTTCCTATATGGCGTTCCAGAGATCAAACGCGTTGGCCGATTTTGATGATTCGTACGTCAATCGATGCGTCTTAACCCTGCGAGTGTCACTGGCTACATTAAAATTGGATAATAGAAAATGGCGGCTTTTGGGCGCTATATCGTGGGGGCCTAATTTTTTTCATCATGTGGGGTATCAAAATAAAGTGTTTTAAGAGGTGATTTCAAAAATATATAATATCTACTTATATGTTTAAATGTACGCAATTCGAAAAAAAACTAACTAAAAAGTTATAAATAAAAAAAGTCAAATCAAAAAATCAAAAAACCCGACTGCTGAACTAAAAAGACGCAAACAAGGAGAAAATCATGCTGTGCAGGCGGAGGATATACCAGATTTTGGTCAGCAAGCCCGCGAATATGTATGCTCCAACTGCACAGCATGATTTTCTCCTTGTTTACGTCTTTTTAGTTCGCTTTTGTAGCAGTCGGGTTTTTTTATTTAACTTTTTTTTACCTTTTATATTCATTAGTTTCTTTATTAGGTGCGAGTACTAGCTGTTCCCCGAGGCTTCGCTCCCGTGAACTTCCCCTCAGGACCCGTTTTCGAGATTAAAAATAGCCTAAGTTACTCAGGAATAACGTAGCTGTCTATTGGTGAAATATTTTTTTGAATCGGTCCAGTAATTTCGGAGCCTATTTCGTACAAACAAACAAACATAAAAATCTTTCCTCTTTACAATATTGGTATAGAAGATGGAGGTGCAAATCATGTACATTAAGGGTCAATTTAAACATGTTAAGATAAAGTCGAAACAAAGCGACGCGTCGGTCTAACAATGTACTTAGTATATTTACCCTTAATCTTTATCTCCAGAATATATAGTCGAGTCGAAGTGACACGTCAAACTATGCAATAAATACGCGCGTCTTCGTCTTTTGTTTATCTTGATACGAATGTGCGCAAAATCTGGTGGAGAGAGGAGTCAATATGCAATGAAACTTTGCTTTGTTTGCGTAAGTACCAAATAATATAACTACCCTGTCAATACCAAACATATGTAGCTTAGTATTACACTTAGCCGCATCTGCCCAGGCTGGAAGTTGTCTTCGAAATACATAGTTTGGGAAAGTGTTAGGAGACAACAGTACTGAACGCTGCTATGTGGTACAAACTTTTCATTGGAAATTCTATGAAGCAGTTTATAGTTTCAGAGCTGAGATTTCGAAATTCAAAGAAAATTAAATGGTATCGCAAGAGTATTTTTTGAAATAGGGTTATGATGCCTGAAAATGAACGTTAAGCAAAACAGTAAGCAGAATATGACTAATGAGACAATAACACTACAGCCTTGATACAATAATAAATTACATAAGGGTCGTCCTTAATCCTATAGTTTATGACCAAGATAGTTTGGGTTGTGGTTGTCAAATAGCCAACCGAATACAGAAGATTTTGATCAATTTGCTACTTCGTTTTGTTTATTGTGGTTTGGCTTTTCTTTTTTGGTGCCGAGTCAAATAACTGTTTTTCTTTCTTTCGCTTAGTAATTTTGCGTTACATCGCATCATATAAAAACCCGTTCAGTTCTTAATAAAAATCTTTACCATGCCTAGCCTGAAGAATTGCTAATCTTAAGTGGCAGTGGGCAGGGCACATTGCTCGCAGAACGGATGGCCGATGGGGCAGAGAGGTTGTGGCGACCGCGAACCAGAAGACGTTGCGTTGAAAGGTCTCCCATCAGGTAGACCGTTGAACTGGTGAAGTTTGCGGGGATTCGCTGGTTACGAGACGCACGGGACCGGTCAATGTGACGATGCTTGGGGGAGGTCTATGTCCGGCAGTGGACGTCTTTCGGCTGATATGATGATGAAGATAATGATGCCTTGCCTTGCCTTTGCTTTGCCTCGCCTTATTAGTCGTATATAGATGCATGTAACTTACCTTCCGTGTCGTTATGAAGCAACCATCTGCCGAATTTTAGATTAATTTTGCTAAATCACGGTAGATAATCCTGCTTGGCGGCGTTGTTAGCACTTTATTGGTCAGTTTTCAACTTTTTTCTCAAAAATACCTTTGCTTCCAAAATTATTTCTTTTGCTTCTACCACCTCTAATTGAAACTTATCAATTTCATGATTCAAGTACCGACCTAATCAGCCTCAATATCGTTAATCCCTAAATATAATCGTAAATAACCCTAAGTTTCTAACCCACTGGACAACTGAGGCTTAGCAGAACTATCCCTTCTCAATGAACATTGACATGCAAATAAGCTGTTACCATTATCGTGACGATAACAATTAGCGAAAGGTTTAGAATCGTTATAGAGGACCAGCAAGTTATGATTATTGTGTTAGGAGAATCAATTATATGTATATTAAGGCCTATTGGTAGGACTTAAGGGACTACAATATTCAATCAATAAACTGGATATAACTGGGCTATTATTGCTGGATATTGTCCTCTCTAATGTTATACTAATATTTTCAACGTTAGATACTTATTTGATTATTGAGTCACACTAGCTTGTGCCCGCGACTTCGTCTCCATGAAAGTGTACTTCAGTATACCGTAGAAGGTATACTAATTTACTACATACTAATTTACTTTACTTTTAATTTTATATTATTCTTAATTATTATTTTTATTTTGATTATAATTTTTTTATAATAATTTTCTTTTATTCCATATTCTTTTTTCTTTCTACAGTTTTAAATATTTCTTAAATAAAACTCCCAAAAAACATTCATTCATTACATCAAATTTTGATTATTTTTTGCCTAGGACATACTGTTTTCGAGATACCATTTTGGAAATATAGAGCGTTTTAAGCAAAATAAAATAAGATTCGGAGGCCCATAATTCGGAAACAGTGCGTCGTAGGGCTATGCTTCTCAGAACCTAAATGGTTTTTATGGCAAAATAAACCGAAACTGCAATAAAATTAGAAAATTTCCTAAAAAGAAAAAAAATAAACGTCAAGAAGTTATGCCACAAGTCAAGAAAATATCTTACGCCGCCGTGCTAGCTTTTATGACAAAATGGCTTTATCGCCCAAACTGTGATAAAAAGTGTGACTTAAGCCATGTCACAGTAGGCAGTGCTCGCCGGGCTGGTCACTACTGATCTGTGGTTGGGCGACACGTCGTCCGCGATCGTGCGACGGGTAGTCGGGTGACGTGTCGCTAGCTGCGGAAGGTATTGCATAGCAATACATAGAAACCAGTAGTGTCGTAGCGGTACGTCGTCTGCTGCTGATATATGCAGCCGGCTACCTACTCGTACCTTTAATATTATTGTGAAAAATAATTATCAATCGCGCGTTTGCTGCTGTGTTTGTCACGTGTCGATATTTTTCCAAAAACTGGCAGTTTAATTGCGTGAGTGAATTCGCCAAGGTAAAAAGGATTTGACCCCGTGAAAGTGTATGACAAATTCTTTTTAAATAATAAGGAGTTGCCAAAAAATAGTGGACTCTTTCGAAAAAACTATTTGCACCAATGAAAGTATTCAATCATTTTTGCCAATACCTAATTATTTAAAGAGAATTTATCATACTCTTTCATGGGATCAAACCCTTTGCCTTTTCGAATTCACTAACGCACTGAAGCTGCTGGTGCCATGTGCTTAGTCAAAGGTTAGTATTAGAAACATACGTAAGGTACATTTCCGTTCAACTTTGAAATGAAATGAAATGAAATCGTTTATTTGCTAAATGTAGGTGTACAGATTGGATGTTCTTTTTGTTGAGCGTCCCTATACATTTTGCCTTACGGCATGCAAATTTTTATATTTGTTTAATTTAATATACAGAAACACCAATATTTTTATAAATTATCATCTCTCCAAAGCAGTAAACAGTCCAAACATAAAACATATAAAATGGCTTGAAACTGGAAATGAAAAATGATTTAGGTTATCATTAGCGAAACAATTTG
Source organism: Orthosia gothica (assembly GCA_949775005.1). NCBI lineage: Eukaryota > Metazoa > Arthropoda > Insecta > Lepidoptera > Noctuidae > Orthosia > Orthosia gothica. The sequence continues at coordinate 13,368,195 of OX459054.1, read as the reverse complement.
AATGCAACATTCAACAATATAGACATTAATATAATAATAATCAATCATAACAATGAAATTTCACCACAATAAATGCAAGTTATAAGATTCAGATAAATAATATTTGTAATATCAAAATAATAATCAAATGTCTGTTAAAATCTCTAAAATTATGTATGTCAATTTAATATAAAATTACAATACGTGCTAGCAACTAAGCCATGGTATGCTGTCACTAGTGTTTTTAAATTTACTTTTTTGGAAAGAATGTAAAGTAGATAGGCAGATTTACTTAGTTTTTGGCAAACGTATTCAGCATGGGGTTTCCACGTCAGTTGACTGTCGATATGTACTCCTAGGAATTTTGCCACTGAGGTTGTATCTACGTTTTGGTCTTTATATTTAGTAATTATGTCATCTGGCTGTAGCCGCTGATAATAATGCATCACTTTGGTTTTATGTAGATTTATGACTAGGTTATTTTTATTGAGCCAATCAATTATTGCTTTAAGTGTGCTGTTTATGTCTTTGTCGTATTCTGTTTTGTCTACGCTTGCAATTATGGCTGTGCTGTCATCCGCAAATAATGTCATTGGATGACGAATTTGGCGCGGCAGGTCGTTGATATAAAGTAGAAATAATAGTGGCCCAAGTACACTACCTTGCGGCACCCCAAATTTGGTTGTTCTACATGTAGATCGATATTTGAATTCACGTTTAGTTTTGGTACATACTCTTGATATCTCTGTGTATTGATTTCGATCAGTAAGGTATGATTTTATTAGGTTTAATACGTTGCCTCTTATACCATAATCGTTTAGCTTTTTTAGGAGCGTGTCATGTTTTACATAGTCAAATGCTTTCGTCATGTCTGTAAATATAGCACGAACAGGGTTTTTAATATCCATATTAGTCATAATCACCTTAATAAGCTCAAATATAGCCATATTGATGTTTTTATTTTTTCGAAAACCTTTTTGCTCTTCGCATAATATATTATGTTTTGTAACAAATTTATAGATAGACTCATAAATTATCTTTTCAAATATTTTAGAAAATACCGAAATTAAAGTTACTGGTCTATAGTTTGCCATATCTTCCTTGATGCTTTTTTTATGTAATGGTTTTATGATAGTTGTCTTTAGTTTATACGGAAATATACGAGCGCTTATAGATGCATAGGATTTGCTATTATATCAGCAACAAATTTTACAACAACGGTAGAAACGCCATCACAACCAAAACTTTTTTTATTTTTTAAGTTTTTTATTACCCGTATGATATCTTGAGGCACTACAGGGGCATGAACAAAGAATTTGGGATAATGGTAATGCCACCCATTTTTTCCCGAGCGTTAACAGTAACATCTTGCACCTGATCCACGAAGAAATCATTAAACGAGTCCGCAATCAGCTTAGGATTTTTTATGGTTTTGTTTTTCTTATTTATTTTCAAAATTGGTTCTTTTATTTGATTACAATCATTAATCAACTGCCACGATGCCTTGGATTTATTTTGTGAGCGTCGAGTTTTCTTTCGATACTTACGTGTGCCTGCGTACCCATTGTACTTTGGTCATATTTTAACTATGCAAAAGATTATATGGTGCAAATATGGTGGTGATTATATAATCTATTGCATAGGTAAAACCTTTAGGTACCTAGATACCTACATACAATGTGTAAGATTAATCCAGAAACACATATTGGAGGAGGATGAGGAAGATTCATTATTCATAATTTTAATTGCATAAAATCATAATTGAATTGTTCCGTATGGTGCCGGACGTTAAGAATTTCACCATCCCATGTCTTCCCGTGACCATGGCGACCCTCACTAAAATGCTCGATGACCTCAGTAAAGCTTCCGAAAGAGTGGGTCTGAAAATTAACATGGACAAAACCAAGGTGATGTTGAATGCCCATGTTACACCCACTCCTATCAAGGTTGGAGACTATCTACACTCAAATTTGTGGACGACTATGTCTACCTGGGACAAACGATCCAGTTGGGTAGGGAACTTCGAGAGAGAGATAAACCGTCGAATCCGACTTGGCTGGGCAGCGTTCGGGAAATTGCGCGGTGTCTTCTCGTCCAACTTACCACAGTGTCTCAAGACAAAAGTCTATGACCAGTGTGTGTTGCCAGTGATGACATATGGCTCTGAGACGTGGTCGCTTACAATGCGCCTCTTCAGAAAGCTTACAGTCACTCAAAGGGCAATGGAGAGGGCTATGCTCGGCATTCCTTGCGTGATCGAATCAGAAATGTAGAGATCCGTAAGAGAACCAATGTTACCGACATAGCTCAAAGAATTGCCAAACTTAAGTGGCAGTGGGCAGGGCACATTGCTCGCAGAACGGATGGCCGATGGGGCAGAAAGGTTCTGGAGTGGCGACCGCGAACCGGAAGACGTTGCGTTGGAAGACCTCCCACCAGGTGGACCGATGACCTCGGTTGCGGGGATCTGCTGGTTGCAAGTCGCACGGGAACGGTCTATGTGGCGACGCTTGGGGGAGGCCTATGTCCAGCAGTGGACGTCTTTCGGCTTAAATTATGATGATGATGATGAATTGAATTGCATATAAGTGTTAAATTCTGGCCCTAAATATGAATAAAAACATTTATAACTAGCATCTGCCAGCGGCTTCGCTCGCATGAAGTTTGGAAAATTATACCCTACTAGCGGATGCCTCGTGGTTTCACCCACGTGGTTCCCGTTCCCGTGGGAATACAGGGATAAAAAGTAGCCTATGTCACCCGGGGATAGTGTAGCTTCCCAACCTACGGTGAAATAATTTTTGAAATCGGTCCCGTAATTTTTAAGTTTATTTGTTACATACAAAAATACAAATCTTTCCTCTTTATAATATTAAGTATAGATACAGATATGTCATTCTGCTGAATCCGTTTAGTAGTTTTTGTGTGATAAAGCAACAAACATCCATCCATACTCACAAACTTTCAACTTTTCTTTCCTTTTCTATATAATAGTAAATAGGAATTAGCATAATTACTTTAATTTTTGTTAACGAACACTTCAGGTTTACAATACTGCGAAACCCAGTCCACCGTTCAAAAATACTGTTTTTCTTCTTCATACTGTTTTTCCTAAGAGCTCAAGCTCTTAAAAAGATTTACACTTCAGTAATATTGCGTTGAATGCACTTTACCTAGTGCACGTTTATCTCCTGCTCGTTAGGGTGTTTGCCCATTATACTGTATCATACCATGTTACGTAGGTATGTTGATATAACAGAGCTAAACTTCATCATTTCAGCCGAACGAATGTACATAGGCCTCCCCCAAGCGTCGCCAATCTAAGCTTAATCTATACTATTACTAGCTGTTGCCCGCGACTTCGTCTGCGAAGCATTAGTAATTAGAATTGCTTATTTTTTTGCGGCTTAATATTGAAGGTTTTCCATACAAACTTCTACCCCTCTTTCCACTCCCTTAAGTATGATTTCCGTAAGTATGTTTGGATAAAAACTATCCTATGTCCTGCCCAGCGTCTCAAAATATCTCCAAACCAAATTACATTTAAATTGGTTCAGCGGTTTAAGCGTGAAAAGGTAAACAGACAGACAGACAGAGTTACTTTCACATTTATAATATTAACTCCGCCCGCGACTTCGTTCGTGTGATGGCAACCAAAAATAAGCTGTTATTAAACCAAATAAAAATGTGGTTTCGTAAAGTTCTACGGTTTATAGGTTTGGGACGATTCGTTATTTGACTTAAAGAATAATACATTTTAGGTTACCGCTACTAAGTAAAATCCGCCCCTTAAATTTTAATATACCCTTTTTTTCTTTTTAATTTTTTGTTTATGTTAGTTAGATTGCTCAGTAAGATGCCTCAAAAAACTAACATCACTTAACCCTATCAGGGGGGAGGTAGTTTTATAAAACGTGTTATGTAAATTTTGATTATTTACTTTATCTCCACGGAATGAGATTGTTCATCCAAACAAATTTCCCCCTTTTCACCCCCTTAAAGGTTCAGTGGCGACTGCGAACCGGAAAACGCAAATTAGGAAATCCGACCTGGTCAAAGCTGCGGGAGTCCGGTGGATGCGAAACGCACAGGACCGATCAGTGTGGCGGCGCTTGGGGAAGACCTATGTTTAGCCGTGGACGTTTTTTGGCTGAAATGATGATGATGGTGAAAGGTTGATTTTCCGCAAATTCCTTCTTGTGCTCCCCTAGATCCCTACATCAAAAACGAAACCTTGTCCAGTATGATTCATAACAAACTTTAACACCCACTTAATCCTGTTTTGGGGGGTAGTTTCGAAAAAATATAATAACTACCTTTTATTGTTTACTTAGGTTGTGTTACATAAATATATGTCAACTATCAAGTTTATTAACCCAAGACATAAAATTCTTTAACAAAACTTTATCACCTGTTAAATCGTATTTTGGAGGCAGTTTCGAAAATCTAATAATATCAACCTTTATTGTTTGTTTCGGTTGGTATTTTTGTCAAGTATCAAGTTTACTAACCCACTAGAAAAGGTAAACATATTTTTCTCTAAAGAACAATGGCCAAATTTCTATAGGAGCTGGACTTGAAATTTATTTTTCATGTCCCAAAGTAAATTATAGCTAGATTCGTTTGTTTTTATGTTGTAAACATCACCCCGTTTGAAAATCATATCTAAATGGCCACGATTTTTTATAATAATGTAAACAATGTGTTTGAGGTTAGAATCAATAACTGCCTTTTACAAGACTGTGGCGTAGCCTAAAAAGGTAGTTAGCGACAACACGACAAGCGAAGGTCAAAACAACAGAAGGAAATCCAAAATAGTACAGTACGTATCACAATTCACAACAACGAGTGAAGCTAATCGTAATATCGTCTAGTTCCGATGCGAAGCGAATGATCGCCGGGTGTCAAATTGACATTTGACATTGATTGACACTGTCAAGTGTCAATCAATGGCGCGAGTCGATGACAAATAATGTTCCGTTCTAAGCAATATAATAAAACGCATAAATACTTACTATGAGCCTATATAATTATTTTTATGACAGGAATCCAATGCATAATAAAACAGCGTAGTAGTTGATTTGATGCCTACATACTAATTAAATTGAAATACATTAACAACTATTCAGAAAAACGTTAATAATTATAGTCTTTGAATAACAGTCATTTCATACGTGAAATGAATCGTCAATAGGTGCGTTCTGAACATGGTATTCTAAATAATTGCCAAAAAATTACATAAACAAAAATAAATGGATATCTTTTTTTTGTGGTTACTTAAAGAGACATTTCTTGTGTTTTTTAAAACCTTAAAAAATAAGGGTATTTTTCATATATACGGCAAATTCGGACGCCATCTTTTCATCACCTGGTACGATTTGGCCATCCTTCTTTAACGAAATACTCAATAAAACTTGTTTAAAAAATAAGAAAATTATTGTATGCGGCGATTTTAACATCAATGTACTAAAACGAGATAAAATTGTAATAGAATTAGAGCAACTGCTGGCTAGCTATAACCTTAAACTAATAATTAAAGAACCCACGCGACTATGTAGTAACACATGTATTGACAACTTTATTTGTAATAAACGGGGCACCAGGTATGAAATACTAGAACTAGCACTATCGGATCATACTGCTCAACTTCTACAATACCCAGTCACAGAAAGTTTTAACATAACACACTGGTACACACATAAACGAGACTATAGCGCCTCTAATACAGATAAGTTCGTTGAATGTATGCGTAATCTCGCCTGGGATGAAGTCTACAAGGCAGAAACAGCGGATGATGCCTTTAGCACATTCCACGAATTATTAAAATTATTCTATGATCTCTGTTTCCCTTTAATAAAGGTCAAAGTACCTACACACAAACGACCACAATGGATATCAAAGGGTGTCAGAGTCTGCTCCAAACGTAAACGTCAACTACTTTGGAAATTCAGGAAAGCACCAAGCCAACAATTTAAAGATTTATACAAAACGTATAATAAAAGATTTAAAAAAATAATTAAATTAACGCAAAAATCTCAAAACGATTACTATATTAAAACATCAGTAAATAAAGCTAAAGCTACTTGGAAGGTTATAAATAATTATAAAACAAATATCCACCAGCAGTTTAAAAAAATTGACAAAATTAATGTAAAAAATTTACCAATCACAGATCCAATTACTATAGCTAATGAATTTAATATTTTTTTTACAACTCAGGTACCAGATAAACTCCCTATTAACAAAAAATCCGATTATAGAATTACATACAATAATTCCAACTCATTCTTTATGCGCCCGTGCACGCCAGGGAGTATTGTCTCAATAATAAAATCCCTAAAAAACACAAATAGTGTGGGGCACGATGGAATATGTACTAAAATAATTAAGGGAGTGGCGGAAATAATAGCGCCAGTATTGTGTTATATAATTAATAAATGCATAGAAGATGGGGTCTTCCCATCAAAATTAAAATTATCTATTGTCATTCCAATATTTAAAAAAGAGGATAGGGAAAATATGAATAGTTATAGACCTATATCTCTAATACCTATCTTATCAAAAGTGTTTGAAAAAGTCATCTATAATAATTTATACAACTATATAGAAAAACATAACATACTTGCGGAAGAACAAATGGGTTTCCGTAAAAATAAATCTATTAACAGTGCATTTCATACTTTCCTTAAAACGGTACTAAAGGGCATGGATAGTAAGAAACATGTCTCAGCATTATATATGGATATGACGAAGGCCTTCGACTGCGTCAATCATGGTTTATTATTAAATAAATTAGAAGCGTATGGAGTACGGGGAAAGGCTAGAGATCTCATAAAATCATATTTAAGTGACAGAGAACAACAAACTGAAATATCTAGCATCTCACATGTCACAAAAGTAGAAATAAAACATTTGTCAACACCAATAAAAGTCTTCAGAGGTGTACCTCAAGGGAGTATTTTAGGTCCGCTGCTCTTTATTATTTATATAAACGACCTCCCCAAATCCATAAAATCCTCTATGGTTCTGTATGCTGACGATAGCACTGCGATAGTAGTATCTGAAGACCCCTCGACTCATGAACATGAGATAAACCATACGCTATCATCTATAGTTAATTGGTTAAACTTAAATGAACTTAAAATAAATCTAACTAAAACATTTATAACGACATTTAAAACAAAAAATTCAAAATCCAATACTGTTAATATACAATATGAACAAATAAATATAGAAAAAATCAACTCTACAAAATTCCTTGGACTACACATAGACTCAGACATGAGATGGAGGACACATATCGAACAAGTCTGCACTAAACTAAGTCGGTATTCATATGCCTTGTATATGCTACGTAAAGTTGTCAACCAAAGTGCTCTTCTATCTGCTTACCACGCTTACGTTGGTTCGACGCTAAGGTATGGTATAATGTTATGGGGGAATGCCACTGATAGAGAAACTGTCTTCAAAGCCCAAAAGAAATGTATCCGTGCAATATGTACCCTAAAACCTACAGATACGTGTAAACCACATTTTATAAATTTAAAAATATTGACATTCCCATCACTGTATATTTATGAACTAGCATTAGACATTAGAAATAATATTAATAAATATGAAACGTTAAAAAGTACCAGGCTGGCAAGTACACTTCGTGCAATAAGCCATAGGACGGCTATGTTTGACAAGAGTGCATTCTGTATGGGCCCTAAAATTTATAACAAATTACCAAGGAATATAAAGGCCGCTGAGAATTTTATGTCATTTAAAAATAAATTGAAGACGTATCTAATCAATAAAGCTTATTATAATGTAAATGATTATTTAAATGAAAAAATGTTATAAATATGTACTAACTAGATGACTACTAATTTTAAAATTTGAAATGGATAATTAATAATTAATGACGAATAAATAAAATAACATTTGACATTTGCATGTATTAGTATTTAATATATATTTGCACGCCTGTTGAGGTAAAGTATGGCAATAAGAACTTTTTTGTTTGTAATATCTCATGTACCCATATTCCAGCAAATAAATGATTTTGATTTTGATTTTTTTTAATAAATAAGATTTTCAAAAAACTTTAACACCCCCTAAATCGACTTTTGAGGGTAGTTTCTAAAAACTTATAATGACAACCTTTATTGTTTACTTATGTTGATATTTATGTCAAGTTTCTAGTTTATTAACTCAAGAAATAAGATTCTTCAAAAAACCTTAACACCCCTAAAAACCGTATTTTGGGGTTAGTTTAAAAAAACTAAGAATTTCAACCTGTATATAGGTCAAGTTTAAAGTCAATTAACTGAAGAAGATTCATAAAATAAACAAATCGTCTTTTGGAGGTAGTTTTGAAAACTAATAATAACAACTTTTATTGCTTAAGTTTCAAGTTTATTAACCCAAGTAATATGATTATTCAAAAAAACATTAACACCCCCTAAATCTGTTTTTGGGGGTAGTTTCGAAAAACTAATAATAACAATCTTATAATTTATTTAAGTTAGTATTTGTGCAATGTTTCAAGTTTAGTAACCCATGAAATAAAATTCTTTGATACAAACTTCAATACCCCCGTAATCGACTTGTGAGGGTAGTTTCAAAAAACTAATAATGTCAACCTTTTATCATTTACTTAGATTACTATTTATGCCAAGTTTCAAGAATATTAGATGAAGGCATTAGATTTTTCATACAAACTTTGTCCCCCTTTTTCTCCCCTTTAGGGGAAGAATTTCGGCAAACCCTTTCTTATCGGATGTATTTCTTATGACGTAGGGTCACACAAAAACATACTCTCCAAGTTCCAGGTCTCTACGATCAGCGGTTTAGGCTGTGCGTTGATCCGTCAGTCAGTCATTCAAGACAAAGCATTTTATATGTATAGAAGAAGATATATGGAGCAGAAGACTGGTCGGGTTTTTTGAGACTCATAATTTCGGGTGGACCAAAAATTATTTTAGTTTTATAACGAATGCTGCGCAAATTACGCGACACATCACAAAAACCTAATACAGCGTAAATTACGCAACACTAAAACGTCACTCACAACTATGTTTACCTTAGACAAACGGTCCAGTTTGGAAGTGCCCCGTATTAGTGCCATTTGATTCTTCAAAGAAACTTTAACACCCCTAAATCGTCTTCTGGGGATAATTCCGAAAAACTAATGATGCCAACCTTTATTATTTTGCCAAAGGAATAAGATTTTTTATATAAATAAATGTCTCCCTTTTAACCCCCTCAAAGTTGAATTTCCAAAAATCCTTCCTAAGTGCTCCCCTACATCTTAAAAAGAAGCTATGTGCAGTAAAAGTAATCAAAAATCTTTACCACCCCGAAATCGTATTTTAAGGGTAGTTTCGAAAAACTAATAATGAAAACCTTTATTGTTTATTTAGGTTGGTATTTAAGCAAAGTTTCATATTTATTGACCCAAGAAATTAGATTCATCAAAAAAATTAACATCCCCTAAATCGTATTTTGGGCGTAGTTTCAAAAAATAATAATAGCAAACTTAAGGTTAGTATTTGTGGCAAGTTTCAAGTTTATTGACCCTAAATATCAGATTTTTCAAAAACACTGTGATACCTCCTCAATCGTCTTTTGGGGGTGGTTGCAAAAAATAATAATGACAACCTTTATTGTTTATTTAGGATGGTATTTATGTCAAGTTTCATGTTTATTCACCCAAGAAATCAGATTCTTCAAAAAATTTAACATCCCCTAAATCATCTTTTGGGGGTAGTTTCGAAAAACTAACAATGAAAGCCTTTATTGTCTATTTAGATAATTAGAATCTTCAAAAAAAAAATTACACCCCTAAATCGTCTTTTGGGGGTAGTTTCAAAAAATAATAATAGCAACCTTCATTGTTCATTTAGGTTAGTATTTGTGGCAAGTTTCAAGTTTATTGACCCAAGAAATCCGATTTTTCCAAAACACTGTAATACCTCCAAAATCGTCTTTTGGGGGTAGTTGCAAAAAAATAATAATGACAACCTAAATTGTTTATTTAGGATGGTATTTATGTCAAGTTTCATGTTTATTCACCCAAGAAAACAGATTATTAAAAAAAAAATTACATCCCCTAAATCATCTTTTGGGGGTAGTTTCGAAAAACCAACAATGAAAGCCTTTATTGTTTATTTAGATTTGTATTTATGTAAAGTTTCAAGTTTATTAACTGAAGTAATGAGATTCTTCAACAAAAAAGCACCCTTAAATCGTCTTTTGGGGGTATTTGCAAAAAATAATAGAAGCAGCCTTTATTATTCATTTAGATAAGTATTTGTGGCAAGTTTCAAGTTTATTGATCAATGAAATCTGATTTTTCCATACAAACTTCAACACCCCCTAAATCATCATTTGGGGGTAGTTTAAAAAAAAATAGTGTCAATCTTTATCATTTACTTAGAATACTATTTGTGCTAAGTATCAAGAATTTTGGTCGAAGGAATTAGATTTTTCATACAAACTTTCAACCCCCTTTTTACCCCCTTAGGGGTAGAATTTCCAAAAATCCTTTCTTAGTGCACATTAACGTCACTTGAAGCACCTTTCTGCCAAATTTCATGCTTCTAGGCTTAGCAGTTTTGGCTGTGCGTTGATTGATCAGTCAGTCAGTCACCTTTCGCTTTTATAGATATAGAAGAAGAAGATAGAAGAAGAAGATAAAGAGCTAAAGTTTGTGAGATCGGAGGGGTAATAGCTGGATCTACTGAACCGATTTAGATGAAATTTGGCATGGAGATAGCTTGAAACCCTAGGAAGAACATAGGTTTTTGGACGGAGTTTGTATTTCCATGGGATGATAAAACACTTTTTTACGCGCGTGAAACCGCGGGCAGAAACTAGAGATACTTATATAAATTTAATGCGCAGCACTTCAAAACGGGTAGAAAAGCCTACAAAGCTCACGGGTCACGTTAGAAGCATACACATTGACCATTGGGCAAGATTATACGGAAGAGAATATGGAAAGCGCCCGCTGTCTGGCCGGTCTAGAAAGAGATCGCGTACCATGTGGTCCAAGTCGGCGTGGGAGAATAATGTGTGGAAGAACCTGGGGAAGGTCTATGCCTAGCAGTGGGAGCAGCAACGGCTAGAAAAAAATGTGATCTGTCTAATAGAGAAGTATGTAATAATACAGGTTGTGCCGACCCAAATATATTGGTATAAGAGTTAGAGAATAATGATGTAAAGGTTGGTGATGCAATTTGCAACGAACTAGTGGGCGTTGAGAAGATCTTTTTGCATGTACCTACCAAATCATTTATGTTTGTTGTTGGTTTGTTACTGTGTAGTGGGCAAACACCTTTAAAGGCATGTATGCTTGTCCTTTACGATAGCTTGCGAATGAGTACACCTAAGACGTAGAGGTAATTTCATTGAAAGGTCTCTACTGGGATTTGTCTTTGAATCTATGCCTTTACGATGTCTGTGTAGCTTCGAACGAACAATTCATGTGAATGCTTTGTATTGGCTATTGTAAAATCAAACAATCCTGTGTAGTTTGGTACATTCCATACAGCTAAATATTTAAATATAATAAGAAAAAGACTATGATGATGACTTGCCAACTAAAATAAGAATATTTAATTTGCATTAAGACTTGGTACAGTTAAAATCTTATTTACAGAGTTATGATCTTACCTGACCTCAAATGATAATGGTCCTCAAATAAGTTAGGTAATATTATTTCCGTTGTAACAATAAACCTGCTGTTTTACGCCAAGCGCTGTACTTACAGTGCTCTCAACAAATCAACTACACCTTGAAGGGTCTCGTAGATAGACGTGACGCAACAACGTAACAATGTGGTTACATAGGCAAAGCAATTTCTATGAAAACTAATTTGATTCGTTGGCGAATTATTGCGTCTCATGTGTCTGTGGGATCCTTTAGAAAGGACTTGCCAGCGTCACAGTCCATTGCAATCTTCAACCTTACTCAGCAGAAAAGGACGGGAAAAATCACAATGATTCACAATATATATTGATTTTATTCAAAATCAATTAATACCATTATCTGTCAAGTCGGGTACGGGTCAACGCCTCGTAAATTATACCGGTTTGGACAATCATTTACAGCAGGAAAATCTACCTGAAAATATATGAGTCAAATGGTTTTTTAGGGTTCCGTACCCAAAGGGTATAATAAATGGGACCCTATTGCTAAGACTCCGCGGTCTGTCTGTCAGACTGTCAACAGGCTGTCAACAGGATGTATCTTATGAACCGTGATAGCTAGGCAGTTGAAATTTTCACAGATGATATGTATTTCTTTTGCCGCTATAACAACAAATACTAAAAACAGTATAAAATTAATATTTAAGTGGGTTTACCATCATAGCTCACCGGGATAATGGTACGGAACTCTTCTTGCGCAAGTGCGACTCGCACTTGGCCGGTTTTTTTAATTAAGTGGGTAATACGATTTCACACACACAGAGGACAGAAACTTCAGATCTGACACCAGTCTAGCCAAGGGGAACCGTGTTACCCAGTTCCTGGGTTGTGGAGGTCAGATAGGCAGCTGCAGTCGCTCCATGTAAACCACTGGTACTCAGCTGAATCCGGTTACACTGGAAGCCGACCCCAACATAGTTGGGAAGAGGCTAGGCAGATTGATTGTGTATAAGTTATATTATTTAGGGTGTTTTGTGCACTGACTGCCCTGTGTCTATTTACTCTCGTTCAGTCCATCCAAAGGCCGCCTGTTAGAGATTGCCCAGAGCGATAGTACACTTACTTTTACAAATGTTTGTCCTGTAATTTTATGTGGTGTACAATAAAGTATATAATAAGTAAATACGTACGAACTGTAGACAGCAGGATAGGATAAAAGAGCAAAATAGGATACCCAAGCATAAAAGTTATATACATTTTCTTTGCTTACTGTACATAATCACTGAATAAAAGATAAGATCACCTATATTGTCAGGAGACAAGCAAGTTGCAAGTACAACTTGACTTGATTGACGTAAGATCCTATGACCCTAGCTGGGGCTGGGGCAGTCTTGAGTTTTACGCTTACGATAACAAAGTCATTCCGATGCTTGTCGCTTCTGCCAACACGGTGTGTCACGGGGATGGTGTTCTTTTCCCTTGAAGATTTCAATCTATGACCTGTTTCGGAATGTGATTCCATACCCTCCATAGTATAAGTGTTACGTAATTCCTGATTCTACGCAAATCCAATCATATATATGGTGTGCTAAAATTAGCAGCTAAGCAAGGAAAATAGCTTCATGCATTCCAAAAACATTAACTTTAATGAAACCATAGCCCAAAGTTTATTTTACCACTAATAAACAAAAACGAAATGATTGCTTAGAACATTCTTGCTGAAAAAGTTGTATAAATCTGCCTACCTGTACAACAGATTAACAAAACCACAAAGAACGACGATTTCGAGGTTTAATCATCCCCTTTTTTCTTGAAAATTAATCCCAGGGAATTAATAAACCCTTCTCTTTCGATTTGGCTAATAGCACGAGAAAAAATACAGACAGCGATAGCATTTTTTGAAAGAATTTCAGTTTGATTTGCTGAAGAAAGTATTTCTTCAGAAAGAAAGAAATAAACGACTGCTAGATTGCTTTTTTGTATTAAAATTTTGCTGAAAGAGTCTGTAGATAATACTGAAAAATCGGTTCATGGATTTTAAATTAACGTAACTGGTTCTTGAAGAATAATACCCGGCTTCTGGAAAGAAGTTATCTACGAGTTATAAACTAAACCCAAATCAAATGATGCTATTGGTTGATGAAAATACCCGTAAATTCGAGTAAACAACAGTACAAAAACTAACGTGCGCTTAACAATTTGTCACTCACTCTTGAATTTCTTAACATTTCAATAATTTACTAACATAAAGTGAAATTACTGAAACTTGATTTAGGTTACTTATGTATATGAAAAGTATATCCATGATTGAGGCAGAAAAGAGAGTTATAATAAAAATTTTAATCGTCCTGAATACTTAGAAACACGTAAAATAGATGCCACTACACCTTTAAACCAAAAATATTTTATCTATTCCTCACAAGAAATCATAACAATACAAAAATATAAACCACGAGAATATAAAAGAGCATCTATTCTGTCTTCGGAAATCTACGGAGTCAAAACTAGGAAATTCTTCTGTGTGAATACGAAAATTGTATTTGAGTACAGTTTCCGTTGCATGCTCACATTTACTCTTATCTATCATGACCTGAAAAGATATCTTTTAATGTCTTTGTGCCCCTTCTGAAATTGGTATATTTTTGGAATGCTACTCTTGATAACGGTTTGTGTTAGTATTTTTTTTTTTAAAACGTTGCCCCACTCTAGGAATTTCTTCCTGTATTGTGGGTGCGTTTACAAACATATAAACTCACATACACAACACCCAGAGCCGGAACAACTGTCTGTAGGTCGTACAAATACTTGTTCCGTGCGGTAATTGAACCCGCGACACGCAGCACAGCAGTCAATCGCTCAACCACTGCGCCAACCGTGCGCCGAAAGTATGTATTATGTATACAAGTATGTATTTGAAATAAAATTCTGTTGCTTAGAAACAACTGAAAACTTATCTTGTCCATTTTAGATATTAGAGTTTTTAGTTTGAAGTTTCTATCATTATTTTCCTTTACTGTTTGTATTGTATTGTATTGATGATGATGGTGATGATGATGATGAAAGGGCTTTCAATGATGCGAGTGACTTACGTTCTCTTTCAAGTGGTCATCTAAGGTTTAGCGTGAGTCATCTCATATTATGCCCATATTACTTACCATTTGACCCTTCCTATTGATAAAGTAATTAATAACAGCCAACCCAGATAAAACGTTTAAGCCAACTGCTATTTAAATACTATATTTTTGTAAACTACTAACTGACCATAAGCGCGGCAGCCGAGCGTATGACCCTAAGTTCTATTCCATTTCAAAGCAATTAGTTTTCAAAGGATGTACGGCATGCTGATTAGAGCCAATTGGATGACACCAATAACTGTAATTATACTTCATAAAAGATAGCTTGATCTCTGTGACATATGTGAAATTGACGTATACGTTATTGTTACGTTAAGTTAGCCTGTCAAGCGCTATTGTTACTGTATTGATAGTGACAGCTGTCGCAGAGATCAAGCTATCTTTTATGAAGAATAGTATTTCTATTTGGGACACTATTGCCAACCACTGCAAATTTGAACATGCTTTAATTGGCTTGGTATGTATCTATCTATGAACCTATGTGACAGAATCTTTAATATTAGAACGTGATTTTCACACCTTTCAAGACGTCAGATTAATTTTAAACTTTGCACACTTATCAAGGATCGATGACAATGCAATAATTGTAATAGTTTGTCCCAATAACCTTACCAGGATATTCAGGATAAGCGATTGAACTAAACAATAAATAATACTTTAAAAAACACGCTTTAATAGAAAACCAAACTCAAAATGATAATAATTTTTCAATAAATTTAAATTAAAATAGTGTGATTAACAAAAACTTTTATTTTATTATAAAAATCGTGGGCTTCTCTTTAAGATATTTTTAAAATATCTCTACTTTTACTAATATCTGTCAATTAAATATTATAACAATTGACATCAAGCTCCCCACGCTTTTTTACAATAAAATATTTTGTTTTGTTAATCACAATTTTTTTTTTTTTAAATAAACCGTGGCGATCATCAGAAAACTTCCAATTGAATAAAGCTCGATGAGTCCTGGAGAAACGATTCAACTGTCTTTGATGCCGCAACGAAATTAATCCGAAGAGAATAGCAAAGGCGTTAACATTATTTCCACTTCCCTCCTTATCAAGCATCAGGAGACAGAACAGAGCTAGGCAATGAATAATCTGTCAAAATCAATATGGAACAAGATTCGATCAAAGGTACAAATGACCAATGACCATTGATCCTTGTCAATCCCTACGACAAAGGCCGAAGCAATAAAGATATGTCACATTCTAGCCCTTCGCCATACCGTTACATTACGGACCTTTATACCTCCCATATCCCTCCAATCGATAGATAAAGCAATTAATAAGGCCCTGACCAGATTACCGGGCCAGGCCAATTAGTTAGGCGACCGCTATTTAGTTTTGGAAACGGCCATTACATTCCAAATAGAATTGTCCTCATTAACTACTATCAGTTTTGGTGTGAATTACTGTCGTTGCTGTAATTGTGGGAATCGAGGTTTTCTATGGTTTGGTCAATCGGTTAATTATAGATAGGTATTGGATAGAATAGAATAGTCGTATATCATCTTAGTAGTTACGACGTCAGTGTCTAAAGAAAAATGGGTGATGCAATTATTCTGAAAAGCTGGGTGATGTGTGCATTAGTCTTTTAGGTATTAAAATTTTGCTAACATTAGTGTAATGTATATGATAAGACTATACTTTCTTTAAATCTTACTATACTATCTTATTCATATTAAAAATCTTACAAGTCTTAATGATTGTGAATAAAAATCACGCCTCATCAGGTAAATAGGCTTAGATGAAACTCGAGACACGGGTGGATAACAACCTGGATTAGGATATTTAGTTCAGTAGTATCTACGGTCCCGTAAGATTATTATCGACTTTCAGGTAGGTTAAGCCGGTGGCAAAAGCATTATGGTATTTTGTTGAAACGTCGAATTGTTCAGATATCTAGAAATAGCATACCAATGTTTTAGAGTACCTAAGCATTGTTGATTTTGTTTATTTTAGGAAATGTATTTGCCTCAAATTAACCTATTTAACTAAATCTGCAACAAAAGTTGGAGAATCAGTTAAAAAAGGTAAAAAACAAAAAAACTGGTTAATGAAGTAGTTAGTCAAATAAATAAATCATTATTAATTCTTCTGCTGCTGTTTTTTGTAAGATAAGTAAAGTTCAATAATAAAGATAACACTCACTATTGTGAGACTTGTAGACTATACTTATCTGTACCTTTTCAGAAAGAACTGAAAGTTCTGATTTTCTTTTTGGAATTTTTATGGCCTCCCTACTAGACTCTTAGAAATCTCTTAAATTAACTTCGGGTGTAAAGGGTTAAGTAATAGCAAAATCTATCGTTGACCTGTAAGGAAAATTCCAGAAATAGACAAAACAGACGTCGAGGCCAGATCAGACTGAATTGATTTGCTTGCGAGTGGCCTGATCCTAGTCAGCTATTTATGGCGTATGAATAGATTTTGATTCAGACTCGAAAATAACTTCTGGGTTCATAAAGATCGTTCGTAAACGTATAGGAATGTTTGCTGACCCGCTATCAGTGGTGTAATTAACAAAAGGCTTGCACAATGCAAAATTTAATTTAGAAATACAGTCATATTTGCTTAGAACTTTTAATCTTTAGTTATAAATAAAGAAGAAAAGGTTTGTAAAGTTTTGAATAACTACGTCGGAAAATAACAAATGAGTAACGCAAAAACTTTGTGCATAATCAACGAGTTTGAGACCATTTCACTTACGTGACACGGTGAGATACTTGCTCGAGGTAACAATATTCAAAATTCATGAGACTTTTAGGAAATGATAACTCGTCGGTGCACGCAAATTATACTGTTTATTAACTTTCTACGGGAATAAGTTTTTGGTTTTATGACTGCAAGTTGGGCTGTGAAATTTGCTCAGTTTCATGATAGATTTTATGTTTCGTTTTTTTTTATGTAAATATTATTTAATGTTAATTCATTGTATAATTATTTTGTCACTAATTTTTATAATTGATTTTGAGCAGTATAATATGTGAGATAATTACTTGTTGCTGTGCCCTAACATGCCATTTGTGTATTTAGCTATAAGTCTTTATGTAGCAACTGTAAAACGAATAAAATGCAATCAATGAATATGAATATTCCAGGTGTTTCTATAAGATAATAATGTTTTCGTAAATCCCAAATATGTCAACTGATAATCTTTTAGCTTCTTTCTTTTTTCTAGTCTGTGGAAAATTCTTTCAATATTTTTGGCCAGTAAAGTCAAAGTCAAATCGTTATTTTTATTTCAATTGGGCCATTAAGCGGCACATTTGAATGTAATTTTGTTTTAATAATAATAGTTCAATCTACTGTTCATTCGTAAATTTAGATTGTTACGGAGAAAGATGGATAAGAAACTCCACGCAACCTATTTACATTACAGATACTCGTAAGGGCCTAGTGTATCTACCTAATGTATCATTGACGTGAGAAAAGTCATAATTGACGCACAATAAACACGACGTAATCGTAAAAAGCAACAGTTTTACAATATTTACATACATATATTAATTCATATCCGTGAGGACGATGCACCTAGTATAACACTACCTACTATGAAATATTCTAAGCACTAACACGTTATTCATTCATTTAATAAATTAGGAACATGGTTCTCACATACTTACGAATATTGCAAACGTATGTAAATTTCCTAATAGAAAAACAATGGAACAGTGTGTGGGTCAATTTATTAAACAAAAAAAAGTAGATTGCCAAGTTAATTGCAGCATCAATGACGTTTGTTAGGTCGTCTCAAGTACAGGTTTATGAGTGCTTGAAGTGTTCCAGCATCTGTTTCATACTACACATTGGGGCAATGCACCCACATTTGGTATCAGAAGGGTCTATAAAACCTGGTAATCTTAGCTTAAAATAAGACTGTAAAATTTCATTATGTACACATATAATCGTCGCTGAATGTTAATGACAGCAAGTAATTTCAGTGCATGAGGTTCAGATGATACTTTAAAAATTCCATACCTTTATTACGTTAGTTATAATAATTGGTAAACAATAAAAAAATATCTCTTGACCTGCGTCATTCAAAACATCACGTACACAAACAAATGGATGCTGATTTCATTATCCACGCAGCCTGTGCCTTATTAGATCCATCAGATTTACTTAATAAGCACATACGTCACAGTACCGCCAATATTCACCTCTACCAACAAATTAAAACAATGTAACCTAACGAAGAACATAAAAGTACGTCACGTCAAAAGGGAGTTATGTAGTATTTGTCATGAGACCCAGCGCGTCCCGCGTAAAATTGAAAGCAATTAACTCCTTTGATTAAAAGATTGGAGCGAAAAGTCTGCGTCGAAGAGCAATATCGTCAGGATCCCTAGACTCAAAATTTTCATTTCTAGTTGACTTCAGTCAAATGAAAATCAAATCTGCTCGGCACGAGTGAAACAATTCCCTTCACTTTGGTGGATGGAATCAGATTTTTGATTTCGGAATTGTATTAAGTTTTGGATGGTCGGCCGAAAGAAATTGCACAGTAAAATGTTTGAGCTCAAACGAACGGGGCGCTTTTAGCGAGTTACGAAGATGTATTGGTAGATAGATGAGACCCTCGAATTTTTTTACTGTTATTTGCGAGTGATGCTGTGCCTCTGAGAATTTTTATTTGTGGCTTCACAATTAGAGCCTTCTTTGACTTAATTGATTCCTCTACATTTGCAAGCTATCAAATAATATTATGCCAACTTTCACACTAACAAATTCATTGAAAACACATTAAAAACAGCTAATGCAACTACATTAAAATCTTTAACACAATCGTTTCCAAGGACTCGCGCCATACACAGTGGCGTTTTAATAATTGTTTCAGTTATTACGGCAACGAACCTGAACCTATAATAATTATATTGTATTGGAATTTTGAAATAGGAATTAAGAAAAGGATGGTATTTAAAAGTACTTCAATTTATTCCCATTTCATTTACCTAATTTTGCCTGTGTTCCATGAAATATACTGAATGTGCACCAAAATATGTTCATATAAGTCGACGTAGCCCCGCTGCGCGGGGCTCCTATTTCTGTCTGCAGGGTCAAAAGTAACCTAACACGAACGAGATGACGGGAGCTGAGTTCGCTCACTTCAGCTCCCGTCATCTCGTTCGAACCTAACCTGTCCGTGTCGGGGTGCCCTAAGTTCCCGAGCTCGCTTCGCTCGCTCTTGGACTGATTCTTTGACCATAATTTATTCGTAGATCAACTAATATTTGGTGCACGATCAGTATTTTAGATGTACCTTTAGATTTTTGGTGAAACCAAAAATATTATCCTTAAGAAAAACAGTTTTCGTAACTCCAGCAAGTCATACCGTGCCTTCAACATACCACGTTGGATCCTCCACCAAGTTTTGTCAATAAAACACCGGAAGAAATGCACAATGATAAGTACTTCAATCTGTCAAAAACAGCTGACAATAATATTATGTATAATAGTAGTACTTCCATCAATCTGACGCTAGATGGCAGCTCCAATAGCCTTCCAAACATATCCATCGGCGAAAGTGACTCACATATACTAGAACTTAGAAGTGAGGTAGACAGACTAAATCTCGAACTAATTTCAGCTCATGAGGAGATTAATAGACTATCGTTAGAAAATATGGATTTAAAGAATACAGTTACAACACTTAGCACGAAGCATGAGTTAGTCAAAAAAGCGACGAAAAAATTAGCAAGCGAGACTATTACGCCTAGCAAAAAGAAATCCTTGATTGCAAAACACAACAATAATCACTGCACACCTAAATCGCAAAAAGAACAAGCTATACTTCATGCAACATATCACAATATATCGCATACTTCGCCTAAAATATCACCGTCTGTGCCCCCTTACGCTAAATCTATTACAAATCGAACTACAGACAAGCAGGAAAAAAATAAGCTTTGCATCATAAGTAGCAACAATAAAAATAAAATGCTACCAATAGCACAAAACATGTTTCCGAACTATCAAGTATGTCACTATCTCACACCGAATTGTGGCGTTGAGATTTTAATTCGTAACATACATGAAAAACTGACCAACTATACTCAAAAAGACTACTGCATCATATTCATAGGAGAAGAAGACTTTCACGTACCCAAAAATTACTGTAATCTTATTGCCAGTATCAGAGAAACTATAAGTATAATACAGCATACGAATATTATAATTTGCCTACCTACATACAAACACAGTGAGCACGAAATGCTATTTAATTGGAGTGTAGAGACGTT
The DNA here is from genome assembly GCA_949775005.1 of Orthosia gothica. Lineage (NCBI taxonomy): Eukaryota > Metazoa > Arthropoda > Insecta > Lepidoptera > Noctuidae > Orthosia > Orthosia gothica. Next base: position 13,347,202 of record OX459054.1, on the reverse strand, counting down.
CAATAATATGTTGTACATGGATATCCAATCTTATCAATATGCCTACCTTTTAGATTCCAATTTGGAATTAACATTAGAAATGTTTTCGGGCTTAAATGGCAGAATAAGCAACATTGGCATTAAAAACATTTACTATAATTTGAAAATGTTAATTGATGAGGACATCACTTACAATCATGACATGACTGCTGCTAACATGACTTCTAATATACCACAAATTGACTCAAGTGATTCAGATAAATATAACAGAGGAAGCAATTTTTTTCTTTTATAATAATTTACGGATACTCCATCAAAATATTGCTGGACTCCTGAACAAAACAGATTTGCTTTCAATTCATCTTCAAGAATTATCTATGAGTCAAAGAAATATCAAATCAAATCAAATCAAATCAAAATCATCTTTATTTTTCTTCCACAAATAACACTTAACAACTAAAAACTCAAAAAGGAAAAATAATAATAACGATATGCCACATAGTTATTTGCGGGAGACTGGTGCCTGAGCTAAGCCGTAACCTGTATTTCAGGACACCAGAGACTGAGCACTTTATTATGCTTGGGCACGAGCATTTACTAAATATACCAGTCTACAAGCTCGCTGCCTGCTATGCAAGACGTGAGAAGAAACGAGGAGGTGCCTGCATTTTGGTTAACAAATCGCTTGAATACACAGAACTTCGAAATGTATCGCGATATTCAATAACAGGTGTAATTGAATGTTGTGCTGTTGAACTCATTAAGCAGGATTTGATAGTCATATGTGTTTATAGACCTCCAAAGTTGAGTAACTTACATGTTTTTTATGATAATTTGGATGTAGTCTTAAAATCGTTATGTGTAAACCCAAAGAAAAAAATTGTTTTATGCGGAGACTTCAACATTGACCGGTTAAAAAGAAATAATATTAGTTTGGACTTTGAATACTTTCTCTTGGGCTATAATCTCAATCTAGAACTTGATCAACCGACTCGACTGTCTAGTAATAGCTGTTTAGATAATATAGCACATAACTCAAAATCTAAATGTAAATGCGAAGTGATAGACTTCGCCTTATCTGATCACACCGCACAAATATTTGAAACAAAAGTAAACAAAATCTGTAGACTAAATTCATGGCGTGTAAAAAAAAGGGACCTTTCATTAGACAACTTAAATAATTTCAAAAATTGTCTAAAATGCCTTTCTTTTTCAGAAATATATGAAACAGAAAATGTTGATGAAGCATATAATATATTCATGGAACATTTCTGCATGCTGTATAATATTTGTTTCCCTTACAAGTTTATTACTATAAAACCAAATAAAAAAATTAAATGGATTTCTAAGGGTATACGCGTCTGTAGTAGGAAGCAACGTCACCTTCTATGGGAACGCAGATGTAGACCAACAATAGAAAATAAAATTAATTTAAAAAATTACTCACAGCGTTTTAGAAAAATTGTAAAGTTAACTCAAAAAGCTCAAAACAATTATTTCATCAATACGTCACTTAACAAGTCAAAGGCATCTTGGCAAGTCATAAATAATAAAATACATACTAACGAACCCATTTCCCAGATCAAAGTACACAATGCAATTATAGAAAATCCCAAAGAAATTGCAGATGCGTTCAACAACTATTTTATTGATCAAGTTGAAAATTCTCCTAAAGTATCAATGGAAACGACTGGTTTAATCGAAAATCCAAAAACAATGTTCATGCCTCCGGTGATCCTCCATGACATACTGAAGGCAATAAAATCATTGAAAAATAAAAACAGCTTTGGATATGATGAAATAGCAACCAAAGTTATAAAGTTTGTTGCCAATAATATCACCATACATCTCAGCCACATTGTTAATTTAGCCATCAGCTCTGGTGTGTTTCCGGACGGTTTAAAAACAGTTATAGTTAAACCGCTACACAAAAAAAATTGTAAGAAAGATATGGCGAACTACAGACCGATAGCTTTAATTCCCGTTTTTTCAAAAGTGATAGAAAAGGTAATTTACGAATCTATTGATAATTTTTTGACTAAACACAATATGCAGTGAACAAGCAGGCTTTAGAAAGAACAAAAGCATTAATACGGCAGTATATGATTTGATCAGTGAAATAATGTTGAATGTAGATAACAAAATTCCCATCTGTGCCATCTTCACAGATATGACAAAAGCTTTCGATTGCGTCAATCACAATATTTTAGTCAACAAACTAAACAAATATGGTATCAGGGGAAACGTGTTGAATCTTTTGAAATCATACCTTAGCAACCGCACACAATACACGGAGATTTCCAGCATTTGCCTTAAAACTAAATGCGAAAAAAAATACCGATCGGAAGGTAAAATAGTTAAATTTGGTGTACCACAGGGTAGTGTATTAGGACCACCCTTATTTTTGCTGTATATAAACGATCTGCCTAGTCAAATAAAGCATCCAATGGTTTTATTTGCCGATGACAGCACAGCACTTGTAAAATGTACCGATTTTACTCGCTATGCACAAGATATCAATGACACTTTAAAAAATATTATAAATTGGCTTGATAAGAATAACCTAGTGATAAACTTACACAAAACTAATGTAATGCACTTTCACCAACGTACAATTCCACCAAATGTAAAAGTACAATACAATGGCCAAAAGATCCATGTAGTTCAGATCGCAAAATTTTTGGGTTTATTGATAGATGACCAATTAACATGGAAACCACAAGCCGAAGAAGTGTGTAAAAAGCTGAACACTGCAGCATATGTAATTTGGAATTTAGCAAAAAAAGTTGACATAAAAACCGTTTTAGTATCATACCACGGTTTGATCGCTTCGGTTTTGAGATTCGGAATAATTTTTTGGGGTAATTGTAGCCTAAGAGATAAGGTATTTAAGGCGCAAAAACGATGCGTAAGAGCGATGCGTGGTCTTAAGTCCACAGAAAGTTGCGAACCTTTGTTTAGGTCTCTTAAAATTCTTCCCTTTCCATCATTGTACATTATGGAAATGTCAATTTTTGTAAAGACTAATGCACATCTGTATACGAAGGTCTCGGACACCAGAAAAGGCCCAGTTAGAAGTCAATATAAAAACCTTTTGAATGTCGGTAGCTTTAAAACAGCTCTATTAAAAAAAAGTGCTATTTGTATGGGACCAATAATATTTAATAAATTACCAGATCATATAAAAAATAATACAACTCAACTCTTCAAAAAAAAGCTTAAAGATTTTTTACTGGAGAAATGTTATTATTCGGTTAGTGATTTTTTAAACGACCGACTTTGATCCTTGACATTTTGTTTATTAATTTGATTGTATACCGACTATTTTGTATTTGACTATGATGATTTTATTAATTGTATTTGACTGATTTAATGATTTGATTTTATTTTGACATTTTTTTACTATTTGACATAATTTATTTTATTATTTCTAAATGATATTTCATAATTACAATTTGACTTTCTTGATTTTTATTAATAATATTTTAAAATGTAATTGACTGATTTCAGTTTATTTTAATGTATAATTGAGTGATTTGTTTTTATTTTGACATTTTTTAACCGTTTAACTTATTTTATTAATTGTATAATTATGTGTTTGTTTAATTTTTGCATGCCAAATTTTGGGCGCAATTTTGTATGGCTCAACTTTTCTAACTACCCAACATCTTATTTTGTATACCTACATTCCAGCAAATAAATATTTGATTTGATTTGATTTGATGTGGCATATTTGTCCAACAAACAAAGTCACGAACAAACGCTAGCGTGTCAAGTTCAGGATTTGATTATCAAAGTTTTTATGACAGACTATTATATTTAACGGCAGACAGGCCATATTCTTGGCAGCAATTTTGAGAATATTTACAGTACGTTGAACTCACGATGAATGAATCGTGTCTCCTTTGTCTCATAAACGTTCTTGTTTGAACTCGTTTTTAATAAGGAAGTTAGAGAAACACGTACACGGGATACACAGAATTGCCTATTAGCAACATGTTTTTCTAATTTAATTAAGAAAAATACTAATAATAATAGTCTAAATAATAATAGTCATTCCAAAAGAGGAAATATTTTTGCGTTAACAAAAAATAAAATAAACAGTTTTTCTTTTTCAAGTTACGAAGCAATTTCACTAAAGAAAAAAATAACTGTTTTTTTGTATTAGTAACTACATTATGAAATCTAAAAAACTGAATGGGTATGCACTGTTGCAAGCGAGGACTGCGACAGTGATTAGACTGAATTCACCGATACCACGACCGCTCTGGTCTCGAAAGTGTTGTCTTTAATTTTCTTTTTTTTTACTAAATCCTACTAGGAATTACTCCTGTATCGTAGGCGCGTTAACAAACACTTAAACTGGCATACACAAATAACCAGACCCAGAACAACTATATGCAGGCTATACCTACAAGCCCCTGTCATCCCATAACAAACATACTAAACATTTTTAATGCACCTCTCTTTCCAACTTCAAAAAAAGGAGAAGGTTCTGAATTTGGTTATATTCTACTCAAAATACTACCACTATTTCCAACAATATCAGTAACAGCATGGCGCTTCCTGTGCATAATTGCAATCTTTGAACTGACTGTGAAAGAGCACGCTCCAACGGGTCGGACATATTGAAAGAATCTTTTAGAAAAGAATGATAAGACAGATGCACAGCGTGGAAGCGGAAGAAATGAATATACATGTATATTTGTGTCAAGTCTTCATTGTCGAGATTAGAAATTTCAAGTAGGGTACAGAAATTCCTGTTCTTACAAATAGTTTTATAATATGAAATGTAACTCTGCAAATATACTATTTCCTGGCCTAATTGAATTTCCGCGTTAGGCAAAGGTCTTTCACCTTTCAAAATTCTCTGTCTTAATTGATCGCCGGCCAAATCTGACCCGTAATGTTGATCAAATCGTTACACCACTAAAATCAAAACGAAATGAAAAAACCGGCTAAGTGCGAGTTGGACTCGCGCACGAAGGGTTCCATACCATTATCGCAAAAAACGGCAAAAATATCACGTTAATTGTATGGTAGCCCTCCTTAAATATTTATTTTATGCCGTTTTTAGTATTTGTTGTTATAGCGGCAACATAAATACATAATCTATGAAAATTTCAACTGTTTAGCTATCACGGTTCGTGAGATACAGCCTGGTGACAGACAGACAGACAGACAGACAGACGGACCGCGAAGTCTTATTAATAGGGTCCCGTTTTAACCCTTTGGGTACGGAACCCTAAAAATTAACAAGCAATCTCCATCAGAAGTATTTGAATAGATTATTTCTTCACATTTATTACTATACTTACTATACGGGTAGAATTAATTATTATAAACTGTATATGATAACATTCAAAAGTCCCGTTTGATGGCGTTTAAAATCATAGAAATGACTTTGACATTACTGGTGGTTTCATCCGTAAAGTTGTGACTGATTTTATTTTGAATTATGTAGGTAACTACATAATTCTGGCTTTGTTTTTTCTGCTAAGTATACTCTCAAAGGAGACCCAAATCACGCGTTATAACTATAGGTAGTCTACCACACATTCATCAAAATATTTCTCCAAAAGTCTTATTCCGAGAACTTAAACCCTTTTCACAAAATGCCAGATTGTCAACATTTTCCCGCGAAAACCGGTAATATTATAAAGTAATCATATTTAAATCCGACATCCGAAGTACTGGTACTCGAGGGATTACCGCGGTCGTACGTGTCACGTAATATTAAGCTTGTAAAATTCATGTTTTTAATAACCACACGTTGAGGACCCCGATTTGCATAAGATGTGCGTGTGCGTTCGTGTAATGATATTGTTAGATTTATGCTTTAGGGGAGAATGAGTTAAAGGTTCATATTTTTTTGAAGATTTTTCTTTGAGTTTTATGGGTCCCTCGCATGAGAAAAGATCTGTTTCAGTAAAAAAAAAAACCCGTTGTTTTGGTTATATTTAAACGTGAAGCAATAAATTGCTTCATTAATGTTTTCCGCAATGGAAAAGTATTTAAAAGGAATAATATATTGAAGCACATTGAACAACATATTCGCCACAATCATACGGTTACTGAGAGTTAATGAACATTGCGACCAATTATTAAGTTGAAAGGTTTTATGGTGAAATGTCTGTCTTCATTTTACTGCTACATTTATATACTACTAGCTGTTGCCCGCAATTTTGTCTGCGTAGCATTAGTAATTCGAAAATCCTATTTTGATATAGCGCAATAATATTTTAGGTTTTCCATACAAATTCCAACCCCCCTCAGGATGATTTCCGGGATAAAAACTATCCTATGTCCATTTCAGGGTCTCAAACAATCTCCATACCAAATTTCGTCTAAATCAGTTCAGCGGTCTAAGCATGAAAAGGTAAAAAACAGACGGACAGACAAAGTTACTTTCGCAATTTTAATTTTAGTATAGATTTTACATTAAAAGTGGAAACAATCACGTAACTATAACATAGCTTCCCTTTTCTTAGAAAAACCTCTCATTAAATTGCATATCAGTCTTACATCGTAAAAAAAATTCACTCTAGTGTGGGATTTCAGCCTCAACATTAATGCTAATTGCTCGACCTCATTGCTATTTAAGCAAACAACTCACTATTCACGCATATCCCAATAAATATGGAAATCTTGAACCAACATATTCAATAACTCCTCGGCTTCCCTCAACCACATAGGTGAGACATAGAGATGATCCCCATAGAAGCGAATGTTAAATTACAGACTCTCAGCAATAACTGTATATAACGTCAAAATATAACTGACCATGTAACATTTTGGTAGCGCCTGGCAATCACATTTTGAACTTTAAGACACTCATTTGATAGATTGCAACTTCTCTAGAGTGCAAGGTTGGCAATTTTGTTGATGATCGCTAGTATTGAGCAAGCGTGGTGATTATTGCTCGTGCCTTCTCTGTACGAGAAGACGTCTTTACTCTGCAGTAGGATAGTAACAGGATGGCATTACACAAATTATATAAACCCTCAAATATATGATTCGATAGATAAATCTACCAAGAGTAGTAAAGACAGTCTTCTGCAACGTCACTTAATTTCAATTACCAGAGACTAATATAAACGATTGCTGCCAATCTGATGAGTGTTGTTGCACCCTAAGGTACAACGTGCAGGTGACAGCAGTTATCCTGATTGTCTTGAACGTTTCATATAGCCCGAAAAATTAGGCTTTCAGAATATGTTACAAGCGGACGTTTCACTTCTATATCTAATCCTTATTCTATTTGACAAGTAACCAATAATATCGAGGATTCATAGACTCTAAATCACGGATACCGATTCCATGGTCGAGTATGACACATCACGTTCTCACTGATGGATGGAGATGTCTGGACATAACGATTAGTCATCCCGACGTATCGATACGCGTGTAATTCATAACTGGTAAGATTTGGTGGGAGCTTATTCTGGTATTTCTTTGAGAAGTGATATTCGATTTTTAGTTATCCAACCAAGATCTCTCTTTGGGCGAGATCATTCTTTTATACTTTATTATTACTGATACAGTTCAAAGCTCAGTTTCAGTATCTAAGCTTACATTTAAAAGCGAAAAAAAAAAAAAGTTATAAATCGAAAGTCTAAAATTAGAATCTTTACTGGAATTCTGATTTTAATACCATTTTTCTCATGACATAGAGCTTGCAATGATGCATACGGGTGGATAAATTCTGAAGCAAAGACCATAGAAAATTCCCAAAAGTAATGTTTTTACTACGTCATGGTGAAATTCCTGTAAAGCCAGTAACGAGAAAAGAATGTGATTACGCTGGAACTCCCAAAATAAACCGAAAAAAGCTGATAAACGCCTACATGCACGGACGTTTAGCTCCGTTTCTAAGTAACAACATTAAAGAATTACGAATCGAATTATCAGAATACGTTCCCTCGGAATCGGCAAAATTGGGATATAAATAATTCAAAATTTTCGAACTGTAATTTACTTGTTATTCGAACCCTTGAATGTTGAGTAACTGATGAGTTGGTGTGGTCATAACATTGCTATGGGTCGGTGATTTGTAGGTTATTTTCCTGTTTATCTTTTTGGTGCTCGATTTTTGAAGTGTGTATCAAGCATTTATTCACGTCTGACATATATTGCTATCGGGTGAGGGCAGTTGTAATATACCATAAGCTCTTGGACCAAGGCTATTTCCATTGTGCATACGGGACAGACGTATACAAGTCATATTGATATATACGTGTGTGTGTGCCACCACATGTGTGTTTGAGCTGCCGCGCGCGCGCCATCTTATTTAGTAAGTATGAGGTAGTAGTAGTAATCCTGAGATAGCGTATTATCACGGTAAAAATGTCTAACAGTATTGTGACTAGGCCCTGACCTTGAAATAAGCGCCTACAAGCGCGCGTCACCTAAACACGCATTAGGGCCGCCTGCCTCTACCTACTTGAGTTTCTTTCTAGTTTTGTGATTCAATTATACATCTCATTTTTTTTTCTCTGATCTGAGCTAAATATTATATTTTTTTATTAAACTTATTTTAATCTTACTAGATAGGTACCTACTATTTATTAATCTCATAAGTAATCATTTCATAATGATATTTTGTCTTATTAAATAATATATGTAAGTAGCTAAGTACATAAGTAAGTAGATAGCCTAGCCTAGGAAACAACCTACTAGTTTTTTTTAAACCGAGCCTGTGCCCGAGCGTGGGTAGGTGACTCGTGTGTGACTTAATCAGCCTATCCACTTATTTATATTTATTTATCCAGGTATTTTATTCGGTGGATAAAGCGAAATTAAAAAATAAACAAATTACGTATTATTAGGTTAGGTATTTTTTTTATTGTCTTGTCTTTCGGAGGTTCCAGGAAATTTAAAATTGTTGTCTCTGGGTGCGTTATAGAAGAATTCAAGCAACCAAAAACAGCACAATATAGGCTATAATTGCTCTCTAACATATTAAGTAAGTAAGTACTTTTACGTATTTGAATAAAAAAATCACAAATCGCAAGCTTACTGCTTACAAAACCATCACACCGTTCGTTCGTCACTGCGGTGCGTCTGCAACTGGTAGTATTTCGAGTGTGGGCTGAGCTCGAGTCACGTAGGCATGACACGCGTTCCGAACGTTTGTATGAAGATAGAATACTGTATATATCTTTACCGTGGTATTATAGTCTGGTATTGGGTTTCAACACGAAAAAGAAAAAAAACTGTCATCATTCTATTCTTATTGCCAACATTTTGGCCGTTACACTGAACTTGAAAAGCTTTGTTGTAATTAACGTATGTATGTAAATATTGCATTTTTTTTTACGATTGGCTGTGCAGTTTCCTTTCCGTTATACTCCACAACAAGCTGCTTTTCCGAATGGATGGTAAAATCAATTAATAATACTATTAAATTTTAATTTTTGACGTTCAAAAGTGCCGCTTAGTGGTTGATCAAGAATTTTGACTTTAACTTGACTTTGTCTTTGCAGAAGCAAGTAACCTTAACATCGTATTTATACGCAAAATATACACAAAATGTCAAGATAAATGTGCCTACAACCACAGATAATATAATACTAGCATACAGATGCCTCATCCCATACAAAGAAACCGTGCCGACGTAACTAGCGTTTTTCATCTGCTTAATCTTCTTATTTTTGTAAGGACATCAATCGCGTTCGATCCCGTTTCACGGCAATAGATGGTGTTAGCAGCGGCTTGCAAGTAAAAGGGTTTACAAGGTTCGTGAATATTTTTTTCTTTAAATACAGTGAAGGTTCGTTTTAAAGTATTTTTTTGCACGTTTTTACAGTTTTTTTTGCAACTAAAAGCGTTACAATGCAAATTTTAACAATCGAGTGGAATGCCTCAGTAATTTAAAAATGCGCCATCTACTGGGAACAATTTTAAATGATCCGTTTAAATAATCTTTGAAATGTGAATTAAGAGCCCAATATTCCATAATTTTGTACTTAGGAGAGTTGATTAAACAAGAACATACAATTTTTATGTTCAATTCCAGAAAATGTTAATTTTACACACATTTTATTGTTTTTTGTGTACATGTCGCGCCATCTAGTGAGATTTATTTGAACCAAATATTCTCTCTTAGCAATGAGACCCCGTGCTACAACGAAAAAGTATCTTATTTCAAATTTAAAGTAGACACACAAATAGAACTGAAATTTGAGCACTAAAAGTAATGAATCGAGTCTCGAACCAGAATTAATATTGGAAAACTCATTTGGGTAGCTCGGCGGGTAAGGGTAGTTACCCTTTTCGCTGTACATTCTGCCCCAATACACACAAAAACTTAGCCTATTTACTAATCATGTGTTATCTCATGCGGAATGTTCGGCAATATAATTTAATGTTGTTTTAACTTTTTGTGCTAATCTCGGATCACGTACTACTTTTTAAATTGTATAAAATGGGTATTGTAGGAAGTGTCGTCGTGACGTCACACGTATGAAGAAAACACGGAGATGCTTGCAGGTTTTTATTTCAAGTAGGGCAGCAGATACACTTTGTTTAAATATATTTACTTAGTATAATAGGGCGTAGTTGACACACAGCCAAGTCCGCTCGAACGAAGGCGGGGTACTTAGCCCTCTAATCCAAAAAATATATTCCTTAAGGAAAAGGATACGGGCTACAGAACCAACTAACAGAGGCGTCCTACGTGACCTTTCCAATTAGGACGAGGATCCGTAAATGCACCGTACTGCTAGCTGGGAATAGCGTTGACGAACAACAATAATCTGTCGAAGTCATTAACTGGCGGTAATTCTTAACACCGCGATCTAGAAAACGTCTGTCAATAAACAGCGACATCTAGTGGTTCCACTTCGAACCACTTACAATACCATCGATGAAGTTGCCTAAGTGAGTCCTCTATAACTTACGTTCCACAAAGGAATCGTAATCCATAACAGTTTACTACTTTATGCACAGATGGCGCTAGTTATATAATACATAACAGAAATATTAATGTTTATAGTAATGATGAGGTGTGTTACAGTATTAAAATAAATACTTACGGTTTTATTTTGAGTGCGTAGCTTTGTTAATCCGAATTAATAAAGTTTACCTAACTAATATACCCTCCATTTTTTTACTCACACTTTCTAACTGACAGTGTTAAAAATTTACTTGAATTACAAGACCTGTACAAGAAATAGTCAGTAACAATATTGACCCCGTATTGCTTAGACAGAAAAATCTAGTAAAAATATTTTCATGAAAATGCGACTGATAACTTTGTTATGGGCTAAATAAGACAACTTTATGAAAGACACAAAAAGACTCAAACATCCAAAAACAACAACCCTATTAAATAGCCTGAAATAACACTCACTCGACGAAGTCATTGAGCGTGAAGATAACTTCAACGGGAAGAAATAACTGCATTTCCCGAAGTTTCGCAGCGGAAAAATGGTTGCAGAAGTAATTTTTATTGCAAATTTAAATGGGAAATCGTCTGCATGTACCGGGTGCTGAAAAAAAAAGAAACTACCGCGCTCTCCGAGTGTTGCTTTGTTTCAATTTCTTAACGTTTTCAAAGAGTACTGTAATAAAATGTTTAGCGAGATTTTTCGGTAACAATTGCTGTGAAAGTTTTATGCCTTTATAAATCATTATTCGTCATTTATTTTGGTATATTACTTTCAGAGGTAAGGAACTGGGCTCAATAGATGTTTTTGTCTCATCAATCAATCTGCCTAGCCTTTTCTCAACTATGTTGGGGTCGGCTTCCAGTCTAACCGGGTTCAGCTAAGTACCAGTGCTTGACATGGAGCGACTGCCTATCCGACCTCCACAACCCAGTAACTGGGTAACACGGTACCCCTTGGCTAGACTGGTGTCAGATCTCAAGCTTCTGACTACTCCAACGGCTTAGCGTGCTTTCTGATGCACGGAGGAAACTCGGTATGTTGAAAATGGTCACCCATCCACGGACCGACCTCGTCAAGCGTTGCTTAACCTTGAAGATCGACCCGTGCGGCTGTTATTATTTAGCCACCAGCTCCTCTATTGACCAGTCCAATGCTATTTTTATCAGTTGTAAACATATACAACCTAATACCAACACTAAAGTTTTCCTCCCCCACGTATTTCTACATTTAAAACAGTTTCGTATAACCAGAACACACAGTGTCATATTATTAAATCACCAAAACGTGAGTATACCAACATGTTGCCGACTACAATGACACTTGTTCAGACTTCTTAATATCCCCTCAAAGAGTACATATTGTACCTAAGTGTAATTTAGACCCATACTGCCGTCTTATAGCTAGAGTATCACTATATGACATTTGGCCGATTTTGAGGCCGATCTCCGTAAACAGCATAAAAATATCTATTAGCTGTCTAAAGGCCCAAACATAAAACTGCGAAATTGAAGCGATTCGAATTCGCAACGCAAAAAACAGCTAAGCAGCAAGCTCGTAGATTTTTACGATGCGACGTCGCACCGCAGTTTTGTGTTTGGGCCCTAAGCTGTTTTTTTTTTTTACTATCACTAGATTTCGATAAAAAAATAAAAACTCCCAAAATTGCTATGTGTAAAAAAAAATACGTAGGTAATAAAAAAAAAACTACTTACTAGATCTCGCTCAAACCAATTTTCGGTGGTAGTTTACATGGTAATGTACATCATATATTTTTTTTTGTTTTATCATTCTCTTATTTTAGAAGTTAAAGGGCGGGGGGACACATTTTGCCACTTTAGAAGTGTCTCTCGCGCAAACTATTCAGTTTAGAAAAAAAAAAAATTAGTAACCTCAATATCATTTTTGAAGACCTATCCATAGATACCCCACACGTATGGGTTTGGGTAAAAATGGTAAAAATTTAGTTTCAGTTTCAAGTGTTTTTTTTTCTATTTTTGAGTAAAAACTCCTAATGCGGTTCACAGAATACATCTACTTACCAAGCTTCAACAGCATAGTTCTTATAGTTTCGAAAAAAAGTGGCTGTGACATACGGACGGACAGACTGACAGACAGACAGTTTTTTGCCATTTGGGTACGAAACCCTAAAAACCGTTTTTTGTCAGACAATTACATAGTCCATAGAAAAGTTTGTATCAGAAATCCATTGCAGTATATTTACTTGCCTGTTTTTATTAAGAAGGTAATTGGTTTAAACTATTAATGTGCTTCATCGAAAGTACGCACTTTGCGCAGTTAGATAAATTTTTGAGACCGGACACTCTCCCATATTATGATATATCGCTAATAAACAACAATGGTTATTAATATTTCGCGGCTAAGTTTGTCATCAATAACTCAAAATACGATTTTGTCGGATAGCGGCACACTAGCTATACGACGGCACCATATTAAGTCCCGCACCTTAATATAAACGGCTTTTAACCCTAGCTCCACGATAGCTCTTTAAGAGCGTTGCCATCCTATTATGCGGGGTCATATATCCTTTTGGCAATGTGGAATAGGCAGCAACTAACTGGTATACGATGGCCGTGGCTTTGGTTACATTAGCATACGCTTATACACCCACCGTCGCTTCACAATGATTATTTACATAATTAGTAATACAGAAACTATGTCGTGACTGTTTGAGGGTTGATATTGAAGGGGTGTTTCTAATTTTGGGTGGGTATTGTTTTGATATTATGTTTTTACTACAGTAACGTCAATCAAACCAGATCATGAAATGGTATTTTTGTAAGAATACTTTTTAATTTGGGAACAAAAAAAGGGATGGGTTATTTCAAACCAATTTTTAATTTCAGTTGCAAAGACCGGCTGTAATTTTTATTTTTTTAATCTTCCAATTAAGAACTGAATTTTCCCCCAAATCTTTGAGATCGAAATCCAACAAGCAGAAATCGTTTTCTCTAGAAAAATAGCAGATAGCAGAATAGTTACACCAAAAGTTACTGCTACATTACCTTATGTAGGTACAAGAAAAATAGGCCTAAGAGAAGGTACTTTTTTCAACTCCACTTCGCCCAAACACTCTTTCGTCCTAATTGCCCCGAACACTTCACAGGTGGGATAATTTACCCCACTGTTAGACAGAGAAATTACCCCTGTATTCTAAATCAAGGTTACGTGTCTATTTATCTCTTTCTTAGTACCTATTACTGTTCTTGGGGCTACATATTACTTGTAATTGTGTGCTTTACACGAACTTGGGTCATTTACATAAATTGGAAGTGAAATTGTTTTTGATTTAGGAACGTCGTGTGTGTCGATGTATGATAATAATTTGGTGCCTGTGTAGCGTATTTTTGTCTGCGATATAACGTTAGATAAAATTAAAGTACCTGTATTTATAGGCTTTAGATATTTCGATTTTATGCCTAATAAGGCTACAATGGTAAACTGGACCACTATGCGGATAGAAATAACAATTTATAAATTTTATCTACGTCCTGAAACTATTTACCGAACGTTAGATCTTTAAACGCTGGTGATTAAGCTCTTGTTTGTAAGCCTTTATAATTTAAACTTTCAAAATATTTATAATAAATGCCAGCTCATAATAAATCGTTCGCCGCTTAATTTAATTTTATCAATTTATTTTCTACGTAAATTTGGTGATATGATTTTATTAGAAATAAGTATTACCTTTGTACTTAGTTCTGTGTTCCTTCTTCTTGTCTTTTTATTAAATGTGTGTAAATACATTCATAGATAAATAAATAAAAAGTGATTTCAACTGGATTGGCTGTTAATAATTCAGTTTGTACAAGCAGTTATCATGACTGAACTGATGTCGCAAAAATTAATTTTCTTTTGACCCCGTGTCCTACCCAAATCAATCGTCGTGCGACTACGTGATTGTCATTTAGTTCAGCGGACCCGAACGCTTCATTCCGCTTCCTTCCGCTTCCTGATTTTCCGAAAATATTAATATCATTATTATAGTCGTCACGGACGCGAATTCAAGCGACTATCGCTTTGGTTACACTGAAAAGAGGTTTAAGCAAATAGGAAAACTGTTTTGTTGCTAGTTAGACAAAGTTCGCAAGTTCGAAATATTTTGTGACTAGCAACCAATGATATTCAAATAAACAGATATGTTATAAGCGCACGCATTGTGAAGACTCGAATAGTAGACAATTGTATGATTTAGTCTTTAGTTTATGTCACGCATGGCAAAGAGCGATACTCTTTGTTGAAAAAAAAACAAAATTAAAAAAATGCCATCGTGATACCACATTATAATACCAAATTACATAAAATAGAAGGGATCTCATACCATATGTAAATACGCAATACACCTCAATTTACTAATTTATTTCAATTTTTTTTCCTAATTTTCTGATATTTGGAGGTTACAAAAAGAAAAAACATTGGTTGTCAGAATAATGTTTGTTTACATTGTAGCGTTACGTATAGCGCCGGAGAGCTATACGTAAGCCACGTTAATAAAAATAAATAAATATAAACTAAAATTAATAAAAAGATATAGAAATATAAAAATTAAGGGCCGGCTTCGTACGACGTGGGCAGCTTAACAGGCAGTAGGTCGGGCAGGAAGACGTGGCACGGTGTGATGGGACGGCTGGTGGGATGCCGTGGCGCGCTTGTATTCAGAGCGCACCAGGGCGTGTTGCGAGCGCACCAGCGCATGCTGCGAGCGCACCAGCGCATGCTGTGAGCGCACCAGCGCAATCTGCGAGCGCACCATCACGTGCTGCAAGCGCACCAACGCCGCGCCGCGCCGCTGAGGTCCTGTCAGCCGCAGTACATCTGAGGTCCTGTCTGCCGCAGAACGTACGTGCACCTCGTGCCAGAGTGGCACATCTTGATATATATACGTATAGCAGTAAAAGAATACTTAGTCCAGAAGTTATTTATTGATTTTAACCACATTCACATACTGAACACATTGAGGTAATAATATAAAGACTGATTATTAGAGATTTTAGATAATTTGCCGATTAGAAAATACACTTAGTAATCCTCAGTAGGAAAACAGTATTTCGGCGTTCAGACCAGACCTGAGACTGAAAAGAACTGAAGCCCGTTTTTCATTCGAACTGCCATCTCTTCTCAATTTCAAATTCAAATCTCAATCAGAACAGAGCGAATCAAAACGGCCTTACAAAGGCGGGTCAGTCTGCTCTGACCTTACAATAATGTACAACTAGCTTAAGGAAAGGTCTAGGTATTATAGTCCATGGTACCTATGGTATGTCTATGGCTTTAAGAAAATAAAATAGACAGACAGTTCATGTCAGATGAAAATGTCAGAGTATAAAAAATTCCATTATTTTGCAAATAAGCAATACAAATTAAGTTAAAGAAATAAAGAAACAATCAGAAATAACTAAAAATATGCTTTACAGGTAATAAGAATATCAAAGAATATATATAAAAATGAGTTACACAAATTGATGCAATATCAAAAGATGTGAAGATGGATTGTGGAGTGTTATGAAACGTAAGTAGATCTTGAATAAATACCACATTTCCCCGATGACCCCAGAAAAATTTTCAACTAGAAGAAAATTTTGAGGTTTAAATATAATCCTTGCTCTATCACACAACATCTTTCATACATTCGTCAAACACTCTCATTCAATCACACGTTAGGGGATATAGTTCACATTCAATGACGTATACTCCACAAGGAAATATTTATTAAGATATAACGAAGGCTTATTTATTTTTAATAGGTGTCGTAACCCGCACCTGTTTGAAAACCCTTTAAGAAACTATTTAATTAAACAAGAGGAACTCAAAGAGGAGGAGGACTCAAGTCTATAAGAGGAGGAGGACTCAAATCTATAAGAGGAGGAGGACTCAAGTCTATAAGAGGAGGAGGACTCAAGTCTATAAGAGGAGGAGGACTCAAGTCTATAAGAGGAGGAGGACTCAAGTCTATAAGAGGAGGAGGACTCAAGTCTATAAGAGGAGGAGGACTCAAGTCTATAAGAGGGAACTCTCAAGTCTATAAGAGGGAACTAGGTTGAGAGGGAACTAGGTTGAGAGGGAACTAGGTTTGAGAGGGAACTAGGTTTAGAGGGAACTAGGTTTGAGAGGGAAGTAGGTTGAGAGGGAACTAGGTTGAGAGGGAACTAGGTTTGAGAGGGAACTAGGTTGAGAGGGAACTAGGTTTGAGAGGGAAGTATACAAGAGGGAAGGATACAAGAGGAAAAAATAAAAATAAAGAAGACTCCACGCATTTGGCTTATTTTTAAAGAGTTACGGGACCGCTCTTTGCATATAAGGCTTTCCGAGTTATGCAAACCGCTCTAAAATAAGACCTCATTCTTTAAGAATAAGATTCAAGGGAATTAAGAAGTTTAAGAAGACTCCACGCATATGGCTTATTTTTAAAGAGTTACGGGACCGCTCTTTAATAACACCTCATTCTTAATGCATAAAGTTAAGAATAAGATAAGTGATATCAAGGAAATTTAAGAAAAACACATAAGTGTGTGTTAGTAATGACATCAAAAGTGTAAAAAGAATATCTAGGATAACCTAGAATATAATTACATAATGATATCTTCATTATTAGAACACTATACACAATTAATAATAATGGAAAACAAAATAAGCCGAATGTGTAATTATTTACAAGAATTACACCAAATATAAAAATAAATGCCAAGTAAAATATTAAATTTTAAAATCTTTTACATGCCATTTTCCTCTCGAACCATTAGGATCCTCCAGAATAAAAACAAGAGGTGAAAGCTTCTCGATTACAGTGCATTTAACATATCTTGGAGCTAATTTTGCACTATAATATGCGCCAGCATTACTCTGAACGTAATTTTTACGCCAGACTGTATCACCGACGTTAAATTCTTTAAAGCTGTGTTTATCATTATAACGAACAGCGTTCTTAATATGAGCAGTGTGTAATGCAATCTGTACCTTATCGAAGATAGTAGATAATAATCCTACATTAGTGGCGTAGATATCGCGAGGTAGAAAAATTACGTTGTCAAGATTAGTGCAATTGGTGTAAACTGAACCACAAGGTATAGTTTCCCGACCAAATACAAGAAAAGATGGGGAGAATCCTGTTGAAGAGTTTACCGTGCTATTTAGGCCGAATTGGATTTTTTGTAAAAATTTATCCCATGACCGATGGTCATCACCAACTAACTGTGCTAAAGCAGTGATAATTGTTCTATTATATCGTTCTGTAGGGTTCACTTGAGGGCAATATCTTGGAGAATAAAAGATAAAAGGAACTTTATATTTGTTCAGAAAACTTTGAAACTCGTTTGATTGAAATTGTGAACCATTATCCATTATGATAGTTTGCGGAATTCCATGTATAAGAAATACGGAATTTTCTAGATGTAAAATAATATTAGAAGTTGTAGCACGTTTGATAGGAAAAATATGACAATATTTAGAGAAAGAACAAGTTACCACGAGGATATATTGATTACGTTGTCTTGTCATTGGAAAAGGACCCATCAAATCCAAAGAAATATTTTGAAAAGGTCTTGAGCAAATTTTTGGTTTACCCATAGGACCATAAGGAGAATGATTCGAGTGCTTATAAGAAAGACAAGTTTCACAAGTAGAACAGAATTTTGCCACATGTTTAAACATTCCAGACCAATAGTATCTTAAAGAAAGTTTCTTGTAAGTTTTGAAAATGCCAATATGGGGATTATTATCTGTAACACCATGACAAGATTTAATAAGGTTTAGTCTTTCGGAAGGAGGTGGAACCTCTTTCCATGCAAAATCTTCGTTAAGGTAATCAGATGAGTTAGTAAAGCGATATAATTTAGCATTAAGAATCTTATAGTTCGGATAGTCATCAGGGTTTCTTTGACAATTTGTAAAAAGTTTATTAAAGTGTTCCAATTCGGACACAATATCTCCGGATATAGGTTCTACAGCGCCAATAATAGCTGTATCAGGAGTTTTGTGGCGTGAAAGAAGATCTGGAACGACATTATCTTTACCTTTTTTGTGTTTCAGATCAAAATTAAAACAAGATAGACGGAGGGTCCATCGAGCTAATCTTCCAGAAGGATTAGACAAATTTTGGAACCACTTTAATGCCGCATGATCGGTATAAACTGTAAACTGTTTACCATTGTCAAGATAACAACGCCAATGTTCAAGTGCTGTAATAACAGCTAGTGTTTCCCTTTCAGTAGTTGAATAGTTTTGCTCATGCTTATTAAGAGATTTGCTCATGTATGCGATCACTACTTCTTTATTACCTTGTTCCTGAGTCAACATAGCACCAATTCCAAAATTAGATGCGTCACAATGTACAGAAAATGGAAAGTCAAAGTCAGGGCATGCTAAAATTGGGGTTGAAATTAAGCATTCTTTTAGTTTAGAAAAGGCTAAATTTGCTTCATCGTTCCAGACGAAGTTCTTGGGAGAGTTTTTTCCAGAAGAAGTTAGTTTACAAAGGGGTGAAGCGATAGAACTGAAGTTAGGTATGAAGCGACGAAACCAACTGCATGTGCCTAAGAATTTCCTCACTTCTTTTTTAGAGGTAGGAGCGGGGTAAGCTAAAATAGCTTCAATTTTATTAGGGTCAGCACGCAGACCTTGATCGTCAACTATGTAACCGAGATATTTTAATTCTTTACGAAAAAATTGACTTTTCTTGAAGTTAATTGTGAGACCTGCGTAAGAAAGTTTTTGAAGAACTTTAAGTAGAAGTGAGATATGTTCTTCAAATGTTTCACTTATTATTATTATGTCATCTAAGTAGCAAAAGACTTTATTATCAAAATCTGGTGTAAATAAGCTATCCATGAGTCTTTGTTGTGTCGCGGGAGCATTGGTTAAGCCAAATGGCATAACTTTAAAGCGAAACATGCCTTTTCCAGGGACATAAAAAGCAGTTTTATCTTTATCGTCCTTATTTAATGGAATCTCCCAGAAAGCTTTAGCAATGTCTATGCTAGACAGATATTTAGCGTTTTTAAGATTATCTAGGATTTCAGAAACAAAAGGAAGACTATAAGCATCTTTCCGAGTGATTGCATTCAATTTTCTACTATCAACACAGAAACGCCACTCTCCGTTCTTTTTCGGAGTGATTAGCACTGGAGATAACCAAGGGCTCTCACATTTTTCAATTACATCTAGATTAATCATTTGATCAACCTCATTAATTAATGCCTTTTGTTTTTCAGGCGAAAGTCTGTAACAACGTTGTTTAATTGGCAGTGCGTTACCGGTGTCAATACGATGAGAAACTAAACTGGTACGACCCAAAATGCCTCGTTCCTCAAAAGAAATTGTTTTAAAACGATCAATCAAGTCTGTTGCAATGTTCTTCTCATTAAACGAAAGGTGTTCAAATGTGAGTACTTTATTGTCAACTGAACTCACCGTAATTGTTTTATTAATTGGTTTTAGTTCAGATAAAAGCGATTTAGGAGTTAAATTAAACTCTTTCCAGAAATCCCAACCAAAAATCAATGAGGGATAAATATCAGGGAAAACATAAGCTTTAATAATACGTATTTGATTATTAAATTCAATTGGTAAATGAAAATAACCAGAGGACATAGTTTTCTGTTTGTTAGCAACCATAACTTGAGTAGACGACTTGAATAACTTAAATCCTAATTTTTGGATATCTTTATGAGAATTATTTCCTAGGATAGTTATACAACTCCCGCTGTCTAATAGACCACAAAATGGCAAGTTATTAATAGACACTTCAATAAAAGGTCTATTATAATCTTTTTCTGTGTCATAATATACAGAGGTTGTTTTATAGCAATACATAAATGTTTTAATACAATTTAGCCATAGTTTCCAATCATCAGGATCAAAATTATTATTTTGAGATTTAGAAACGTTATTCAAGTCGACATCTAGTTTTTTTGTTGTATTTTTGGGTTACAATTAGGACAATTAGTTATTTTAACACCTTTACGACCGCATTTAAAACATATCAGATATTTAGGTTTAGTGCAAGTTTGTAAGGAATGACCCGAGATACGACAGCGATAGCAAAAGTCTACTTTAGAGTCGTCATTAGTTTTAGTAGCCGAAAGAGGTTGTTTATTATCTCCTATTCCATTTGTGTGTTTTATATTTGGAAAGCATTTAGAAGTAGAAGGCCGATAAGCAAATTCAGTAGCATAAGATGCTGTTTCAACATTCACACGCAAGTGACAAACACTAGCTGTCTCTTTTTTTCTTGTTTGTTTTATCAAGCCATCCCTTTCGACATTGTAGTGAAATGTCAGATGAATGAAAAGTGTGTATGTGTGCTGCCGCTGCTGCGCGGAACACTTTTTTCAATTGTTTTGTGAGTGTATAACGTATCTGTTTATTTGAATATCATTGCTAGCAACCAAACCTTTGGTAACTGTTAACTTAACATTTTTCAGTGAAAAACACTAACTGCAAATATCAATTTAGATCAAAAGGAAACATCTTAGAATTTACCTCGCGAGCTTGTCTAGCCTAGCCTAGGTCTTTGATTTTGCCATGAAGAATTTTAATATGCCCTTTTTTTTAAATTTCTTTTATTAAAAGTAAATTTTTTTTCGATGGGTCGCACCTAGACCCCCCGGGCAAATGTGGTAAATGTTAGTTGCAGAATGAAAATATTATTTATTTTGATTTTCTGCAAGTCGTCTTAATTGGGCCGTTGGCTTGTAGCGCGAGTTGTTGAATTTCTCAAGTCCCCACGTATTGTCCTTCCAGCGCGAAAGCAAGCGCAAATGCCGTCATCTCTTTCATATCAGAATTCATAAAATCAGCTGGCTTTTTTTCGAATGATTTCAAATCGAGCCAATGATCATTTATCTACTGTTCTGTGGAACAGTTCCAGTGATTATTACATTCCTATTCTGTAAGCAACATAGCAAAGAGAATGTTTATTGTGATAACTAGAAAAAGTTATCACAATAAACAGTGAACGACTATCTGGATATACGTTCTTTACAGCCTCAGTTAGTTTTGTTACTACATGCTCCCTAAGTCCAGTTCAGATCGGCATCTATAGAGATCAGCTTGTAAGCAGTAGCTCAGGCGAGTAGCTGCCACCCATGCTTTAAAAAACGAATCGGTTTGCCATGAATATGTTGTTTGCAGCCGTAACCACCGAAATACTTAATCATAGTGGATACACGATAGGCGATAGTGGTGACAGTTTCAGTAAGTATTTCAAAATCTTGTGTTTGAATCCTTGCGACCGTGTTGCTGACTGACCTGATGAGGACGCACCAGCATTCAAAGTTATTTCAGTGTCTTCGCTCTCCGGAATATCTTGATAGTATTCAATGACCGATTTGGCAAGAGCCAGTAGTTTATTATTTATTTATGTACACACAAAACACTTAAAAGAGAAAATACATATAAAAATAGGCGAGCACAAAGGTGGTGATGTCGGTTCAACCTTGACCACCATTAAATATGGTTCCATCACACGGCGGGTCTAAATAGACATTATTATGTTGTATACCTTCGTTATCACCACTCTCCAGAAATCTATATAGAGCATTGGCGTTCAGTACTCTTCGTGACATGAGAAAAATGAGAACAGTTAGCATCATTATTTGCCCAAAGTATTTGTAACAATATTAAAAAGACTAGCATTTTTATTGCAAAGCTATTATGTTTTTACCTTAATAATATATTGGTTTAATGGTATTTTCCATAAAATGTAAAAATAATCAAGAAAATGAATAAATACTTACTATTTGGTGCGAAAGGGTGTAAATTATTTGCGGAAAATTTTTAACCGCATATTCCTCTCGTAATAGCTAACGCACTTTTTAAATTTTGACAACTATTTTGACATCTTAAATAAGTCATCAATTGTAACAGAGATGGCGTTAAATACAACTTATCTATTAGAGTCAGGGTTTCTTCATAGAAAAAGATCTTCTTAATAAAATATAATTTTATTAGAACACTTTAAAGACACAACAAGAAGACATAGTTTTACAATAACACAATCAAAGATGAAACAACATAAAATAAACCAGCGTTCTAAAATTGAATATCCGCTGAATTAAGAACGGACAGAGTTGCCCTCTGATAAAATAAAGATGCATTTTTATGCTTTCTCTAACATTATCAATCATATCGTTTTAAAACGACCGCGACGCTTGAGATTTGTCTAAGAAAAATTGGGTCGTTTTCGGGCTCTTGGGCATATCTGGGTTAAATAGGTTTTATAAATATTAAATGTTTAGCCTACTTTGCCTACTACGCATGTTCATTGCTGTCATTACTTTGAGTGATATAGGTTACCAATATTGTTGAGAAGATGGAAGGTTATTCGACAGGTTGTACCTAAGTAATTCTGAGTTATAACTGACGTGCCCAGTCAACACTGAATTCTAGAGTGTGGAAATGGCCACTTTTTGACGACGCTTAATATTGCTCGCAGTAGTTTGCCATCGGATTTTCACTCCCAAATAACCTTGTTAAGTAAAGTTATTTCATGACAATTATAAAAAAATATTTTTACACAGTAAATTTTTGGTTTTTGCAATTTAAAATTTAACTTAACCCAGATAGTCATCATCATATCAGCCGAAAGACGTCCATTGCTGGACAAAGGCCTCCCCCAAGCATCGCCACATTGACCGGTCAGACCGGTCTCGTGCATCTCGTAACCAGTGGATCTCCGCAACCTTCACCAGGTCATCGGTCCACCTAGTGGGAGGCCCTGGGACAAACGATCCAATTGGGTAGGGCCAACTTCGAGAAAGAGGTCAACCGTCGAATCCGACTCGGCTGGGCAGCGTTCGGGCAGTTGCGCGGTATCTTCTCGTCCAAACTTACCACAGTTTCTCAAGACGAAAGTCTATGACCAGTCTGTGTTGCCAGTGATGACATATGGCTCTGAGACGTGGTCGCTTATAATGGGCCTTATCAGAAAGCTTACCTATATAGTAGTCGAATAATTTACCGCAAACAATATTACTTTGCTTGTTAATTAATCTACAGTATGCACAGTGCACAGCATTTCGCTTTCATCATGGGTATGTAGTTCCGTCTCGAATTTATATTTTCTGTGATTAACATTCAAACATCTATTTAGAATGCTACTCTTCTGTTACACAGAATAACAATAGCCACACACAAAAACAGTTTGGCAGTAGGTACTATAATATTACCAATTTCAAAAATGGAACAGTCCCGTTATTGCTTAAAAATAATGAAAAACTGGCCATTCATAAGCCTCTTAAGAATTTAAAGCTTAGCATTTATTCTTTTTCTTTATATTTACGCAGTTCCACGGCGTTTAGTTTTAATAAAATGTCGGCGAAATATAATGGGTCGTTTTTAAAAGAGTATCTTTTGTTAGGGATGGGATTTTGAAAGCTTTCGCTTAGTATCGCTACGTTTGTTAATCGAAGACAGCTTTTTATACGAATCTTTTAGGCACTCAAATATTCATAGGCTGGAATGTTTTACATATAAATGTTAAAATGCTTTTTGCAGTATTTTTTTGAGAATAATACTCATCTATAGAAGATTATTTTCTTTTGAACAGTTTTATTATTTTTCCAGAAATCTTAATCTTCCATTACTTTTTCAAAACTTTATACGAATCCTTTCACAAAACAATCTTATCACCGTACTTATGGGTTTTTCTATTTTTCTAGTATCAACATTGATTGCAATTATTGTAACAAACACCAATTGAGATTTAAAGAGTTACAAGACACATCAATCATTTTGACTGTATTTACTACATATTTAATAACTTTTTTTTTACTATTTACCTTAGTGCAAAAATACACATACAGCTTGCATATAAGTATGCAAATAGCTTGCATTCCCCCATCAGATATATTTATGGCACAATGAAATGCAAGTTTTTTACAGACTTTTATGCAAGTTACATGCATGTAAATTTTCACCATTATGTACAAGCGTTTCTCATTGAGTCTAACAAAGAGTATTGTATAACGTCATTGGTGTTGCATAGCAATCGGTCATCAGCGTGTCAATTTATAGTTGTTACCTAGAACTAGAACTCGGATGACAATACATTCTAAGAATATATTGAGCATTGTACGGATAGACAAATCTGGAAACTAAAATTAGACCTACAACCTTCACGGCGTCCTCACCTTCCACCTGACGCAGGTCCTCACCGGACACGGATGTTTTGGGAGGTTCCTGTTCAGGATTAGGCGGGAGGAAACGCCCGGGTGTCACCATTGTGTGGACCGCCCAGAGGACACGGTGGAGCATACGGTGGAGATCTGCCCCGCTTGGGCGGAGCACCGCCGTGTCCTCGTGGAGGCGATCGGTGGTGGCGACCTCTCGCGTCCGGCCCTGGTCCAGGCCATGGTACGGAGCGAGAGGGCATGAGAAGCTGTCTCCTCCTTCTGCGAAGCAGTAATGCTCGCAAAGGAGGAGGCGGAACGCGTGAGGGAGACGCAAAGGAGATGCCCTCACGCCCCTAGCCACCGCAGGAGACGCCCCGGGCGTAGGGCGTCGCAAGCCGATTCCCGGCCACCGTAGGCACGGGCTTGCGGACGGCAAGTTGATTGAAGATCTTTTGGAGGGTTTTGGTCATGATCTTCCACGGTGACCAGCCGGGTTGGAAGATGATTGTTGTTAGTTGTTTGTTTTACAATATTTTTATAATCTGTGCAGGAGGAGGAGGGCCTTGGTTGTTATATTTTTTTCTCTCTGTTTTCTATGTCCTGCTCTGGTTTTGTGTTGCTGGCCTTTTTGTTGGTTAAAAAGTTTAACATACTTGGTTTCAAGACTCCTTCTGAGACGCTATTGGATCTACGTGCTGAAAAGTGGGTTTTTAAAATTTTGTTGACATGTCTGCTGGCGTCGCTTTGTACTTGGGAGTCATTTGTCGGTGAAGTGTGGAGTTTGCTGTCGATATCGCAATCTTTGCTGAAACTCACAAGAAGCTAGAACATATGATATCCCAACTTAATACAGAGAGCAAACATGTATGACAAAAGGCAAAAAAGGAAAAATATTGCTAAGTTTTCTAAAACAAATAATGAAGACGGTCAATAGAAGAGTCACGTGTAGCTGGAACTAATACTGGGCCCACAGGGAAATACCAACTAAGACCTAAATATGAAAAAGACCATCATGGACACTTGTATTCTGCCCTGCTTGACCTATGGCTCCCAGACGTGGATGTTTACAAACAATATAGTCAACAAAAAAAAAACTTGTCAGCGGGCAATGGAGAGAGAGCATGCTACGCCTAAGGAAAATTCAAAAAACAAGAAGTCAAGAAATAAGAAAAAAAACCGGCCAAGTGCGAGTCGGACTCGCGCATGAAGGGTTGGTAAATTGCGGTTTACGATTTATGACGTATTAAAAAAAAACTACTTACTAGATCTCGTTCAAACCAATTTTCGGTGGAAGTTTACATGGTAATGTACATCATATATTTTTTTAAGTTTTATCATTCTCTTATATTAGAAGTTACAGGGGGCGGACACACATTTTACCACTTTGGAAGTGTCTCTCGCGCAAACTATTCAGTTTAGAAAAAAATGATATTAGAAACCTCTATATCATTTTTGAAGACCTATCCATAGATACCCCACACGTATAGGTTTGAGGAAAAAAAAATGGTTTTATTTTCAAGTATGGGAATCCCCAATTTTTTTTGTTTTTTTTCTATTTTTGTGAGAAAATCTTAATGCGGTTCACAGAATACATGTACCTACCAAGTTTCATCAGCATAGTTCTTATAGTTTCGGAAAAAAGTGGCTGTGACATACGGACGGACAGACAGACAGACAGACATGACGAATCTATAAGGGATCCGTTTTTTGCCATTTGGCTACGGAACCCTAAAAACGAAACTGACAGACGCGTTACACGAAGCACTAAAACTAAAATGAAGCTGGGCCGGCCATGTAGCGAGATGCACAGCCCAGCGATGGACTCTCAAGAGCACGAAATGGACCGGCCCACAAGGAAAAAGAAACGTGGGCAGACCACAAAAACGATGGGCGGACGACATAATATCGGTGGCAGGTAAAAACTGGACAAAAATAGCACAGGACAGAGCAAAATAGAAGAAGTTGGAGAAGGCCTATACCTAAGGGGTTCCTCTAATAAAATTAATAAAAACTAACATTAGAATCACTTAAACTTAGAGCTACTAACATAGAATTAAGAAAATAGAAAAATTATTGTAACTACATATGTAAGGTTTACAGGAAATGAAAAGGCTTTATTATTATTATTAGTCCATCTTTTACAACAAAACATTGTATTTCTTGTAAATGATGTTCAAAATTCTATTCGACTAAAATAAAAATACATTATATTAACAGCTTCTACCAAATAAATCTACAAAAGTCATTTAAAACGGACATCCCTCACAAAATAATTTAAATCGATATTAATGTTAAAGCTAACAGTTTCAAGCAGCATGCATTCCCGGTAGTTATGCAAATAAAATGTGCAGGCTAAACCGAGGGCTTTAGTAACCTTATGCTAATCAAATCCCGAGACTTTGCGGCTGCATACGTAGCTTTGCAAACTTCATGCATTTTCGGGGTAGTTATAACGGATATGAAAGTGAAAATGTTTACTGATAAAAGTAGGGCTGCTACGCTGACCAGCAAGTTGTTTTGACTAAGTTTTAGTCTAAGATACAAAATTGCATGAAACTACTGGTTTTCAAGATTTTCCTAGTTTGAATTTCTATGTGTGGCTACTGTATACGTTTTTTGGTTGATATAATGATCATCATCATCATTATTTCAGCCAAAATACGTCCACTGCTGGACATATTCCTACCCCAAGCGTCGCCACATTGACCGGTTCCGAGCGTCCCGCATCCAGCAGATCATCGCAACCTTCACCAGGTCATTCGTCCACCTGGTGGGAGCCCTTGCAACGCAACGTCTGCCGGTTCTCGGTTGCCAATCCAGAAGTTTTCTGCCCCATCGGCCATCCGTTCTGCGAGCAATGTGCCCTGCCCACTGCCACTTAAGTTTATAAATTCTTCGGGCAATGTTGGTAACCCTGGTTCTCTACATTTTTTTACGTCTCCATTCCCCTTTGGGTGACTGTAAGCTTTCTGATGAGTCCCATTGTGAGCGACCACGTCTCAGAGCCAAAGGTCATAACTGGCATCACACACAAGGCATAGACTTTCATCTTGACAGAGACACTGTGGTAAGTTGGACGAATAGATACCGCGCAACTTCCTTAACGCTGCCCAGCCGAGACAGATTCGATGGTTGACCTCTTTCTCGAAGTTGGCCTTACCCAACTGGATTGTTTGTCGTTTGTCCCTGGTAAACATAGTCGTCCACAAGTTCGAGTGTAGGGTCTCTGACCTTGAAAGGAAATAATGATAATGATTGTCATTCTAAAGTCATTCTATAGACGTTGTTTAGTGTTAATATTAATCATGTGTAACCATGCCCATTTTTTTGTATTAACAAAACTGTTACAAACAAAATAACGAATGCTTACCTACCTACCTAATTTATGTTGCATCTAAATCTAACTAGTGTCAATAATACTTAACCATTATCGGAATAGATATTGTAAAGATTATTGCTATTATTTTGGTATTCTATATTTATCTATAGTATATTCTATCTATCGAAATCCACTTGCACCACAAACCACTAAACACATCATTTTGTCTCGGTTGTCTTCAAAAGATTGACATTAATGGTGATTTAAATTCGTTTCTTAAAAAGAAAATTGTAATTTTTGTGTGGTGAAAGTGAAATTAAATCATTTAATTTATCAAATTAGTTATCAGAAATCTGTGCGCGAAACTGTTAGACTGATAAAAAAGGGCTGCCCCGTTGGCCACCACGGAAACCTCTTCTTGTTTAACAAAGTTAAAGATACAAATTACGGGGTTACCGCAGATTTCTCTCCCCTTTGCTACGAGAGTTGAATATATAATATACAACACAAAAATGTGGAAGATTATGACTGGATAATGTGGAGGTACTCTGCTGTGCTCTATAACTGTTTTCATGAAGCGACTTAGGTAACATCTAGGTAATAATTTGGCCTTTGAGATGACAATAAGTTGTCCCTGTAGGACCTGTAGGACCTGTAGTACCTTTTTTCAGTAACTAACGCCAGACAACGCTTAAATGAATGTCTGAATATTATTTTACTGTTGGATTTTTTATTTAAGCATTAGTACCGAGAGTTAATAATCCAAAGGCATTAAATTAGGTGTACGGGAGTTTGCTAATGAGGGCAGTACGGAACTTCAAACTACGACCACATACAAACTTCAAACCTACATAACTCAAATATTCTAAAGCATGAAAACACTAACAGCCTATTGAAATATGAAACATGAATAGACTTATAGCACTATAAGCTGCTTTATGGAAACTCCTTTTACGAACCTTCATTATTTCGTGTGAGATACAGCGGTCACTTAATTACCTACGCTTTCGTAAGTGCTATCACTGACTTGGCAACTGCAGGCGACTATTAGCGGTTGACATTAGTGGTTGGTGGATGTGAAATGTTTATGCACTGATTAAGTTAAGTGGGCAGGGTTTACTGATAGGATTCTATTAAGAGGTGATTCTCATAAAGTATTGCAGTTTCTGCGGGAATTAGAAGAACGTGAGAAACTCAAAGCCGGTCGATGTGGCGACCCTTAGGAGAAATCCATGTCCGGTTACTAGGGACGTTTTTTGGTTGAAATAATGATAATGATTGTGATTCTAAAGGCTTTCTCTAGGCGTTATATAGTGTTAGTTAAAACAAGGCAATGAGGACAGTATGTAGCACCCATCTTTAAACCTGCATTATAAAACTCAAATATTCTAAAGCATGAAAGCACCAACAGCATATTGAAAAATAATATGAAACATGAATATACTTATAGCACTATAAGCTGCTTTATGGAAACTCCTTTTACGAACCTTCATTATTTCGTGTGCGGTACAGCGGTCACTTAATTATCTTCCTTTTGTAAAGGCTATCACTGATTTGGCATCTGCAGGCGATTATTAGTGGTTGGTAGTCGTGAAACACTGATTAAGTTGAGTGGCGGTGTTTATTGTATGGAATGGTTTTGTTGCAAAATAGTATTTTGGACCGTACTAAGCTGTTAAAGCCATCATTTGCGATGTGTTTTTTTCATCTATGCAACAGAAAGACGGAACTATAGCGGTGACACTTTATCACAATGGAATCAACTATTAGTTAAACTCGTCATGTAATTCAGCATCTGTTGTAATTTTTTTCTATTATTTAGACAAAGATTTTGATTGTTAACTTTCCAAAACTTTAATTGTCTCTGACTACATATGTCAAAGTATAAAAATACCTGCCCAGCAATATCAAAACCAATTTTAATAATTATTTTTCATAGCTTTTTTGTTAAGTTTTTCAACTAACATACATTAGACACATTTTACAATCACAACTACGTAGGAACTCTACCGTTGCCGCATATGCAAAAGCCCTTAAATCTCATGTTTATAGCCACTTCATAACTTATTCGACGCTAAGAAGATTCATTAATGATGAGTATGTGTGGTAATGAGCGAATTTATATTCTGAGGTATTGTGACGTTTCATGAAAGTGCTCTTTATGATTTAAAAGGTAAATATAAACCTGTATGAAGGATTAAAATATACGCAAATATTTTTTGAGGTTAAAGGCGAAATACTAGGTTACGATAATATTAGGTTATCTTAGGTATCCACATTATACCCACCCACTCATCGAAATTCCTATACTCTGGGCAACATGAAGGTACAATATTTACTAAAAAAGCACTGACAGTTCAATCAGCTGACAGCAGTAGTGATTTTTTTTGTTTTTAGTTTTAGGTTCGCTCTAATCTTCTAGTCCTATGACCTTGGATATTTTATGTTCTCAAACTATCTTTCATCTGTACTAACTCAATTAAATCGATATACAACAAACACAACATTCTATAATCATCGAATTCGTTTTATTACACTAAAATATTTTTGTTGAGCAGATTTTTTGGGCTACCCGCCCTAAAAATGTGCTGTTTGACTTTGTTAGTAAACATTGTATCTTCAATATGGCTGGCGATGGTAAGTATACAATTTAATAAGAATCCCAACATGAAACCTTTGTAACATTTTTATTTCGCAAAATGTGAGATTTGGCATAGGTAGCTAAAAGAAACCAAAAACCTAGAATTTCTGGGGTTACTGACATAGTCCGAAGAATTTCCCAACAAAAGCAGCTGTGGGTAAGGTACATTGTTCACAAAACTGATTGTCGATTGGACACTACTAGAGAGGTGACGTGGAGGGAAGCTTATATCCAGCAGTGGACGTTTTTTGGCTAACATAAAAAACTAGACGATCACTCACTAGTAAAACATAAAACGACCACTTTTCCCCAACACCTCCAATTCCCCTAAAAAGCTGAAAATGAGACACAAAAAAACCCAACCGCCGTGTCACAAAGGTACAATGTCAATACTGTCCGTCAGAAGATCAAAGAAGCTGACCTCTGAGGGACTGACATAAAGGAAAAAGGGCGTTGCGTATTGTGACTAGTTCAAATTTGTACTCCATGTCGTGTGTAATTGCTTTCTGGATGGGTAGACAGCTACATTTTAATTAACTTCGTTATCTACTTACGGGGTTGTGTTTTATTGCTGGATGGTTTTGTGTTTGTTTTGTCTATGGGTGTAGGCACCGTGAGAATTTTCTTTTAGTCCATGTTGTTTTGAATAGATAAATATAGCCAAATAAAGTAGTGGCTCTACTTTAAAGTTATCATCCCCTTTTAGAAAAAATATTAAAGAGAAAAATTATTATAGGTAAAATCTATACCAATATTATAAACAGTAAAGATTGTTTTGTTTGTACCGAATAGGCTCCGAAACTACTGAATCGATTTGAAAAATTCTTTCACCAATAGAAAGATACATTATTCCTGAGTGACATAGGCCATTTTTTAAACCCGGAAATAAGTCCGGTGGGTGGCCCATGGGAGCGAAGCCGTGGGCAACAGCTAGTAATAAATAAAACGATTGAGTTATAGTTCTAGAACTTTCACGTATTAAACCCTTGAGTGCCCGAATCGTAGATCCATGCAAGACACAATGTATTTTTTATTGTTCTGATAATTACGGCATTCAACCGGCTTAGTCCGATTCTAGCTTTTATTTCAATAGTCTATCATTTTAGCAAAGGAGAAATTGAACCATATTTTTTACCAAAACTTGAAACAAACCTTTTCTTTTTAATTTTCGTTTTTATTACTGTATTTAAGAATTACTGTATTAATCACATTTTGAAGAACGAAAAATGTTTTACAAAATAAAAGTCACAGTAAATTCTGTCAACAGTTTCAAAACTAGAAAATTACTAAGAAACCAGTCGAGCTAAGTAGTTTTATCGGTAAATACATAGTTATTTGAATAACACTTTCACTTTGTCAATTTATACTGAAAGTTTACAGTATTCATTTCAAATTTGTGAGATGAAACTGCAATAAATTAGTGTATTTCACAAATATTCGTTTATTTCATAAATAAATGTGTAGTTTGCTTCGTAAAAGGTTAAAGAGTATTTTTTTTGTTCTAATTATTATAACTTTGGACTTGATTTAAACGAGAGGGATTTGATGTTGGTAAACTTTTTAGTAAGAACTTTTCTGATGGAGCTACGCAATTTAAATTGCGTCGACAGGCTATATCGCGCATGTATTTTCTAAAAAAAAAACAAGTGCAAAGCGGTCGAAGTGCAAGCACGTTCGTTTCACTTGTACAATGGCTTAGCAGTATGGTATATATCGACTCACATCGAAGGTTCCCTAAAGAATGTCACCCAGCTGGCTCGGATGTATTTTTTGTACAGAAAAAAGGAAACAGGCTGAAATTTGGAACTAAGCCCAGTGATTAACTATAGGCTTAAATCCTATCACGCGGGGCCTGAAAACATTTGTTTGGTTTTACGGGTTAAAAGGGTACCTACTTAACTTCCTTTTTGCCGGCAATCATCAAGGTCAACACGTAATATCAATCCTATCTATATTCACTTAAAGGATAGGGATAGGTGTACCACTACTATGCCCACTTTTTTTTAGTAATGACTAGCTTTTGTCCGTGACTTCGTCGGCGTAGCGTTAATATTTTGAATAGCCTATTTTTTACATCGATATTGTAGCTGTGTCAAGCAAGCTTGAAAAATGATTGGTCAGCATAAAAAAATCCACCCCGCTTTCCACCCTCTTAAGGATGATTGCCGGGATAAAAACTATCCTATGTCATTCCCCGGGTCTCAAACTATCCCCATACCAAATTTCATCTAAATTGGTACAGCGGTTGAAGCCGAAAAAAGTAACAGACAGAGTTACTTTCATTTATAATATTACTAGCTGTTGCCTTCGACTTCGTCTGTGTAGCATTAGTACTTTGAATAGAATTTTTTTTTATATCGCGCCATAATATTATAGGTGTCTAGGCCGCTGTACACCAAACTTATACCCCCCTGTGCACCCCCTAAAGGATGATTTCCAAGATAAAAACTATCCTGTGTCTTTGCCAGGGTCTCAATCTACCACCATACCAAATTTCGTCTAAATCAGTTCAGCGGTTTAGCGGTTTAAGAGTGAAAAGATAACAGACAGAGAGACAGAAAGAGTTACTTTCGCATTTATTATTATTCGTATGGATTAATTTAGTTATGATTGAGTCCTATAGAAGAGGGAGAATTTATGTCTGGCTGCTGGCAATATGGTCGCTATTTCCATTAGCAAGGAAGAAATTCAGCCCTTGCAAAAAACATTATGATTATATCGCCACACATCACATTTATATATTCTATGAAGTAAACCAAGGGTCCAGCCACTGAGGCTAGATAATACTTTGCGCCAGCCGGTAATTTAACTGAGGACCTCACTCAGTCCCCCCGATGGGTTCCCGCATTGTCGACGCGGGGGGGCTTAGTAGCCGTGGCTTGGTCACCCATGGTGAAGTGAAGAGGAACCCGAGGAGGACCCGCTCACAGGGCTATTGCCAATTAGGCCGACGACATAGCGGCCAACTAGTAGGTTGTGGTACCATTTGGTAATAGAGGTGACATACTAATTTAAGCGGGCCACGATGTCGTATGGAGCTTCCAAGGGCCTCCCATATCATATCGTGACTGAGGGGTTGCAGGCTGCGGCCGGAGAGGAGAGGTATTGCGGGGCGATGTTCTCCTTACCTTCCGCAGTCTTTACAGTGTCACCAACGTCTGATGGTGGACACGGTGCGGCCACAGAGGAGATCCCTATCCCCTGCTGAGTGCTGGTTTGGTCCCTGGGGTGGTCATGGCGTGCAATGTGTTCTGGTGCGTCGGTGAGGGGCACCCCCAGAGTTCCGGTGATGTTCTGCGGTGGCGGGTCCGCGGTGAGTTCTAACTCCTGCCTGTGTTCCCGCCATAAGTGGCACAGGAGGACACCGTGGAGTTCTAGTGGGTTGAAGTACCACATAACTGCGCCATCTCGCTGTAGTGGCGCAATATGCATGAGCGATTGCCAAATAAAAAAAAAATACGTTGCGTTTGTGTTGATTAGACTAACAAAGCAGTAAAGTAGAATCTATCTCAATGAATTAAGTAAATAGGTAATTTTTTTTCAAACTTGTGTCTAGTTCACACTACATAAACTACATTTAATAAACCACCGCTCACACCTAGTTAAGACGCTTAATTAACCGTAATAAATCAATTTGATGGAAATTAATTAATTTTGGTTTAGAAAACGTGTCACCCTTCCAAGTACGTCGGTTGACGTGTTTACCATATTGTGGGCAACCTAATTTATTTAGTTTAAATACTTGTTAAGGAGTTCATTAATAAATTTGGTTTGGTGAAATGCTTTTATTGGTTTTCGTACAAAATAAGTGGTTGTAACTAAAGAGATTTTAGAACTAATATTTGGAAGAGTCATGCTCTTAGGTATTTTGCTCCCATGAAAAAAGATTTAAGTCGAACGACTTAGATCGAAAGACCAAGCAAAAACATTCTACTGCCTGATTTTTTTTATACCAAATTAGTCAAAGAAATTCATGATTTACGCAATATTCTATTGTAAAAATAAAACAGTTTTTTTTTAAAACCACGTTTGTCGTATTCTTCTCAGCAAACCTTTTCATTTGATATGCATATTATGGCAGTGCACAAAAAATAACTAATCCGCCGTCTTAGGCCGTCCGCAATATTGGATTTAGAATGACGTCACTTAGCTAACCATGCATTGTCATCCAAACTAGACGTGTATGTATAATTTCATCTTAATCGGTGGAGGATAACTGTTTTAAAATCCAGTTGCGAGATTTCTCTGAGCCGAACACACACATTCATTGCTAATTAAATAAAAGCTTGTAAAAACAGCTGTTGCCTACAATTTGGAGTTGCGCTAACAAAAATGTACTGAACAACAAAAACCAGATTGTACCTATTTGAAAGAATAATTTGACATAAATATAAAATTAAGCGATCGACATTCAACACCTAAATCAACTTTTAGAATTGATCTTTTCAGTACACTCTGGTACAGTCAGTACACTCCCTAACAAAACGGCTTATTCTTCAAGTATACACGTAGACATCCCCCTAACAATGGAAGTCAGCTGTTAAGAACAAATGACTACAACTAATAGCCTATCATAGGTCCTCGACCTAAAACAATGAAATGCATGAGAGCCATTTCAACAGGCAGACACATTATTCACCGGCCATTAATTTGCAAGTTTATTAGACACAGTTACACCCTACACAAAGAACCCTTGACTCAAAGTGTATTTATTAGAAATAATACTAATTAAGCAGAATTGTTTTTAGTGCTGAAATAAAGTGCACTGAAGAGAAGAAATAGAGCCATACGGCTCTATTTTTTGGGTAAAATTATTCTTCTTCAGAAAATGAAGGGGAAAAGTGCACACTTCATTTAGAATAACCATTATTCAGTAATTAGTTTCAATGCTATTTACAGTAACGGGTAGTCAGATGTTATACAATCTGTTACCAGTCGACCCAAAGGGTATCGTGTTGCCCATTCACTTGGTCGGGGATAGATAGGCTTCAAGTACAAAAAAAAACACTAAAAATGTAAAAAAAAAAAAAAAAAAGTGAAAAATTACTTCAATTTCGTAAGTCGCTGTTATAAAACGATGAAATGACAACAGGCACCCCAACTTCTGGAATTGAAGTAATGTATCACTTTGTAGTGTGGGGGTTTTATGGAAGTCTCTTGTATTTATTTGTAAAAAAGTTTTAATTTTTCACTTTTTAGTTGTAGTGCATAATGAGCAAGTTCTGTAACGCCCAAAGCGATGCCAAAATAGAAATACCCGAACCGAACACACCGAACCCGAAACTTGAACATAGTCGGAGGAATGAGAGTGTACCAGGTTTAACTGTACGTGGTATATATCTGCTAACCCCATTGGAGCGTACCGGCATGATTTTATGTTATGAAGTGGTGTAAACAATATACAGACATGCGATTGCAATAATCCAGAGATTGGCCTTCATTTATTGAAGAGTAATGTTGTATATCTCCGAAGTTCTTTTTTAGATCATCACCAAATTTATAAAGGACCAATTCGCCAAAAAAAAAAATTGTTCAATATTGGTCCATACAGGACGGAGATATCCGTGAAAATACACAAAAAAAAACTTAAGAGTCGAACATAGAACTTCCTCCTTTTTGGAAATATGGATAAATACGGTCGGGTATTCAGCTGGATCCGGTTAGGCAAGAAGCTGCCCCTATCATAGTTCGGAGAAGGCTAGGCAGATGAGGCAGTTGTGATTGGTTGATGAGTGATGTAAGTGGTTCTAGATTAGCTCTACTTTGTATAAATGTCTTTTTTTGCTCCCAGTAAAGTACTAAGGGCCTATCTTAAAAATATATTGTTCAAGCATTCAAGGTCCTATTTCGTAGCCTAGGGCTCTAAAGACCAGAAATAATTAATTAACTTTTGCTCGAATAAGTAAGCTACGTCTAAGTAGGTTTATTTAGTTTCAGAATTTCTATGAATACTGTATGAAATTCTTATTGAGTTTTATCGGCCTTATATTATAATGTTTACTAACCTTATATCTTTAAATATGGGGATAGTTTCTCTACTGTGCAAGGAAAACGTACGATGGGGATGATTAACGACTCCCAGCATCATTAATTAGTAGCGTTATTCATGTTTTGGCCAATTTATTAATTTGCCAAAAGCCAGTACCTGTTAGAGCTGTGCACATTTTATTTTTATCTGTAATTTGTTTTAGATGGATACGTAAACATATTTTTTTACTGTCTCCGTCTAACAATCATAATAACTGCTTTGGTAAAGCTAATTAATCACTCCTTAATTGTTCTCATCATTTCGTATCGTAGTATGCCATAGACAATACAATTTTGTAACATTTACCAGTCTCTGAGATAAAACCTAAAATGGTGGTGGTTGTGGTGATGGTGGTGTGATTGCTGGTAAAAGCCCAAAAATTGCAGTCATCATGTATCATTTCTGAGTTTTATCATTAAGACTTGGTTAATCTTATGTTTTACCGGTGAATCTTAGGTTTTAGCATAGTTCGGGCTTTTACAGTAACAAATACATACTTCCCCTCCGAAGATATATCCCAAGTTACCCTCCAAAAGTGCTAACAAATTTTAATTATTTAGATATAATCGTTTACAGAAAACATCCAGCATCCATGACTTATCCCGGAACCACTAGATCCCTTGGCACACTTCCCAACCACCACCAAAGCCAAATGGTCACAGAAAGTATTTATTTAGACCAGAACAAGATTACAACGAGTAATCGCATCGCGTAACTTGCGATAATTAAACGTTGTAGAGTGTGTAACTGGCTTTAGAATATATTTTTTCTTTAACGTTTAGTTTCAAATTAGAGAGGGACTAGAATTAAAAACTAAAAGGCTGGTTTACGTTGACCCAGTGAAAAGTGCCACCAGGTTTTTTGGCCGTGCCGTGGTGTAATAGCCAGTTAGCAAGGGGTTGTGGAGCTGACTAGTCGTAAGGAGATGCGTTTACAAACATGGAGATAAGCATCATCCCTCAGGCTGAATCTGACTCACGTTGACTGTGCAACTGAAAATTTGACATTGACCCTCAAGTGTTTCAAGATTTTTGTTTACAATTTCATAGCCCACACGTGTAAGGCAGTTGGAATGCTTTAGCTAATACGTGCGAGATTTGACAAGACTAAAACTTTGTTCGGGGAGGGACCCACATTTGGTGCACTCACGCCTCTTCTAAACCACGAAATAATTTAAATGTGGGTCACGCACAGGGAACGTGTTAATGCACCCACATGGATAATTTTGCCTGCCTCTGCGTTGTTGGTCTTGTTCTAGTTGTTGCTAGTACTACTGCTGATCACGGTGGTCTGGGTTCAAGTTTTGCTCGGCGTAAGAGTTATTGGATTTTCCATTTGGAAATTTCTCAGTAGCAGCTTTGAAGTCTGAATTTACGTTTAATTAGCTTCTGCCAGCGGCTTCGCCCGCGTGAAAAGTGTTTTCGTAACCCAAGCGAACATTATACCAGGACGAAAAGTAGCATATGTGCTATACCATACTATAATCTTTTCTCTTCATATATCTCTGTGCTTAAGACGGTACCCTGATCAAAAAATCGCCATGAGATATGAGCATTCCTATTGGTCTAGCGGCACTGGTGGCGCATGAATTACAGTAGTGAATACGCCCAGATTGTAGACTAAAATCTTTATAAAATCGATTTTGGTCTTTTGAAAAAAAAACTACATATAATTATGTTCGTTATTAAATTGTCTATCCTTTAGTGTTAGTACAAAAAATCATTAATGAACACTTTACGAGAAGATGCATAATATTAATAATTATTTCTCATTTTTATGTTTTTTTGGAAGGAGATTAGTGAAATATATACAACATTAAAAAAAAAATCTAAATCTACCATTTTAGAATCAATATTAGGTAGAATTTTAATGTATTTTTATTAATTGATATTTCTTTTTAAATAACGAGTAGATAGCTCCTAAAAACAGCAGAAAAAACGGCTTGCGCGGCGTTTTGCTCGGGGTACCGCCTTAATTTCAACCAGAACCGTTAAGCCGTTTTAGCGTGATTGAGTAACAAACATACTCACATCCGTAAAAACTTTCGCATAATATTAGTAACTGACTTTCTAATTGGAAAAGCCAATAATTCTTGAATAAATTGTTCCGGGGTATTACCTGATACTTAAACTGGCCAAATATGGCTACTCTAGGTACAACTCTGACTTATTCTTCAGGGAATAAAATTTCACAACTATATTCCCCGTAGAGTAAGTCAGAAGTGTATGTTATGTGCATAATATTAGCAAGAAACTCACAAATAAACACAAAATATTTTATTCAATATCCACCGTTCCATCAACATTGTACATTCACGTCTTACATAGGCCTACATCTTGCAAAGCAAGTTGACCTGCCCTCATCATGTCGCCGTTATGTACCTCCACGGAACATGACTGCCTTGATCGAGTAGTGGCATGCCAACTAGGTCGTACGACGTAACATCACTTGGATCTGAAACAATGTTCGATGTGCAATATGTATGACAGCAAAATTTGCAACTACAAGTTCATTGATCCTTTTTTTTTGTCTTTACCGAATGTACTGTTAAGAAGGGCTCACAGCTATGTAGCGGCACCGACGCCGCCACTTACGAACGAATGACATGACGTCACACAAATCCTGCATCGCGCAAGTAAAGTTTTCGGCGCGATTAGAACACATACAACAGTCCGACAACAACCGTTGGGCAGTTGCCCGGACCAGACACAACACCCGTCTGGTCGGAGGATCCTCCCTTTTCTATGGAGGTATGTGGGACTTTACACACTGTTCCGCATACCCCCAAAGCTAAATAACAAACTTCAAGATTAAACAAGGCTTGCCCATATTGTTCTATGGATGGGTGACCATCATCTGAATATCGAGGCACCTATGTGGTAGAAAGCACATCCATCAGTTGATCCTGGCCGTCATTTGTAAAAGGTACACCGAAAGTCCGACAAACAGTTCTTCTAACAGTACAATGTTAGCCATTAACTGGAATGCCCCTGCCGGAGTCTGTATTTGCTGGTAGCTACCACCTGAGAGTATTTAAGTCAAGAGTGAATAGGTGTCTTTTAGGCAAGCGTGCTACATCGTCGACCACTCCATCGCTTACCATCAGGTGGGATAGTGGTCAAGCGCGAGCCTATAAATAATAAAAATAACTGTATCGTGGCAGTAAAATTCAGATAGGCTTTATTATAAAATGTACCCAGCATTACGGTACAAATGTTTCACACAAAACGGCACGCCATTTCAAAATCATTTCCCATTATTTCAAATGAGAGTACTAATGAAGTAAATTACAGGCATGAAACAACTATTTGTATAGGTTTCATACAAAACTTACTTTTCAGTCAAACGTTTGACCACGTTACACCGAAAATGATCGTTGGTAATATTTTATACGAAATATTCTGTTTAAAATATCAAACAACAAACAAAAATCAACCAAATCCACTCAATGTTCACTTGAGAAACTAATTCAATCGCCAGCAATGCACTTTGGCTGAACAAACGAGCACTGTATATTATGAGCGCACTTATTTCACGTAAGCTAATAAACCTGGCACTATGTTATTGCAATGTTGAAAGGTAAATATGTGCACCTTGCGGATATTAAAAAAATCTTGAACCCCGTGCAGATTTTGTGAGCTGTTTATCATGTTATTGGCAGCGTTATGAATTCGAATTTCAAATAAGTTTTTTATTTTTGATATTCAATAATATGGTTTAAAGGTAAGGATTATTATTATTATTATGAGCCTGTTATGTCCCACTGCAGGGAAAAGGCCTCCCTTCCGTCCTTCCATTTTTCTCTATAAGGATTAACATAACATTTATTTTCACTGTTATTTAAATTTACATAGAATAAAATAAATAATTAAAAATAACTACCTATATATACACTTAAATAAATAAAAACTACAAACGCATATAAAAAAGGCAGGGGCCATTGGCCGTCAGAAAATTCATCCACATCGGTGTCAAAATGGTTAAAGTTTATATTGAACACTAGTTAATTATCAAATGGTAAAGGTTAAATCTAAGCTTAAGAACTAAGGTGCTTAAGCTTAGATTAAGCACTTCAAATTCCAACACATTGCACGACTTTTTTGGATAAATCCTTTATTGTTCAGGCTAGTCGTCTGTGGAATGCATTGCCAGATCCAATCAAACGTGCTCAATCATTGCCTGTCTTGACTTCGTCTTAGTGTGTCTCGTGTTGATTTGTGATTGTGATTATCAATAGAGTCATTCATCATAATTTTTTTATTGCCATTATATTTAGTATGTATGTATTTTTGTATATATAACATAGCATAAATATTTATCTGTGTATCTATTATAATATAGTATTTTAACAATGTTAATGTCACACCAACGATAACCCCTGCTTCAAGTCCAGACAATTACTGTTCATACCAGGTTGCCTGGAAGAGATCGCGGAATGCGATAAGGCCGTACATTGTAAATATATTAATTTTAAGTTTCTTCTTATAATTGTATTTTAAGGTGTACAATAAAGTCCGCGCCCTAAGTCAATCCATACGTGATCTCAATAACAAGTACATCTAATCAAAATACCAAACCAATTAATTACATTTCGTACATTCCATGTTTCTTTTACAAGTCAGCATGGCATTTATTTTATTGCAAGCTCAACTTCACTCCAGACTGTTTAATTTTCATTAAACTTTGGAGCAGAATCTAAGAGAGAAAAATAAACTAATTTAATTTAACATTTGCCCGATCGCTATTGCTTTTTTAAATAAATAAGTCAGTGAAACTTGGTACTAGCCACGACCGTTTAGTACCAACACGTTTTCCTAATTACGTGTCATGAAAGTAACTGTATTATATAAGATAGCTTTGTACCCGTGGCTCACTCCCGTGGCGTATCCCGCTGAAACGGATAGTCTACTTTTTACTCCTCAAAAGTTTTCTCTCTGTCTGTTTGTCCGTGTGTTTCCTGTCCTTTTTCTCTGGAATGCCTGGAGGTATCAAGTTGAAATTAATATGATATACTCAGGTCTGCAATCCCTTGTAGGTGTGAAAAATTAAAACTTCTTAAACATCGCAACCAACCTATAACCTTCATTCTGGCGAATAAATGAATTTGAATTTGAACGCAATCAAAATATATAGTCGTTTATGTAACATATTTGACATATTTTACCTGAAAAACCGGCCAAGTGTGACTCGGACTCGCGCACCGATGGTTCCGTATAAACAGCTACATTTTTTTATCAGAATAATTAGGTAACATTACTGACGTTCAATGAATGACTCGAATATTGCTCTAACGAAGGTACAAAATTAACATCGCCGTTAGTAAACTGTTGTTCCCATACATCAATATAGGTCGGGGTCAGTTTACCAACTGCAAATAAGTAATTAATCTTTTTTTTTTACGTAGCTACAAATTTTCAAAGATCAGTCATTGTTTCATGCCAAATTTCATGATTCTAGGTCAACAGGAAATACCCTTTAATTCCCAAAAGATTCCTTATCTGCTAACCCCATTCGAGCGTACCGGCGTGATTTTATGTTATGAAGTGGTGTAAACAATATACAGACGTGCGATTGCATTAATCCAGAGATTGCCCTTCATTTATTGAAGAGTAATGTTGTATATCTCCGAAGTTCTTTATCAGATCATCACCAAATTTATATAGGACCAATTCGCCAAAAAAAAATATTGTTCAATATTGGTCCATAAAGGACGGAGATATCCGTGAAAATTCACAAAAAAAAACTTAAGAGTCGAACATAGAACTTCCTCCTTTTTGGAAAGTCGGATAAATACGGTCGGGTATTCAGCTGGATCTGGTTAGGCAAGAAGCTGCCCCTAACATATTTCGGAGAAGGCTAGGCAGATGAGGCAGTTGTAATTGGTTGATGAGTGATGTGAGTGGTTCTAGATTAGCTCTACTTTGTATAAATGTCTTTTTTTGCTCCCAGTAAAGTACTAAGGGCCTATCTTAGAAATATATTGTCCAAGCATTCAAGGTCCAATTTCGTAGCCTAGGGCTCTAAAGACCAGAAATAATTAATTAACTTTTGCTCGAATAAGTAAGCTTCGTTTAAGTAGGTTTATTTATGTCGGACCAATAGTTTCAGAATTTCTATGAATACTGTATGAAATTCTTATTGAGTTTTATCGGCCTTATATTATAATGTTTACTAACCTTATATCTTTAAATATGGGGATAGTTTCTCTACTGTGCAAGGAAAACGTACGATGGGGATGATTAACGACTCCCAGCATCATTAATTAGTAGCGTTATTCATGTTTTGGCCAATTCATTAATTTGCCAAAAGCCAGTACCTGTTAGAGCTGTGCACATTTAATTTTTATCTTTAATTTTTTTTATATGGAGTCAGTAAAAATATATTTTTACTGTCTCCGTCTAACAATCATAATAACTGCTTTGGTAAAGCTAATTAATCACTCCTTAATTGTTCTCATCATTTCCTATCGTAGTATGCAAGAGACAATACAATTTTGTAACATTTACCAATCTCTGAGATAAAACCTAAAATGGTGGTGGTGGTGGTGTGATTGCTGGTAAAAGCCCAAAAATTGCAATCATCATGTATCATTTCTGAGTTTTATCACTAAGACTTGGTTAATCTTATGTTTTACCGGTGAATCTTAGGTTTTAG
The DNA here is from genome assembly GCA_949775005.1 of Orthosia gothica. NCBI lineage: Eukaryota > Metazoa > Arthropoda > Insecta > Lepidoptera > Noctuidae > Orthosia > Orthosia gothica. The sequence continues at coordinate 13,303,563 of OX459054.1, read as the reverse complement.
CTTAGTTCGGGCTCTTACAGTAACAAATACATACTTCCCCTCCGAAGATATATCCCAAGTTACCCTCCAAAAGTGCTAACAAATTTTAATTATTTAGTTATAATCGTTTACAGAAAACATCCAGCATCCATGACTTATCCCGGAATCACTAGATCCCTTGGCACACTTCCCAACCACCACCAAAGCCAAATGGTCACAGAAGGTATTTACTTAGACCAGAACAAGATTACAACGAGTAATCGCATCGCGTAACTTGCGATAATTAAACGTTGTAGAGTGTGTAACTGGCTTTAGAATATATTTTTTCTTTAACGTTTAGTTTCAAATTAGAGAGGGACTGGAATTAAAAACTAAAAGGCTGGTTTACGTTGACCCAGTGAAAAGTGCCACCAGGTTTTTTGGCCGTGCCGTGGTGTAATAGCCAGTTAGCAAGGGGTTGTGGAGCTGACTAGTCGTAAGGAGATGCGTTTACAAACATGGAGATAAGCATCATCCCTCAGTCTGAATATTGACTCACATTGACTGTGCAACTGAAATTTTGACATTGACCCTCAAGTGTTTCAAGATTTTTGTTTACAATTTCATAGCCCACACGTGTAAGGCAGTTGGAATGCTTTAGCTCATACGTGCGAGATTTGACAAGACTAAAACTTTGTTCGGGGAGGGACCCACATTTGGTGCACTCACGCCTCTTCTAAACCACGAAATAATTTAAATGTGGGTCACGCACAGGGAACGTGTTAATGCACCCACATGGATAATTTTGCCTGCCTCTGCGTTGTTGTTGGTCTTGTTCTAGTTGTTGCAAGTACTACTGCTGATCACGATGGTCTAGGTTCAAGTTTTGCTTGGCGTAAGAGTTATTGGATTTTCCATTTGGAAATTTCTCAGAAGCAACTTTGAAGTCTGAATTTACGTTTAACTAGCTTCTGCCAGCAGCTTCGCCCGCGTGAAAAGTGTTTTCGTAACCCAAGCGAACATTATACCAGGACGAAAAGTAGCATATGTGCTATACCATACTATAATCTTTTCTTTTCATCTATCTCTGTGCTTACTTTCAACCAGAACCGTTTAGCCGTTTTAGCGTGATTGAGTAACAAACATACTCACATCCGTAAAAACTTTCGCATAATATTAGTAACTGACTTTCTAATTGGAAAAGCCAATAATTCTTGAATAAATTGTGCCGGGGTATTACCTGATACTTAAACTGGCCAAATATGGCTACTATAGGTACAACTCTGACTTATTCTTCAGGAAATAAAATGTCACAACTATATTCCCCGTAGAGTAAGTCAGAAGGGTATGTTATGTGCATAATATTAGCAAGAAACTCACAAATAAACACAAAACATTTTATTCAATACCCACCGTTCCGTCAACATTGTACATTCACGTCTTACATAGGCCTACATCTTGCAAAGCAAGTTGACCTGCCCTCATCATGTCGCCGTTATGTACCTCCACGGAACATGACTGCCTTGATCGAGTCGTGGCATGCCAACTAGGTCGTACGACGTAACATCACTTGGATCTGAAACAATGTTCGATGTGCAATATGTACGACAGCAAAATTTGCAACTACAAGTTCATTGATCCTTTTTTTTGTCTTTACCGAATATACTGTTAAGAAGGGCTCACAGCTAAATAACAAACTTCAAGATTAAACAAGTATATTGTTCTATGGATGGGTGACCATCATCTGAATATCGAGGCACCTATGTGGTAGAAAGCACATCCATCAGTTGATCCTGGCCGTCATTTGTAAAAGGTACACCGAAAGTCCGACAAACAGCTCTTCTAATAGTACAATGTTACCCATTAACTGGAATGCCCCTGCCGGAGTCTGTATTTGCTGGTAGCTACCACCTGAGAGTCTTTAAGTCAAGAGTGAATAGGTGTCTTTTAGGCAAGCGTGCTACATTGTCGACCACTCCATCGCTTACCATCAGGTGAGATAGTGGTCAAGCGCGAGCCTATAAATAATAAAAATAACTGTATCGTGGCAGTAAAATACAAATAGGCTTTATTATAAAATGTACCCAGCATTACGGTACAAATGTTTCACACAAAACGGCACGCCATTTCAAAAACATTTCCCATTATTTCATATGAGAGTACTAATGAAGTAAATTACAGACATGAAACAACTATTTGTATAGGTTTCATACAAAACTTACTTTTTAGTCAAACGTTTGACCACGTTACACCGACAATGATCGTTGTTATTTTTTTTAAATTTATTTACTTTTAAATTTATTTTTTATTACTTTTAATTTTTAATTTTAATTTATGTGACGTTCAAAAGTGCCGTTTATTGGCCTAATTGAATAAATATATTTGACTTTGACTTTGACTTTGACTTTGGTAAAACTTTATACGAAATATTATGTTTAAAATATCAAACAACAAACAAAAATCAACGAAATCCACTCAATGTTCACTTGAGAAACTAATTCAATCGCCAGCAATGCACTTTGGCTGAACAAACGAGCACTGTACCAGGCCCCTCAGAAAGTATTGCGAAAAAAAGTTTTTATATATGGGAGACTGGCCAGTTATAATGTTTTTCGAAAATATGATTATTTATAAGTAAAAATAAGTAAGTTCCAATTTCAAAATTTCCCTCCACATTTTTTGCGAGTTAATTCAAAGTATTATGTCTCACTGAAATATGGATCTGCGCCGGGAACATTTTAGAGCTATGATTTTATACGATTTCAAGTGTCGCCTGAAACCGGATGAATCGTACGATAGACTTCAAATGGCATTCATGGATGAAGGCCCTTCCAAGGCAACCGTGTATCGTTGGTATAACGAATTCAAGCGCGGTCGACCAACTTTGGGGGATGACGAAAGAAGCGGTCGCCCTTTGACGGCTGTTACCGAAGAAAACGTGCTAGCAGTGAAAAATTTAATCCAAGACAATAGGCGAATTACATATCAGGAGATTCAACACATATTGAAGATTGGATCGGGAAGCGTTCACGAGATTCTTCACAGCCATCTTCGCGTGAGGAGGATAGTATCACGCTGGGTGCCGCACAACCTCACCGATGCTCAGAAGCAGGCCCGGGTGGAATGGTGCCGTGATATGCTTAACAAATTTGAAGCAGGCTCGTCTCGGCGTGTTTACGACATCGTTACAGGTGATGAGTCCTGGATTTATCAATACGACCCAGAAACCAAGCGCCAGTCGACTGTTTGGGTGTTTCAAAATGAGCCAACGCCTACCAAAGTGAAGCGATCTAGAAGCGGGGGTAAGATTTTGATCGCTAGCTTTTTTAATTTGACTGGCCACTTGGTATCAATTCCCTTACGGGATCAAAGAAGCATTAATGCCGAATGGTATACTACCAAATGTTTGCCAGAAGTTTTCTCTGTTATAAGCAACAAGCGACCAAACACAGGGCTCCGCGGGCTACTGCTCCACCACGACAATGCACCTGCGCACACCGCACTCAAAACGAGGGACTTCCTGGACAGCACGCCAGTCAAACTCCTGGGTCACCCTCCTTACAGCCCTGATCTAGCACCGTGTGACTTCTTTTTATTCCCAAAAATAAAAAATCAGCTCAAAGGGATACAATTTTCGTCGCCGGAAGATGCGCTGGCTGCGTTCGAGCAGGCTGTAAACGAGGTGTCTGCGGCGGACTGGAAAAAGTGTTTTGAAAACTGGTTTAGGCGCATGAATCTTTGTATAGAGGCTGGTGGAAAGTACTTTGAAAAGATTTAATAAAAATATATGTACGTATAGAACAATTTTTTTTAGTTTCGCAAAACTTTCTGAGTGTCCCACGTATATTATGAGCGCAGTTATTTCACGTAAGCTAATAAACCTGGCACTATGTTATTGCAATCTTGAAAGGTAAATATGTGCACCTTGCGGATATTAAATAAAATCTTGAATCCCGTGCAGATTTTGTGAGCAGTTTATCATGTTATTGGCAGCGTTATGAATTAGAATTTCAAATATTTTTATTTTTGATATTAAATAATATGGTTTAAAGATAAGGATTAAGATAACATTTATTTTCTCTGTTATATAAATGTACATAGAATAAAATACATAATTAAAAATAACTACCTATATATACACTTAAACAAAAAAAACTACGAACGCATATAAAAAGGCAGGGGTCATTGACCGTCCAAAAATTCGTCCACATCGGTGTCAAAATGGTTAAAGGTTATATTGAATACTAGTTAATTATCAAATGGTAAAGGTTAAATCTAAGCTTAAGAACTAAGGTGCTTAAGCTTAGATTAAGCACTTCAAATTCCAACACATTGCACGACTTTTTTGGATAAATCCTTTATTGTTCAGGCTAGTCGTCTGTGGAATGCATTGCCAGATCCAATCAATCGTGCTCAATCATTGCCTGTCTTGCGTTCGTCTTAGTGTGTCTCGTGTTGATTTGTGATTGTGATTATCAATAGAGTCATTCATCATAATTTTTTTAATGCCATTATATTTAGTATGTATGTATTTATGTATATATTACATAGCATATGTATTTATCTGTGTATCTATTATAATATAGTATTTTAACAATGTTAATGTCACACCAACGATAACCCCTGCTTCAAGTCCAGACAATTACTGTTCATACCAGGTTGCCTGGAAGAGATCGCGGAATGCGATAAAGCCGCACATTGTATTTGTATTAATTTTAAGTTTCTTCGTATTTTAAGGTGTACAATAAAGCATATAATAAATAAATAAGGACCTTCTATTAACATTCAGTGCGCCCTAAGTCAATACATACGCGATCTCAATAACAAGTACATCTAATCAAAATACCAAACCAATTAATTAAATTTCGTACATTCCATGTTTCTTTTACAAGTCAGCGTGGCATTTATTTTATTGCAAGCTCAACTTCACTCCAGACTGTTTAATTTTCATTATACTTTGGAGCAGAATTTAAGAGAGAAAAATAAACTAATTTAATTTAACATTTGCCCGATCGCTATTGCTTTTTTACAAAAATAAGTCAGTGAAACTTGGTACTAGCCACGACCGTTTAGTACCAACACGTTTTCCTAATTACGTGTCATGAAAGTAACTGTATTATTTAAGATAGCTTTGTACCCGTGGCTCACTCCCGTGGCGTATCCCGCTGAAACGGATAGTCTACTTTTTCTCCTCAAAAGTTTTCTCTCTGTCTGTTTGTCCGTGTGTTTCCTGTCCTTTTTCTCTGGAATGCCTGGAGGTATCAAGTTAAAATAAATATGATATACTCAGGTCTGCAATCCCTTGTAGGTGTTAAAAATTTAAACTTCTTAAACAACGCAACCAATCTATAACCTTCATTCTGGCGAATAAATTAATTTGAATTTGAACGCTATCAAAATATATAGCCGTTTATGTTACATATTTAAGGAATCGTTTGGGAATTAAAGGGTATTTCCTGTTGACCTGGAATCATGAAATTTGGCATAATAATAATGCATAATAATTGTATATTATATATGTCACGTAGAAGTACCTATGAATAATAGGACCACCATCATCAACTTCAGTCCCTAGAGGCAATTTCTTCATTCTTGATAGGAGAGGGTGAACTTCAATAACACATATCACTGGATTGAAACTCGAAAGTATTTATTTGACCTATTTACAGGCACTTTGAGTTTTCAGATGAACTTGAAGCTAAAACCACATAGTGTGGCTCGCTGGGTCGCAAAGCCCTCGTCGATCACTAGAGAAGACCCAGCAGGAAACTCTAGGATACTCTTTTAAATCTTTTTATAGTTTACGCAATCACTTTATGACAATTAGCGTTACATGTTTACTAGGTTTCCAAACATCTAATCAGTCACATTTATTAAACAGTTATTATTTTATACACACAGTACACAGTACGCGCTATGCGCGTTCTAAGTGGGCGCAACTGCCATATTGTTTTTGTTTAGACACTTATTACTTGGATAGTTGAATAAAGCTAGCAAACAATACTAAAATGCTGATCAGTTAGTTACTTTAACATTAAACAACCCCAATACTCACAAATACAAAGTTTTTGTAGCCTATTATTGAAATAGGAATCTCATCATAAAACTATCAAAGTTTCCGGTGATCTGACAATCTTACTAATCAGAAGGTTTCTCATTATTATATAGCTGTGTAAAATAGTCTAACTAATTAGTAGTCTAACTCTTTAGTATTTAATCATTTACTCAAATTTGTTTAGTTCTCGTATTAAATTATTAAATCTAGTTAATGGTCATTAAAATGATAAAATCCGCTATTGTTGACAACTTTGAGTAATAAGAATAACATTAGGTCATAATCAAACACATTTACTTCGTCAAATGTGCAATGGTTGAAATGAGAACAAATCTAAAAGTCCTACATTAAGTGTGCCCGTTTTATTTAAACATCTCGTATTAATGAAACATTGAAATTAGCTTATCAAATGATCTTCACTCAAACAGATCAATAACTGATTCCACAATAAGCCAATAGATGGCGCTGAACCCAAAACCCAAATTAAATAGACATTGTAATAGTTCTAGTAGTATCCCAGAGATGACAGGATTAACGAGTTTGTGTTAATTGACAATTAAAATCATTAATTAGGATAATGAATGAGCAAATTCACGCCTACGCGGCGGCATTTATAAATTGGAGATATTACTAGAATTAATTTCATTTGGCTTTTAAAAAATGTTAATGAAACGTTAATGGAGCAGCACTGAGTAAAATATTTGCTTGCTTCGGATCAGAAGTCCGTATGAAAATCCTGCACTTCACCTTTGCTGAATATAATTTAAAGACTTCAATCAGTCTCTAAGATGTGAGTACATAATAGTTAATATCTACGCGATACATGTATCCCAAAGCTATTTTAACTTTTTTTTTAATACCGTCATTTTAAGCTGTTTTACGTCCACTGCTGACTGCGGTCCTGTGACTAAATTTTCACTTACAAATCATTTCAAAAACCTAAATTCCAAAATAAAAATGTAATATCCAAAATTAAGGTCACACGCACAATAGATTGGCATAATACGGACTCAACGAGGCGTATATCGAGATCATACAAAGCCTCATACATTCAGAGCTCGCGGTATGACAGGAATTTCATCTTAACGCTCCATATACGAGCGTTAAGTCAAGTATATTTTTGAGGTGAGAATTCGGTGAACATTGAATTGGTACTAAAATAATTAAGGAGCTATCGAAGTGGATGTGTCTTCTGAATTTCATAGCCTTATTTTGTTCCTTATGGATATCCTCATGGATGGCCTGCACCGACCAGAAGGAACTATCAGACCCTGCTGCTACCTTTGGGCGGGCTGCTGGAGTGCTTGCGCAATCCATCACCCTCTCATAATAATAATTACCTGGGCAGCAGAGTTCTACTCGGGTGAAAATAGAGAAAACGACGTTTTCTAAAATTAAACCTAGCTAGATTTATTACTTCGGTAAATCTGTGCAACACGTTATAACCGATGCGCAAAAAGACCTTGACCTCCTCAACGAATGGTTAAAATATAACTTATTGACTATTAACACCTTAAAATCATTATTTATGATTGTCACCGCGATAATTAAGCCATTAGAGGAGTTTAGATTAAGTAACTCTGTATCTCATTATAAGTGAACATCTTTATTGATTTTAAATGTTTCTCCTGTTAAGAACAGCCGGTTTATTCTGACCGTGAATTAGGTAGAATTTTCACAGTGATATTAAATAAGGACATAGCACTACAGGAACAGAAACATAAAGCAATTTTACCAAAACATTAAAAGCACTTTACCAATTTTTACCAAATAATAGAAACTGTCACATTGCTTTCATAATAAATTTCCATCGGAACAGTTTCTAATATAAGCTCGAAAATAAACTAACCCGTTTAAATTGACCGTTATACAACAATAAGTTGAAAACAGCGCCCTCTATTGTTAATAGGGTGATTAAGTGAACAAAGCATAAAGTTTTTCATTACAGAATTGCCTAGAGCTATCAGGCAACAATGGTCGACTATCATTTTGTCCCCAACGTACAAAATTTAGCGAAATTTGCATTATAATTGAATTTGCCACTGCAGTTTTTGATGTGAGGCTAAATAGTTTCCCAGTTTAGCCGGATTGTGGATAACTTTGTTCACCTAAATGAGGATTTTGGTGTAAATTATTGATAAATTGGTTTCCGGGTCGAAAGTTTTTGATTTAGTGCGGAATTGTAGTTATGACCTTCGTTTCGCATCGCAGTGAAAGGGTGATAATTTGGGTTTTATTATTTTGTGTGGTCATCACTTCAGAAACGATAATAAGTCATTGACTACCTCGTAAGTCTAGTGATCGCAAGCTCTACTGCTGAGCCTGAGGTCCTGGGTTCGATTCCCGGGTCCAGCAAAGTGTAATTGGGTTTATCTATCTGGAATATCTCAGTAGAAGCCCGAAGTCTGAATTCGTGCCTATTTGATGGCAATAAGTAAATAAGTCAAATAAGTCCCATGTAATATGGAGCGAGCCTCCATATTACATGGGACTTATTTAAGAACATAACTAGCAAAAAAAAAAAAAAACAAATAGTTTAATTTAAATAAACCTAAGAGGTACTTCTGAATTTTCAAAAAAATAAGATGACCGTAGTTGCAAATTCGCAAGCGTCAGTACGTCTCAATGGAGAAGAATATGCAAGAAATTCCTAGACACTCTTTTCCATCAGTTTTAATTACAAGTATTTGGTTACATCATTCTTGTTGGGCAAAAAACCTTCGTGAGAACGATGTAAAAAGACGTGCACTTAAAAGCGTCAAGAGCACGAACAAGCAATTCAATAATAAAATAAGTGCGTAATTTAAAGCAGGCCAAGGCAGTTAAGTTATGACCAATCCCAACTGATGGTGTCCGTTCACGAACATGACGCATGGATTGGCACCACTTAGCTAAACCATCATGAAGGAAACCTAATGTTCCAAAACATGTGCCACCATCAGAGAGACATTTGAGAGAGAATGACACACTCAACAGCCAGGGCCACAAGGGTCAACTATCGATACATATGTACAGTGAATGTTACATTTGCAGTCGGAACATAGTTCATAGTACTCATACATATAGGATCGAAAATCGAAATAAAGCGCAGAAATCTTCTTTAACTTGATATATTTCAGACTTCTTAATATTATAAAAAATACACGCAACCAACTTTGCTAACATTCCGCCATCTTCTATCTTACCTCTCTCTCTCACCCATCTATCGCATTCCCTCTATGGTTCGTTTAGAAACTTACCGACTTAACTTGACTTTTTTAGGTAAACAACACCAACTAATTATTCCTACAACTCGGCCATTCTGCTCTCAGTCTGCCCACAGACTGCCTATAGGTAAACAAAGTATTTTAATTTTAATTACTTTGGTCTTAAACTCAACCCAACTATAAATTACATGGTCACTGAGCATTAAACAAAATTTAAACTAAAAATAACAACTGGTATTGTTTTCCTAAAATTACATTTATTGTTAAATAAACACCATAAACAACTCTTCAGGCACACAACCTTTCACACCGATGATACACGGTTTTCCTTTTAAAAGAAACTTAGTACTACTTACTTCTTACAAAGGTACATATTATCAGATGTCTGATAAAAAAAAACAACACTACTATTACAAAGGATAATGCTTACACTTGCTATACTGTTATAGAAACAAAATAAACTATTTGATGACTACAAAATGTATTGAGTCTATTCATCTTACATCCAGCAAAACAAATGACAATATTATAGCATAAGTATTACAACTATTTCAGTACAACTTTTAACTTAACACAATTTATTCAGAGAATAGAATGGTAAGTCAGCTGTCTTCAGGGGTAAGGTAAGTACATACTTTTCTTGTATTATAAAATAAAAAAAACAATGAGGTATGTAGTTTAGGATAAGGTAAGTGTATCATTTAACTAAAGCCATCTTTTCATGTAATCTACCCCAGTAGTAGTTTTCTTAGGACCTTCGTTACTGTTATCAATTTTCTCTACCTCATACCTATCTTTTCCTAATCTTTTACTAATCCTATACGGACCAAAAAACTTTGCTTTCAATTTTAAATTACAACCAAACTGTGTTCGCTGTATAGCAACTAAGTCTCCTACTTCATAGATCTGTCCCTCCTTTCTTCCTTTATTAAATGTTTTCCTGTTTTCTTCTTGTATTTTCAGAATCTGAGCTTTTGCTTCTCTCCTTACTTCGTCTCTCTTTTCTATAAATCCTTTTCTATTTTCTTCTTCTAATAATTCTACTATCTTTAAATCTTTTTTCTGTTTTAGCTCAACTCCAGTCAACAATTCGAACGGTGAGGTATTGATAGAACGTTGGTAAGAACTGTTGATGACCCGCTGTAACTCACTGACGTGTTTATACCACTGAGTAGGTTCTTCGATACACATCTTGGTCAGAACTGCAATAATGATCTGATTCATACGTTCCACTTGTCCGTTTCCTCGTGGAATGCCCGTAGCTACTGTTATATGTTTAATTTCTTCTTCAGCACAATAATCTTTAAATTCTTTGCCAGTGAAAGCTGTTCCCCTGTCTGTTATTATACGGCGAGGGTTGCCATAATCTTTCTGATGCAGTTTAAGCTTATCTACAGTTTCTTTTGAAGTCAAAGTTTTCACTGGGTAGATCCATACAAATTTAGTATAGGCATCAATCACTGCTAAAATATGGTTGTACATCTTTTTAGTGGCATCCAATGGCCCTAAATGGTCACAATGCAAAGTGTCCAATGGAAGATCTCCTTTGTCAATAGGATTTAAAAGTCCTTCTTTCTTTCCTGATTTCCTGGTGGCTAAGATGCATGGAATGCAGGTAGAGATCACTTTCTCAATCTTACTGTCCAACTTTTTAATGTAATAATCTCTTTCTACAATTTCTTTGACTTTCTTTTTCCCAAAGTGACCTATCCCATGAGCTTTCTTAATTATCTCAATATCCATAATGTCTGGTATTACCAACTTTTTCTCAACACCTTTGTATATTACATCATTTTCTAGAATATAGTCTTCATACTCTTTCTCTTTCAGAATTTCTTTTATCACCTTTAGAGTTTCATCTTCTTCTTGAGCTTTCTTTATACGATAGTGTAATTCAGTATAGATGACACACACATTCCGGCTTAGTGAATCTACATGCTGCATCTGTTCACCTTTACGATGCACAATGCTGTAGTTAAAATCTTGTAGGTACATAATCCATCGAGCAACTTTTGCTGATACTTCTTTTTTGGTTAAAGTCTTCTGGAAGGCTTCACAATCTGTCACTATTTTAAATGGTATTCCTATAAGATATTTCCGAAATTTTTTCACACCTTCTATCACAGCCAGCGCTTCCAACTCATAGCTGCTGCGCTTCTGTTGGGCATCTGTTGTTTTTCTACTCATGTAATGCACTGGATGCATGCTACCATCCATGGAGTCCTTCTGCATCAAAATCGCTGCATAACCAAACTTGGAGGCATCTGTATGAAGCTCAGTTTCTAACTGTAAGTCAAATATTCTTAAAACTGGATCACAACATAACATCTGTTTAAGTTTCTCAAAAGCACTCTTCTGATCTTCTCCAAAATGAAATTCTTTAGCCTTTAACAAATTACTCAGGGGTCGAGCTATTTCTGCATAGTTCCTAATAAATTTTCTGAAATAGGAAGTTAATCCAATAAAACTTTGAACTTCCTTAAGGTTTCTTGGCTCTGGAAACTTGAAGACCGCTTCAGTCTTGTCCTTTGAAGGCTTAACTGTACCATTTGAGACCACATGACCCAGGTACTCCACTGATCTTTGTAGTAGCTGTGATTTTTTCCAATTTATATCTAACCCATATTCAGACGCTACTTTCAACACTTCTTCTAAACTTCTTTGAAACTCATCTTCTGCTAAAATAATTAAATCGTCGATGAATATTAACAAAATCCCTTTTCTTATGAAATTGGTAAAAATTATGTTGATATATCTGGTAAAATATTTGGGACATATTGAGAGTCCGAACGGTGCCCGGAGGAACTCATACTGGCCTTCAGGCTTACTGCTAACAAAAGCTGTATACTTTATAGACTCCTCTTCAATCGGCAAATGGAAAAATCCATTTTTCAGATCTAATGTACTGAACACACGAGCTTTACACAATTTGTCTATGTGATCCTCGATCACAGGTAGGGGGTATTCATCTTTTATCATTTTTTGGTTTAGCTTTCTGTAGTCGACACAAATCCTCATACCTCCATCCTTCTTTCTCACCAAAACAAGGGGGCTAGCATATTCAGAGTAGCTGGGACGTATGATGCCTTGAGCCAACCACTCTTCAATCTTCTTATTAACTTCATCCTCTTCTTTCAAAGCAAACCTACGCGGACGTTGGACTATAGGAATATCATCTTTTAATACTATCTTTAATTTAATAGGAGCTTCTTTAATTTTTATTGGTTTATAACTATTAATAATCTCCTGAACTTGAGATGATAACTCATTATCAACACTAGAAACCAAACACTGTAAGTATGAACTATCATAGTAATGAGGCTTTATTTGAATGATACCCTTGTTGATCATTATTATGGTATTAACCAAGAAAGTTTGACCCAAAATAATAGGATAGGGAATTACGCCTTTTGGCACCACATAGAACAATACATTATAAGAGTGCTCATCAATAATAATGTTATAAGTAAACTTACCAATTGAAAACACCTGACTTGATCCTAACCCTGTTAAACATAACCTTACCGGTTCACACTTTACATCTAACTTTAAAAACAAATCGTTCGACATTATGTTTATATCACTCCCGGTATCTATTAAGCATTCCACTGATATGGCACCGACTTTCGCAATTTTTATTGATTTATTTAACACCGAACTGTTATTGTTTACACTTAAAACGTCAAGGTTTGGATTTTGACACTGACAGTTACACTGAACGAGCGACGATGTGACGTTTGCCATTCGTTCCGGACATTCGTCGTTAGCTTCATTTATTTCACTCACCACGGCTGCGCCACCTGATGGCTGGTAGCTCACGAACATTGACATGCGTGGCGACCTGATGTTGTCATCACCGACATTGCGGGTTTTGCGAGTTCCGCCTGCCTCGTTTGTGATGGTGGCGGTACATTGAGTAGCCATATGCCCGAAATTATTGCACTTGAAACACTTCACGCCTTTTTCACACGCAGTTGCTATATGACCCCTTTCGCCACACTTGAAACAGCGCTGAATTGGCTTATCATTTGCTTGACTCACTTTATCACTCGATGTTTTCACTGACTCACGCTCACGCGGCTTACTGCTTTGACCTCCTCGCTCACCTCGCTGTTTCATTTTCTGTTTCATAACCTCGTACTGTGTTAGCTTTTCTTTAAGGGCAGGGTATGTAGTTATCCCGTACAGACACATTTTATTTTGTTCATAATCCGTGATTCCATCAACTATGTACTGGATGGCGACATAGTCTGGAAATTTAGCCCGTTTACCCAGCTCCTTCATAGACAACATATACTGATAATAGCTTTCGCTATTGCGCTTCTTTCGAGCAGCCATCACTTCATGCATTTGCTTGCTGTTGACAAGCTCGGGGAATTCTTTCTGTAGGGCTGTTTTCAAATCTTCATAGGTACGGAAGGTTTTTTCCGTTTTTAACCATAGTTCGGCCGTGCCTGACAGCGACCTCCGTGCCATGATTAGTTTCTGATGCGGGGTCCAGCCAAAGATCTCCGCATTGTCTTCGATATCTTGCGCCCATCTCGAAGATGAGTAAGTCATGTCTTCGCCATTGAATTTAGAAATGGGCTCCGCGCCCGCCATGTTGTACGATAGTTGCATTCTTTGGTCGTCTTTATCCATCGTGAAATCAATCCAAGATCGTAATCTTCATAAAATCTTGCACTGAAATATACGTTGCACGCCGTAATGACGCCACGTGCCGGCCAATCGTACTTTAAAAAAAACTTCTTCGTACGCGTTGATTGCACGCCGGTGACGCCACGCGCCGGCGTCCGTCTTTTCTTCTTAGGTACGTCTTCTTGCGCTTATTTCGGTCTATCCCGGACGAGGATATAGGATCGAAAATCGAAATAAAGCGCAGAAATCTTCTTTAACTTGATATATTTCAGACTTCTTAATATTATAAAAATTACACGCAACCAACTTTGCTAACATTCCGCCATCTTCTATCTTACCTCTCTCTCTCACCCATCTATCGCATTCCCTCTATGGTTCGTTTAGAAACTTACCGACTTAACTTGACTTTTTTAGGTAAACAACACCAACTAATTATTCCTACATACATGTGCTGTGCAGTTGTATAATACTAAAAGAGATTAAGAGTTTATACATTACAAATATACTCATACAGTCTTCAGCAGGTCTAATACTTCAAAACTTTTCTACCCATCACTTGTTTTTGCGTCGTAGTGGCTGCGGAGCAGGACTAGCATTGAGTCAAGCATTTTTATAAGCGACGTATAATATGTTTGCCTGCATAGTGTGCGTTTTATACAAGTTTTAAATTGCGACGAACGAAAACGAACGATCTAAAATTAGATCGTTTTCCTTTGCTTAGATTCAATTCCAATCACAGACCTGATGACTCAATGTTACTATATCCAACCTAAAAATTGAACCAATTGCGTACTTACGGTACACGTGAAATAGCCTTTTAGGAAATAACGGGTCCCTAAGCTACCGCTAATTGCCTTTTCAACACACCAGCCTCAAAGACAGAATTGCCATGAATATTCATATATATTTAGGCAGTCACCCTAATTATTCACTTAAAAACCTCCTTCGAACCGACTAAAAAAACAATGCTAGCACAAAAGCAACACTCATTTTATCACAACTTTAATTGAATTAGGATCTAAATTACTGAACACTAAAGTTTAAAACTTTATTTAGAATAACACTAAAATTAAGTCTCCCTACCTGAGTAGAGAGTTAATCTCTATTTTATGCCGAAGGGTCCCGAACATAATCATCTAAGTTAAAGTGTCGTGTCAAGACAAAACCCTTAATGCATTCATGAAAGCTCACCTAGTCTTAATAAACGCAAAGGGTGGGGTGGTATTAATAGCTGGCGAGGGGTTGGTTCAGATACATTACAAATACTGTATGTCTCTTACACCCGTAAGAGACTCGTGCTCGATACAGTATCTGTTGCGTATTTACTTAAACCAACATTAAGGACTTATCATTTAAATGACTTGCAGCGATCTACGTATAACGTCATTGAGGATAGAAAGAAATTACACCTCAAACTGCTTGAGACCCGTGATGATGCCGAACGAGCCGACTACCTCCAGAACCGCAAAGCGATTTATCGCAGTACGCGTGCAGACAGAAGGCGGTGGGCTGACGATATTGCTGATCGTGCTCAACATGCTGCGAACACCGGCAACTTGAAGGAGCTGTATAAAGCCACGAAGACCTTGGCAGGAAACAGAGGGCTTAAGAAGAAACCGCTTAAATCCAAGGAGGGGCAGCTTATTGCGACGTCGGAAGGGCGGCTGCAACGCTGGCTCCAGCACTTTGAGGAGGTCTTCGGATCGTCGGCATATTTGACACGTGACGCGCTGCGGATAGGTTCTGTGCCACCTCGACCGCTCGACATTGATACGGAACCACCGTCAGCCTCTGAAGTGACTAAAGCGATCCTCTCTTTGAAGGCAGGCAAAGCACCTGGACTCGACCTGATCACGGCGGAAATGTTACAAGCCGACTTAGCCTCCGCTGTCGACGTGCTGACGCCTTTAATTGAAAGGATATGGACCGCTGAAGAACTCCCGGACGACTGGAACAAGGGACTTTTAATAACCGTGCCCAAGAAAAATGATCTCAGTAGTTGCGATAACTGGAGGGGCATTACGTTGCTGTCGACTCCCTCTAAGGTCTTCTGTGAAATAATCCTTGATAGGCTGTCGAGGGCCGTTGAGCCTCTTCTGCGCGGGGAGCAGGCGGGTTTTCGTTCGAGCCGCTCATGCACGGACCAGATCAACACTCTTCGTATCATTCTTGAGCAGGCATCAGAATGGCAAAGGGAAATTTATCTTACTTTTGTCGACTTCGAAAAGGCCTTTGATACGCTGAAGTGGTCCAGCATCAGGTCCCGCCTTTTGGACATTGGAGTGCCGTCAAAAATAATCCGCCTATGTGAACAGGAAATATGGAAAATAGGAAAATGAAATGGTGACTCACGAAGGCCTCATTTCGGAGGACATCGCAGTGCACGCTGGTGTCCGTCAGGGCTGTCTTCTTTCGCCCCTCCTTTTTATAATCGTTCTCGTCGGAATCATGTTGCGCACTCACGATAGCAGGCGTCGCGGAATAGAGTGGGGATTGACCAACGTCTTGGAAGACCTGGACTATGCCGATGATCTATGCCTGCTGAGTCATACACACGCTGACATGCAAGCGAAACTGAACGACCTGCGCCAGGAGGCGGCGAAAACTGGGCTCAAAATTAAAGTCGGAAAGACTCAAGAGATGCGTACAGGTGTGAAGAATTCTACACCGATGTTAATCGGCACAGAGGTTGTGGAACGCGTCCACAAATTCACGTACCTCGGGAGCGTCGTGTCAGAGACTGGAGGAACTGAAGAGGATATCACTTCTCGGATTGCCAAAGCGCGAGCTACCTTCGCACAGCTGAGACCCGTGTGGCAATCGCGGAAACTGACCCGAAGGGTTAAACTCAAAATCTTCGGGTCCAATGTCAAATCCATGCTGCTCTACGGGTGCGAGACGTGGAAGGTAACAAAGGACATCTCACGCCATATCCAGGTCTTCGTCAACCGATGTCTTCGTCGCAACTTCGGAATTTACTGGCCCGAGATCATCTCTAATGTAAAGCTGTTTGAGAGATGCAACGAGACCCCGATCGACCGACAGATGAAGCGGCGTAAATGGAGTTGGATTGGTCACACGCTCCGAAGGAATTCCGATCACATTCCTAAACAGGCCTTAGATTGGAATCCTCAAGGAAAAAGGAAGCGAGGCCGTCCCCGTCAATCTTGGCGACGTACCGTATTAGCTGAAGCGACAAGCATTGGAATGGCGTGGAGCGAGGTGAAGCGCAAAGCTCAAGACCGGTCTCCATGGAGGACTACTGTGGAAGCCCTTTGTCCCAGCTAGGGGACATAGGATCTTAAGTAAGTCACGTATAACGACCAAGGTTGTAAAACGTTTTCTCTACCCGCATGAACAGAATGCGAATTTTGTGTCTATAGGATTTGACAAACCAATAGGGATGTTTCCTGGGTAGAAAAATGATAATTCTAGTTAGTCCGTCAGTGATCTTATCGAATAATATTGGACCTGTATTTTTTGGTTTATCAAATAAATAAAACTTGACAAAGATAAAGCCGGCGCATCAAAGTTCTGGAGTAGGAGCTTGTGACGTCACTTTGTCAGTAAAAGTGTAGCACACCGTGACGTCCGTGGCAGGGTAATCTAACTGACGGACCAAATCGATTTTTTAGTCATCTACCCTATAGAAAGCAAGAAAAAGTTTTTTTTGTGAATTCCTCGTAACAGTAGCTACATATTTAATCTGTGAAACTTTACAGCCGTTGACTTGCTGAAGGTTTATTATATACAGAACAGTTTAATAAAGGATGCCGAGCAAATAAAATGTCTTTATGTTCTTTTTATATTTTATAGTATTTTGTCTGTCCAATCATAACAAAGCCAACATCTTAGCTTCTTACCTAGTCTTTATTCCCACACCAAAACCGGGATAAGAAACTTAACATTTTAAGTTTCAAATACTAGTTTCAGTAACACCTCACCCTAAAACTGCAGAATTAGTACGGTAAATGTACCGTTGCCACGAACTTGCCTCGTTTGAGGCGATCCGGTCACAACGGTGGAAAGTTTTCGCATGACGTGTGTTGTTACCTCAATTGTACACTTCTTCCCTTCAAATTAACCTTAATGGTAGCTATTTTGTATGGTACAGAATCTTGGTAATTTGAGGTTTTGGTTGGTAGATTTGAAATTGAGATGGACTTTTTAGATGTATTGGAGTCGGATATCGATCGATCCTTTGATTAAATAAAATAAAAATGCCATTCGTACATCAAACAACGTGCGGTAGTTATTAGGTGTGTGATAAAATGTGTAGTGGACAAATCCTTTGACAGAATGATTTACAAAACCCTAATCTGCCGGGCGAGCATGGCCTACTGTGACAGGCTTGAGTCACACATTTTCATCACAGTTTGGAAGCAAAACCGGGATAAAATGCATGACTTAAGCCTATCACAGAGGCCGTGCTCGCCCGGCATTTCTTACGTCTTGTTCCTATTTTTTGTGCTTGAGTACAGATTTTCAATACAACACATGAAATTGGTCTGACTTATGAACTCGTAGTTAATTGAAATATGATTTAGCAGCTGTCCAGAATAAAACTTCAATTGAATTGCACCAATTTATTTTATTCAATCTAAAATGTTCATCACTCCTTGTTTTTCACGGCCTCTACTCCAACAGAAAATTATTTATTTTACGCAAATAATTTTACACAATCTCCGATTACTCCTTTAAGTTGACTGCAGTCATGGAAGTCGTTCCATTCGGTACAATGCTGCAATCAAAAACTTTGAATTAGTGACGTCAAGCTACCACTTGACGTCACTTAATTATCATTATTTAAGCTGAAAATGTCCATGGCTAGCAAGGACTGCCGTGTCGACTGGTCTTGTGCTTCCTGCAACCCTCACTGGGTCATCGTTCCACCTTGGCGAAGCTTTCCATCCTTGTTATTTTGCAATGATAAATTACGGCGACAGTAAAATTTGACAAATTATCAACGTAACGGTCGATTTAGAAAAAAGTCCAAGTTTATTCTATCCTCACTCTACTATAAGAAAAAGAACATTCTTGTGTTAGTCAATCCATACTAAAATACATACGTAGACTCACGCCTTCTTCCCATGGAAGTTGGCAGAAACTACAGAACGCTACCTACTACGATCCTTACATTCTTCCTTTGCCTTAAATATGTTTTCCTTCTGTTTTTCTTTCTTTCTTTCTTTCATACATCTAGTCACACACGCCCGCCGGTTATGAGTATATGAATATAATAAAGTCTATGTTTGCGTCTAGGGCGTCCCTTCCCGGTGTTTCCATTCACGTCTGCCTTGTAATCTTTTTGTTAATCACCCTTCATTGATCCTCTCAACATGGCCTAACTATCTTAGCTTACTCTTTTAAATTTTTGTCACTACATCTTCTTTTAAACCACAACGTTGTCTAATTACATCATCAAATCTAAGATTACAACACACATCGCGCAAGGAGCGCATAGGTACTAAAATAACCATAAAATACTCTTGCTCTAATTCTGTGTTTATTTGGTCTAAACCCACCTTTACATACATTCATTATGCTACTTTGTTTGTTTATTGTAAGATTGTTACTCACGTTCAACATTTGCATAGTGGAACAATGCCTCATTTTCATGAAATCACAGAACTCTGGAGGTCCATAATTCTCAAGGTCTCCATCTAGGCAAAACTTTTTTATATCTGCAATTAGGTCTTTGTCATCCATATCCTTGCTCATAAGTTCCTGTAATTTTGTCTTGTCTAGTTTACCGTCATCAGTTGCGAAGCCCCTCTTTTTAGCTATGCATACTTCGTGCTCGCACTGAAAAACACAAAACAAATAAATAACATAGCATAGCATCACGCCAGTATTCTTCAAAATGTTGGGCAGAGGTAAACCTATTATAGTATACCCACATTTCAAGTCTTTTGTAATAGGGTGCTAGCCTGTTGCTATCAATCCAGACTCCGGACTGATAAATTCTAGATGGAAAAACCCAATTACACTGTTCCCGGCCCGGGAATCGAACAAAGGACCTCATGCTCAGCAGTAGCGCTTGCGAACACTAGACCAAAGATGAAATGAAAAATAAAAAAATTGGCAACTAAAATCCATCCACCTGCTAAGATTTGATGTTTCAAAGAAAATGAATGTTACGTAAACCTTTTTAGCAGTGGTACTTACTGAAACTGGGTCCTTGGGTAATTGGAAACATTCGTTCATGTCCTCAGTCAAAACCTTATTCTTCATAACAGCGCTTTTCTTGCAGCAATGTATTGTATGCTGAAAAAATATTATATAATATTATAAAGAGGTATTACAGTTTGTTGCACACAACCGATCAGTGTGGCGACGCTTGTTGGAGGCCTATGTCCAGCTGTGGTCGTCTTTCGGCTGAAATGATGATGATGATAAATATAGTTTTTTTTTTGTAAAATCTCCGCAATTACTAATTCGGTGACACAAATTCTTTCACAGACATCATCCTCTTTTTCATTATCATTGTTGAGTGCCATAGGATTATATTAATTCTAGAAAACAAACGGTTCTTGTGGTGTAGACCACAGAAGCGTATTCGTGGAAAACAAGCTTTTCAATAGCTGCTGTTCCATATACTTGAATTACAAAAATTGGTTCTGATATCAACAGAATAAAGACTAAATTTTTTTTTTATTTTTTTTTTTTTTATTAAAATAAACGTTGCCCCACACTAGGAATTTCTTCGTGGGTGCGTTTACAAACATATAAACTCACATACACAAACACCCAGAGCCGGAACAACTATCTGTAGGTCATACAAATATTTGTTCCGTGCGGGAATCGAACCCGCGACACGCAGCGCAGCAGTCAATCGCTCAACCACTGCGCCAACCGTGCGCCCAAATTGGACCGTATACTATCGAAATAATACTTGGATAAGCTTCTTCTGCAGAATACCAAAGTTGTCGACATAGTTTACAGAATAAGCAAACTGTGCTTATGTATTGTTGTTGTTGTTACTTGAATTACAAAAATTGTTTCTGATATCAACAGAATAAAGACTATAAATTGGACCGTATACTATCGAAATAATACTTGGATAAGCTTCTTCTGCAGGATACCAAAGTTGTCGACATCATCATCAGCCTTTTTAATGTTCCCGCTGCTAGGACACAGGCCTCCTCTCATAGAGGAAGTGGGCTATAATCCACCACGCGGGCCCAGTGCGGATTGGTAGATGTCACATGTCTTTGAATTTTTGGTTCTAGGACATGCCGGTTTCCTCACGATGTTTTCCTTCACCGTTTTGAGAGCACTGGTGATGAAATAAATTACACAAAGTAAAGCGCCTACTCGGGTTCGAACACACGACCTACAACTCGTAAGTCGGGACCGTAACCACTGGGCCACCACTGATCTCGACATAGCTGATCACAAGTTGTCGACATAGTTTACAGAATAAGCATCTGTGCTAATGTATTGATCATATTAGCCGTAGAACCAATGACCGTTTCGGTAGAAGTTCTAGGGTGGAGACTACAAATGGGTATACAAATGGCGTGTGATTTAATAGGACTATTTACAGCAGTGGACTGCTGTAAGCTAATTGATGATGATAATGATGGTTTTCATCTGAGATTATTTACCATATATAAAGGAGTTCACTTACAGGATGAAACATTCGCACACAATCTCTCTTATCCAAGTCTGCAGCCTGTAAAATAAAATCAGTAATAATATATAGTAGGCTATTACAAAAAAAAAACTCTTTTCGTATGTTTTTATGGAGTAGTATGAAACAGCTAGCACGTTATGAGATTAAAATTTGTCCGATAATTAAGTTAAAACCCTAAGGTGGTTTCGAATGAAATAAAAATGTTCGAAGGATCGTAACACTCATGAAAACAGTGACATATGAGTGAAACACTCAAATCAAATAATTTTTATTGACATTATAATTGGTTACAACAATTTCGAAGCCTCTGACTCTCGAACTAGGCGGACCTATGATTTGACTTAGAAATAGAAACAATTTATTTTAATCCAGATTTATACAGGAGAAAATTAAAAAAAAAAATATCTTACCAATGCTGAAACGGCTACGACACTCAAAATCACAAGACGATACATGTTGAACCAAATACTTAACACTGACACTGAAAAACATAATCATGAGCATATATTTATACTTGGCTAAATCTAACAATTTATTACCTGCTGCCTAACTACCAGAAAATTGTAGCACTCCATTGAAGAATAACAACAATTATTGTCACGTTTGTGTGTAAAAAAAAATTTAATTGTTCCGTCTGTTTGTTTATGAGAACAATGTGTTTATATCATTGAGTCATGAAAACCTTTTTATATGTAAAAAAATGAAATTATCAAAATGTAAGGGCAAAGACCTTGTCATATAGAGATTGATGAGCATTTATCGTGCTTGTCAAATAAATAGCGTCTTGGATTTACTTTTAAACAGAGGCAATATGATTTACCAGGTACGTACATGATAAAAAGACATCCTCTTAGATGTCCACCAGGCAGGCCGAAAATCACCCATTTGTCCGGGTACCCTGGCGCCTTTTGCGCCATTTTGCGCTATGGGCGCGGTGTCAGTAAATCGTCGATTTCTCGGCAGTTTTTTTTGGGAACCATGTATGAAACTTATGTTGTTACAATCTCTATGAAATAAGCTATCATATTTCAAATGGATTTATCCAGTTTTACCTTGTAAGTATTGGTAATTGTTGTGTAAAGTCAGTGTAAGGGATTTTTTTTCCAGTTTCGTGTATAAAAGGAGATAGAAATAAAAAAATAAACCATTATTTTAGAAAGTTTTAATTTTATTTACAGGAATACAGGGTGTATTCACAATAATCAATCAAAATAACACATCTCCTCATACATTTTTTCATCCCACGAGCATTACAAACTTAACAAAAAAAAATAAGGCAAATCGGCAGAGTGGACAGTTGGTGCCTTTTTTTTTATTCGAATTCGTTTTGTTACCACTACAATTAAATGCATTATTTCTGTTGTTAATTAACGTAGCATTGTAAATAACAACAGCTTGATATAGTCATATTTGCAAAAATAAAAAATAAATTATTCGCACACAGAAAAAAATAAACAACAATGTCGGACGGCGTTCGTTGAAATACGAAGTTCGCAATTCGCATCGGTGGGTATTTACAAAAATTTTCAAAATACTGTTTGTTTTTTTATCACAGTAAAAAAAAAACTTGGCTTTAGTAATTAATAAAAGTTACGAAAAAACAACTCTTCAAAAGGAAGCAGCTGCCACCTATATTTTTTTGAATTATGCGAACCCGTATAGATTTACTTGCATGGGGTTTATCTATCTGGAATATCTCAGTAGAAGCCCGAAGTCTGAATTTGTGCCCAGTTGATGGCAATAGCCTCGCTCCATATTACATGGGACTTATTTAAAAACATAACTGGCGAAATAAAAAAAAAAATAGTTTAATTTAAATAAACCTAAGAGGTACTTCAGAATTGTCAAAAAAGAAAAAAAGATACCCGTAGTCATTGATGTATTAAAAGTAGGTAGATACGGGACTGCTCACAGCGCTTGGTCCTACTAATCTAAGTGATTGCCCGCAGCGGGCACTCAGTGGCGCACGGCACATGATTGATCCCACAGCTCAATAATTTCAGTGTTTTTATATTTTTCTGCAATAAATACGCATCAAAATGATTTCTTGTGTAGCTAAACAGTGTTTAAATAATACCAGAAAGAAAAATAAGTCACACGGGATCACTTACCACTCGTAAGTACAGTCAAAAATGTTAATTTGTTGAAAATTACAATAATATTTAATGTTTGTTTCGCCATATTTGTGAGAGCGAGATAGATATTACAAAAATGCGTGAGAGACACGATACGCACATATTGCAATGTAATTTCATTCATTTAGCATTCGGACAACATTCGGCGGCTAACGCGACTTCGCTCGCACTACAGCGCCGTCTCCTATCTCTGTCCTTGTCTATCGGTAACTGTAGGTTTGGGACTGGTGACATAGATGTATGAGTTTCGATGCATGTAGTCGTGCGCCGAGCCCAGGTTTTCTGATCACGAAGTTAGCGCGTAACGTATCTTCCTACTTTTAATACATCAATGCCCGTAGTTGCAAATTCGCAAGCGTAGTAGGTCTAATTGGAGAAGAATATGCAAGAAACTCCACGGACACACTTTTCCATCAGTTTTAAATACAAGTATTTGATTACATCATTTTTGTTGGGAAAAACCTTTGTGAGAACGATGTAAAAAGACGTGCACTTAAAAGCGTCAAGAGTAAAACAAACAATTCAAAAATAAAATAAGTGCGTAATTTCAAGCAGGCCAAGGCAGTTAAGTTATGACCAATCCCAACTGATGGTGCCCGTTCACGAACATGACGCATGGATTAGTACCACTCAGCTCAACCATCATGATGGGAACCAAATGATCCAACACAGGTGCCCCCATCAGAGAGACATTTGAGAGAGAATGACATACTCAACTGCCAGGGCCACACAGGTCAACGATCGATACATAAGTACAGCGAATGTTAGATTTACAGTCGTAACATAGTTCATTGTACTCACACATGTGATGTGCAGTTATATAATACTAAAAGAGATTGAGAGTTTATACAATACAAATATACTCATACAGTCTTCAGCAGGTCCAATACTTCAAAACTTTAATACCCATCACTTGTTTTTGCGTCCTAGTGGCTGCGGAGCAGGACCAGCAGTGAGCCAAGCATTTTTATAAGCGATGTATAATATGCTTGCCTGCATGGTGTGCGTTTTATAAAAGTTTTAAATTTCGACTCATTCAGTTGTAGAATATGGAGAGGTATTTTATTGTAACAATACTATGTACAGGTCAACTTTGGAAATACAGACGTGATGTTATATTATGTATAATATACTAGTTCATAAAATACCAAATAAAATGATAAGCCTCATAAGCAAAGGAAAACGATCTAATTTATTTATTAGATTCAATTCCAATCACAGACCTGATGAAATACCTCAAAGTTACTATATCCAACCTAGAAATTGAAGTAATTGCGTACTTACGGTACACGTGAAATAGCTTTTTAGGAAATAACAGGTCCCTAAGCTACCGCTAATTGCCTTTTCAACACACCAGCCTCAAAGACAGAATTGCCATGAATATTCATATATATTTAGGCAGTCTCAATACTTATTCACTTAAAAGCCTACTTCAAACCGACTAAAAAAACAATGCTAGCACAAAAGCGACACTCATTTTATCACTAGTTAAATTGAATTAGGATCTTAATTACTGAACACTAAAGTTTAAAACTTTATTTTGAATAACACTTAAATTAAGTCTCCCTCCCTACCTGAGTAGAGAGTTAATCTCTATTTTATACCGAAGGGTCCCGAACATAATCATCTAAGTTAAAGTGTCGTGTCAAGACAAAACCCTTAATGCATTAATGAAAGCTCACCTAGTCTTAATAAACGCAAAGGGTGGGGTGCTATTAATAGCTGACGAGGGGTTAGTTCAGATACATTACAAATACTGTATCGACCACGAGTCTCTTACACCCGTAAGAGACTCGTGCTCGACACAGAATTTACTTAAACCAATATCAAGGACTTATCATTTAAACGACTTGCAGTGATCTACGTATAACGACCAAGGTTGTAAAGCGTTTGCTCTAACCGCATGAACAGATTGTGAATTTTGTGTCTATAGGATTTGAAAACCAATAGGGATGTTTCCTGGGTAGAAAACTGATAATTCTAGTTAGTTCGTCAGTGAGCTTATCGAATAATATTGGACCTGTATTTTTTGCTTTATCAAATAAATAAAACTTGACAAAGATAAAGCCGGTGCATCAAAGTTCAGGAGTGGCAGCTCGTGATGTCACTTTGTCAGTAAAAGTGTAGCACACCGTGACGTCCGTGGCAGGGTAATCTAACTGACGGACCAAATCGATTTTTAGTTATCTACCCTATTGAAAGCAAGAAAAAGTTTTTTTTGTGAATTCCTCGTAATAGTGCCTACATATTTAATCTGTGAAACTTTACAGCTGTTGACTTGCTGAAGGTTTATTATATACAGAACAGTTTAATAGAGGATGCCGAGCAAACAAAATATCTTAACCTTCTTTTTATCTTATAACGTATTTTGTCTTTCGAAAAATCTCAAAAGGTTCGTAATCTCTATTCAACTTTAGGTTTCCAGTCATAAAAAAGCCAGCATCTTAGCTTCTAACCTAGTCTTTATTCCCCATACCAAAACTAAGATAAGAAACTTAACATTGAAAGTTTCAAATACTAGTTTCAGTAACACCTCACCCTAAAACTGCAGAATTAGTACGGTAAATGTACCGTTGCCACGAACTTGCCTCGTTTGAGGCGATCCGGACACAACGGTGGAAAGTTTTCGCATGACGTATGTTGTTACCTCAATTGTAAACTTCTTCCCTTCAAATTAACGTTACTGGTAGCTATTTTGTATTGTACAGAATCTTTGTAATCAAGGTTTTGGTTGGTAGATTTGAAATTGAGATGGACTTTTTAGATGTATGATATCGATTGATCGATATCATACTCCAATACATCTATATCGAAAAATGTCATTCTTACGTCTGGCAACGTGCTGTAAATATTAGGGTGTGTGATGAAATTTAGTGGACGTATCCTTTGACAGAATTACATAACCAAATTCTGCCGGGCGAGCATGGCCTACTGTGACAGGCTTGAGTCACTCATTTTTATCGCAGTTTGGGTGCAAAAACGAGATAAAATGCATGACTCGAGCCTATCCCAGAGGCCGTGCTCGCCCGGAAGCTCTTACGTCTTGTTCCTATTTTTTGTGCTTGTGTACAGATTTTCAATACAACACATGAATTTGGTCTGACTTATGAACTCGTAGTTAATTGAAATATATAGCAGCTGTCCATAATAAAACTTCAATTTAATTGCACCAATTTATTTTATTCAATCAAAAATGTTCATCACTCCTTGTTTTTCACGGCCTCTTCTCCAACAGAAAATTATTTATATTACGCAAATAATTTTACACAATCTCCGATTACTCCTTTAAGTTGACTGCAGTCATGGAAGTCATTCCATTCGGTACAATGCTGCAATCAAAAACTTACAATTAGTGACGTCAAGTGGTAGGTACTTAATTACATACATACATACATAAACTCACTCCTTTTTCCCATGGGGGTAGGCAGAAACTACAGAACGCCACCTGCTACGATCCTTACATACTTCTTTTGCTTCACACACATTCATACATAGGTACTTAATTATGATCATTTAAGCTGAAAACGTTCATAGCTGGCAAGGAACGCTGTGTCGACGGTCTTGTGCTTCCTGTAACCCTCACTGGGTCATCGTTCCACCTTGGCAAAGCTTTCCATCCTTGTCATTTTGTAATGATAAAATTCAGCGACAGTAAAATTTTACACACTATCGAAAATTTTCAAGTTTCTTCTATCCTACATCTATACCATACCAATATTATAAAGAGGAAAGATTTTTTTGTTTGTTTGTTTGTACGGAATAGGCTCCGAAACTACTCGACCGATTTATAAAATTCTTTCATCTATGGAAAGCTACATTATTCCCGAGTAATATAGGCTATAATTTTGACGGGAGCGAAGCCGCTGGGGTCAGCTAGTCTACTATAAGAGAAAGAGCATTCTTGCGTTAGTCAATCTATGCTAAAATACATACATAGACTCACGCCTTCTTTACATGGGAGTAGGCAGATACTACAGAACGCCACTAAGGAACGACATACTTGTTTAGCTTCACTCGCGTTCATTCATATCTAGTCATAGCACGCCGGTTGAGTGAGTACTGCACACCTGGCCTTTCTGAAGAACATCACCAATAAGGTCTATGTATGTGTGTCTAGGGCATCCCCTCCCGGTGCTTGCATTCACGTCTGCCTTGTTTTTTTTTCCTTTTGTCAGTCTCCTTTCATTCATCCTCTCAACATGGCCAACCATATTAGCATAATCTTTTTAATTTTTGTCACTACATCAACTTTTTTAACCACAACGTTCTCTTATCATCATTAACATCATTAATCAATCTATCATCTAAGATTACACCACACATCGCGCAAGGAGCGCATAGGTACTAAAATTACCATAAAATACTCTTGCTCTAATTCTGTGTTTATTTGGTCTAAACCCACCTTTATTCACAGTCATTGCGCTACTTTGTTTGTTTATAGTAAGATTTTTACTCACGTTCAACATTTGCATGGAGTTACACTGCCTCATTTTCATGAAATCACAGAATTCTGGAGGTCCATAATTCTCGAGGTCTCCATCGAGGCAATACTTTTTTATATCTGCCATTAGGTCTTTGTCATCCATACCCTTGCTCATAACTTCCTGTAATTTTGTCTTGTCTAGTTTACCGTCATCAGTTGCGAAGCCCTTCTTTTTAGCTATACATACTTCGTGCTCGCACTGGAAAACACAAAACAAATAAATAACATAACATAGCATCACGACAGTATTCCTGTAAATGTTGGGCAGAGGTACACCTATTATAGTACACCTACATTTCAAGTCATATGTAATAGGGTACTAGCCTGTTGCCATCAATCCAGAATCCGTGCTATTACTGAGAATTTTCAGATGGAAAAACCCAATAACACTTTACCCGGTCCGGGAATCGAACTGAAGACTCAGCAGTAGCGCTTGCGATCACTAGACCAACGAGGCAGTGAAAAAAAAATCGAGTAAAAGGACATTTTTGAAAAAAAAAAAAGAATATTACGTTAAACCTTTTTAGCAGTGCTACTTACTGTAACTGGGTCCTTGGGTAATTGAAAGCATTCCTTCATGTCCTCAGTCAAAACCTTATCCTTCATTTCAGCGCTTTTCTTGCAGCAATGTATTGTATGCTGGAAAAAAAAACAGAACACTTTAAATTCCTCTTTGAGGGTATGCAGAACAGGGTGTAAGGTTTCGCAAACCTCCATTGAAAAGGGAGGATCCTCCGACCAGACGGGTGTTGTGTCTGGTCTGGGCAACTGCCCAACGGTTATTTTCGGACTATTGTATGTGTTCAAATCGCGCCGGAAAGTTTACTTGCGCAGGATTTTTGTGATGTCATGTCAGTAGCTGTTCTTAAGTGGCGGCGTTGATGCCGCTACATATCTTAACTAATATTATAAAGAGGTATTCAATTTGTTGCACACAACCGATTAGTGTGGCGACGCTTGTCGGAGGCCTATGTCCAGCTGTGGACGTCTTTCGGCTGTAATGATGATGATGATAAATATACTTTTTGTAAAATCTCCGGAATTAATAATTCGGTGACACAAATTCTTTCACAGACATT
Organism: Orthosia gothica; assembly: GCA_949775005.1. Classification (NCBI taxonomy): domain Eukaryota; kingdom Metazoa; phylum Arthropoda; class Insecta; order Lepidoptera; family Noctuidae; genus Orthosia; species Orthosia gothica. The sequence continues at coordinate 13,274,370 of OX459054.1, read as the reverse complement.
ATCATCTTTTTTATCATCATTGTTGTTTGCCATAGGATTCTATTTATTCTGGAAAAACAAACAGTTCTTGTGGTGTAGACCACGGAAGCGAATTCGCTGCTGTTCCTTATACTTGAATTACAAAAATTGATTCTGATGTCAACAGAATAAAGACTACAATTTGGACAGTACTATCGAAATAATACATGGGTAAGCTTCTTCTGCAGAATACCAAAGTTGTCGACATAGCTCACAGAATAATCAAACTGTGACTATGGATCGGTCATATAAGCCGTAAAACCGATGAACGTTTGGGTTTATGGGGAATTCTACGTTGGAGACTACAAATGGGTACACAAATGGCGTGTGATTGGAAAGGACTATTTCCAGCATTAGACTGCTGTAAGCTGATTGATGATGATGATGACGATGATTGTTTTCATCTGAGATTAATAGTTTCATCTTCTTTATAGGTATATATATTGTACACTGGATTACTGCCCTCTATTATGATCTCTATCACTCAAAGGTTTGCTGGAAGAAAATTCCATTTGGAGTTAAGCTCGCCTTCGTACATAAATTTTACTATCAAATTTCAAATCAAAACAAATTCATTCGTTCGACGTGTCAATTTTTTTTTATTTTTTTTTTATTTTCAAGTGGAACAGGGTGTAAAGTCCCACATACCTCCATAGAAAAGGGAGGATCCTCCGACCAGACGGGTGTTGTGTCTGGTCCGGGCAACTGCCCAACGGTTGTTGTCGGACTGTTGTATGTGTTCTAATCGCGCCGAAAACTTTACTTGCGCTATGCAGGATTTGTGTGACGTCATGTCATTAGTTCGTAAGTCGCGGCGTCGGTGCCGCTACAAAATTGTTAAAATGTAATGTCTTGTTGTACAATAAAGAATAAAAAATGAGAAGGTGTTTACTTACAGGATGAAACATTCGTACACAATCTTTCTTATCCAAGTCCGCAGCCTGTAAAATAAAATCAGTAATAATTCATAGTAGAAAATTACAAAAAAAAAACCTCGTAAGTTTTTATGGAGTAGTATGAAACAGCTAGCACGTTATGAGATTAAAGTAAGTACGACCCGTAATTGAGTTGAAACCCGAAGGGGATTTAAAATGAAATAAAAATGTTCGAAGGATCATAAAATTAATGACAACAGTGACATTAGAGCGAAACACTTTTAATCTATATTCACCGCATACTATTAACGTTGGATATGAAAACTTTTTTGCACATTTATAAGCAAAAAAAAGTTAGAGACTGAGGTTTAAAATTGACTTCGAAATAGAAACAATTCATTTTTAATCCGGATTTATCATGAGGCACATTAAAAAAAAAATGTAGCCAAGTGCGAGTCGGACTCGTGCACGAAGGGTTCCGTACCATTATCGCAAAAATCGGCAAAAAAATCACGATTGTTATATGGGAGCCTCACTTAAATATGTATTTTATTCTGTGACAGACAGTCAGACGGACGGTGAAGTCTTAGTAGTAGGGTCCCGTTTTTACCCTTTGGGTACGGAACCCTAAAAATACAATCTTACCAAAGCTGATACGGCTACGACACTCAAAATCACAAGACGATACATGTTGAACCAAATGCTTAACACTGACACTGAAAAACATAAACATGAGCATATATTTATACTTGGCTAAATCTAACAATTATTACCTGCTGCCTAACTACCAGAAAATTGTAGCACTCCATTGAAGAATAACAACAATTATTGTCACGTTTGTGTGTTAAAAAAAATGCATTGTTCCGTCTGTTAGTTTGTGATAACAATGAGTTTATGTCATTGAGTCATGAAAACCTTTTTATAAGTAAAAATTGAAATTATCCAATTTAAGGGCAAAGCCCTTGTCATATAGAGATTTATCGTGCTTGTCAAATAAAAAACGTCTTGGATTTACTTTTTAACAGAGGCAGTATGATATACCAGGTACGTACATGATAAAAAGACATTACAATGTAATTCAAACGCATGAAGTAAGTTCGCAAGTCGCATCGGTGGGTATTTACAGATTTTTCGAAATACTGTTTGATTTGTTTTATCACAGTAAAAAGAAATTCTTGGCTTTAGTAATTAATAAAAGTTGCTAAAAACAACTCTTCAAAAGGAAACAGTGACAGCTGTTTCCATTTGAAGAGTTGTTTATTTTTATTTTTTTGAATTATGCGAACCCGTATAGATTTACTTGAATGGTTATAAAAATGGTTGTATTTAGGGTAGTATCCATATAAATAAAACTCAAGCAAGGCCGAGTCATACACCTAGTAGAGGTACATGTGATTTTATTTTAGATTTGAAATGCATCCACGTTTCATAACAATCAATGGCTAACGTGGTTTTGATTGGCACCTCACATGCAAATTAGGTGGTTGCCAGACCACTGATGATTAGCGATGATGAACAATGGCTTTGAATTTGAAATGAGTCAGTTTACTGACAATAATTATGTAGGTAGTGTAGAGGCTTTAACGTCAAGTGGTTTTGTTAAAAAAGTCTACAATGTAAATGTTTCAAAAGTTATTGTCTCATTGTCAAACAAATACGATTCCATTTTTGGAATCGGAAAAGAACTGGTTGGCAAATTTGAAAAAAGCGGCGATTTTGAATAACACAAAAATAATGATGAAATGTGGGTGTACCTCTACCCAACCCTTCGTGTAAGTGTTATTTTTTAAGTTATGTATTTAACGATAACAAAACTCCGCAGAGAGTTTCGGTCGTCACACCTCCAATCATAGGACCTATAGTTGGTTGCATAATACTTAAATGCTGTATTTAAGTCATCAACCACGATTAATCAGTGCAATATGTATAATTCCCGGGCATTATGAATCAAGCCAAGTCAAATCAGGCAATGCAATGAATACTGATTTAAACTTCTATATTTATCACATTGTCTGGCCATTATGAATATTGCTTCGTAACGATTGGGCAATTCGATAATCATAGTTAATGAGTTAGTGCAAGAGCGAGCGAACTCAGTTCTCGTCATCTCCTTCATGTTAGGTAACGTTAGACCCTGCAGAAAGAAATAGGAGCCTCGTGCAGTGTAATTTGTTTTCTATATTATAGTTTTTAGCATATTGCCTACCCATATTGGGCATTTTTCAAATTTTCTGGTCATTATGAACAATCACTTGGTGTGGCTATAAATGTGAGACATGAACGGATTGTTGCAATATTTTAGTTTTAGTCAACTGTGGCGCAGGATCCATTCGTCTGAGTTTCCTAAAGTTAGGCAGAAAATTATAAATGCTTTCAATAACTAACTGTTAATTAAAAAACAAGAGTCGGACTCGCGCACAAAGGGTTCCGTACTTGGTAAATTGCGGTTTACGATTTATGACGTATTAAAAAAAAACTACTTGCTAGATCTCGTTCAAACCAATTTTCGCTGGTAGTTTACATAGTAATGTACATCATATATTTTTTTAGTTTCATCATTCTCTTATTTTAGAAGTTACAGGGGGGGGGACACACATTTTACCACTTTGGCAGAGTCTCTCGCGCAAACTATACAGTTTAAAAAAAAATGAAATTAGAAACCTCAATATCATTTTTGAAGACCTATCCATAGATACCCCACACGTATGGGTCTGATGAAAAAAAATATTTTTAGTTTTAGTTTCAAGTATGGGAACCCCCAAAATTTATTGTTTTATTTTTATTTTTGTGTGAAAATCTTAATGCGGTTCACAGAATACATCTACTTACCAAGTTTCAACAGCATAGTTCTTATAGTTTCGGAATAAAGTGGCTGTGACATACGGACGGACAGACAGACAGACAGACAGACAGACAGACAGACATGACGAATCTATAAGGGTTCCGTTTTTTGCCATTTGGCTACGGAACCCTAAAAATGGAAAAACAGACGTGATCAATATCAATTTTTTATGCAATTAATAATTATCTACTCCGTACTCACCACGTGAGCGAAGCCGTGAGTATGAATTATAATGAATTAAATAATAATACGAGTATAGACAGCCACGCATTGATGCGATATAACGAACGCAGCATTGCACGTTTTTAATGCATTATACTCGAACATTGCTTCATTTATTAATTATTGTATAAACAGGGTTTTTGGGCTTTCCCTACCACGGTTATGTATTTTGCAAGCATAACGGCATCTTACGAGTTGCACCACGAATTGTGAATTTTTTCTGACACTTTTTTGATAATGCTGCAAATGCAACTGCCGAACGTGAAGTCTCGGGTTCGATACCCAGGTCCCCCGTGCCTTGGAAAGCATCAAACAGCTGGTTCTACGGTTAATCTCTCGCTGGTATTGCGGATCACTGACCATAAGGGAACGAGATGGCACCTGTGTTTCCACACAAACTTGTGCATTTATAATATCTCCCGAGCCGACGCGTCGTGGACTGTGATTCGACGCGTCGTGGACTGTGATTGGCCGCCCCGTGGCCGAAATTCGGTCTGTAGGATTATTTCTTTTTCCTGTGATAATGCCCACACTATAGAATATGTAAGGGATTAATCACGTGAAAGGACATGGCCAGAATTTGTATAGAGCTGTGACCTAACAAAAAATATTCATGTACATTGACATACAGTACGTCGTATTAAAGCTTAGAGGTATGGCTTTATAATAGTTTAAGTTTTATGATTATAGAAGAAGCGAGAGACACTATAAAAAGAAAACAAAAAAAATGCCTAATCATTTTGAATAGCAATGATGTCGTCAGGTGGCACGTGTGATAGTTGACAGTGACAGTTGACAATGACAGTTGACAATGACAGTTGACAATGACAGTAACAGATGATTAATTGAGCGCCTTTCAGAATTTATAAAAATAGAAAATGTATGAAACACTCTCACTGCCGGTGTTCCAAGCATTTTCATAGAATTACGCTTCGACAGTCGGCTAGTGAAGAAACAGTCAAAAATCAAAACACCAAAAACGTAATCACATTCATGTAAGTAGGAAATAGTCTGTCCTTTGAAATATCGTGTTAGGGCAGGCCGCGATAGCGAGGAAGAGCTCGTCGTTTACTTATATTACTGGGATATTATGACTATTATAAATCATACATCCTCATAGCGACTTAGCAAAAAATATACAATTGGATATGCAACAAAACACTAAAATAGAACTGTAACTAACAACTGTAATAGTAACTGTCTTTATCTGTATTTTGTAAATGCGGTGTTAAAGATGTTACAATATGCCTTCACATTCGAGTAGTGGCCACACTACAATTCAGGCACCTTGACATCATGAAATCGTGACTCGTGAGCGTCCGAATCCAAATGGTAAACAAACAAGTACAGTAAGCACAGCACTAATATTCACGAAGAAGCGTAAAGAAAGGCCGATAAACGATAGCATGGGGTTAAGCTAAAATATCCAATTAAATAACAAACAAGAACACGTGATATGATCAACGCAAGACTGCACCACAGATTAGAAACGTCATAATGACTAGGATGTTCGGATACACACTGGAATATATTGTCGATGCATTCAGCATTATGGTGACGCGCGGTAGCTTGAAAAATGGTATCTGCGATATTCGTAAAACCTTACCTTTTCTTTCTTATCTTAGCAATACGATTCATGCATTTGACAGTAGTTGTTTTATTTTTTAATCTGACCTTCAGGCCTACTTCAGAAACAGTGTTTGTCTTATTCGTGTATCCAAACGCAAATGCATTACACAGAAACCGCACAATAACAATTAACATACTTATTTTTTAGATTTTTTTGTCGCCTGTTCTAGAGTAATGTAATTGATGCCATTCATTTTAATTTATTTTACAAGTAATTTTAACATATTAATAACTGCTGTACATTACGTATACTGAATTGATTCGTAGGGCAGAATCTGGCCATGTCTTTTCGATAGCGTTTGTCATTTTTTGAGTTTTGTCCAATCGCTATCTCAAAATTTTCATTGTTAGAATGTCACTTTTTGTTTAGAGCCTCAAGTCTATTTATTTGATACTTTTCTATTAGAGTTTTTCATAAAAGAGGTAAATAATAAATGTAAGGTAAAGCAATTGCGATTTTTCTACTGCTAATTTACAGCTACAAACAACAAATTAAGATATTTTCATTTTTACTTCGCCTGCTTTAGGGTTGTTTTTCGAGCGTTTACATATATCAAGCTCTACAGCCCAAACGGCTTGACGTATTATGACATATGAGGTGTCGTTCGATTCGTCTCAATTATAGGACAGGCTATATAATTTTTAAATACCTTCCCAAAAATGGGGTGACACGTTTTTTTTTCGTTGTCATAACAATAATCGATACCTGTAATAAGAATTGACGTAACGGAATAATACAGTTGATTTCAAATTTCTGCTCTTTTTAAAATAATTGAAATATTTATATCGTTAAAAAATGTCCCATACGTCACGGCTTTTAAAACTCAGAATTTTAAAACTTAAATAGACGTATCAGATAATTTTCCATACCTGTATTATAAGAATTGACGTAAGGGACAAATCCAAGTCTTTCAGAACGAGCAAATAGAAAGAAGGAAAGAAAGTAAAATAGAATGCTCAAACTCTGACATTCTAAAAGATGTATGTCCTATACGTCTATTATTTTCAAAATTCCTTTCATGTACGACAAAAGTCTTTTTTTTCCTGAGCTTAGCTTTGTTTTTTAAAGTAGTTTTCGTGAATGTTTCGTCTGATATTTTCTCCCAGTTTATGAAATCGTGGTGTTCCATTACTTTTACTATGTAAGGAAGCGGTCTCTTTCTTGCCGATTCCAGAAAGCTTGGCCAATGTGAAAGACTGTCACAATTATTTTCTTCACCTCCCTCTCGATTACAGCATCCATTCTGTCTACTACTATATAGGTGTGTTTTAATAGCAACATTTAAGAAAAATTACTTGGAGAAAATCGTAGTAAAGTATAGCGCGATTAAAAGTGTATATGTGTATTTGTGTATCTGTTTGTGGCATCATAGCTCCTAAACGGATGAACCAATATTGATTTCGTTTGTTTGTTTGAAAGGTGTCTTTATCATAGCTATGTTTGATGAAAATCGTTTTAGTCGTTCAAAAGTTATTGGCGTTTTACTGTTTGAATCGGGCTGCTCCCGCAAGATGTCGTGTCTTAATTACGTGATCAATAGATTGCCGATCGAAGCGTGTCTACTACTATATAAATGATATAGTATGTTGTTGTTGTTGTTGTGTGTAAAGAAGTATGTAAGGATCGTAGCAGGTGGCGTTCTGTAGTTTCTGCCTACCCCCATGGGAAAAAGGCGTGAGTTTATGTATGTATGTATGTATATTTTTTTAAACCTTACTTGTTATTATAAATAGACTTTAAGAACTTGTTGATTTTTTTTAGGGAAAGGAACTAAATTCCATGGTGTCTTCATTTAAATACATATTTAATATGCAGTTAAACCAAGTATTTTGAGCGTAATTGGTGCTCATATCAATAAGGTTAATACGGCAATACTATTGTAATAGTAAATATATAAAAAAATATTTTTTTTATTTTTTATTTTATTTATTGGGTCACCCAGTCCGCCCCGGTCACTTGGTGCGTATGTGATGCTTACTTTTTACCCGACTGACGAAGGAGGGTAAGGTGTTTATCAGTCAATGTATGTGTGTAATTAATTAAGTATGTATGTATGTATGTTTGTTCCTAAGTGGCGTTCTAGGGACCAAACGCTTTGGCCAATTTTGATGATTCTTACGTCAATCGATTTGTCTTAACCCTGCGAGTTTCACTGGCTACGTTGAAATTGGAAAATAAAAATATGGCGGATTTTGGGTGCCATATTGTAGGGAAACAAATTTTTTTCTTCCAAACCCATCATGCGTTGAATAAAAATAAAATGTTTAAGGAGGATGTCTAAAATATATTACACTTATAAGTTTAAATGTACCTAATTCTAAAAAAGAATTAACTAAAAAGTTATAAATAAAAAAGTTAATTAAAAATATCAAAAAACCCGACTGCTTAAAAAGAGAACTAAAAAGACGTAAACAAGAAACTATTTTTCTTTATTTTGTATTCTTCTTCTAGTAAACATTTAATACCGTGGGTAAGTGCGTCGTTTAAAACTGGGGACTAAATCATACAGCCGGGAATAAATAAAATTTGATGTAACAGTGTGTATAGCACAAAATTTAATTTATTAGCTCAAGTGACAAAAAATTCAACAAAATGTCTTTTTTTACAGTTCATAAATTAAAGATATTACCACTTATGCATTCGTAAACAACGACATAATTTAAAAAAATTTAAATAAATATATAAAGCAAACAAAATTAAATATCTAAAAAATACTGCAAAAGTTTCAGGTTTTATTTAATTTCCGTCATTCTGTTCATTCAAAGTGAATTTTCCTTCAGAGCATTGTCTTTCCACATTCTTGGACCAGTGCCTTAAATTTGTTGCAATCATCATTGCTGTTCCATTCGGGACAATTCTGCAATCAAACAAAAATCATAATGAATCAAGTTGAAACAGCTTCTGGTTTGTCTCGAATCATACCCCACTACTGCTAAGGAACTTGCAACTTATTGGATTCAAGGCTAATGTTTATTTTGTTCGTTTGTTTCGTCCAACTCGTTCCGCCACCTTCTACAGGATCTGCTACAACGCGGTCGCCTTCTGGCTATGACAGGGCTCCAAACAGGTCTGACATGACGTGGCCTGCCCAACAGAATCCCATTTTAAGTTTGAAATTTTTAGTACAATTTTTGTTATATTTATTTTCGAGCACAATGTGGGGTTGCATTTATGGTCAGGTAATTAGACGTCTAGAATACTGAAAAAGTTGGGATTTCAAGTATTTTTTTAATAAACAGGGCGGTGAATCAAATTGAAATTCTCCTATTGGAAGAACAACTGTTCCAACAACCCAGGACAGATTGTCTTAGCGCCTAAAAATTAGGAGAGCCGACCTCACCTAAGTGGGATATTCCTGGGAATAAACGTGAATTAAATTGAAAGGTCTGCTACATAGAGCTTTCTACCGCTTATACTTTACTTACTTTCAACATTTGCACAGAAATGCAGTGTTTCATTTTGATAAAGTCACAAAATTTTGATGGTCCGTAGTTATCGAGATCTCCATTAAAACATTTTGATTTCATATCTGTCATCAGACCTGCATGGGATCCAAAGTCCTTAGTCATGATTTCTTCAAACTTTTTAATTTCCAATTTATCGTCATCAGTTGCGAAACCTCTCGTTTTCGCTACACATAGGTCGAGCTCACACTGAAAAACATCATAAATATATGTTATTAATAAAATCGTCTTGATCAAGTTTGATGTTATTAACACTTAGTCAATCCTATTTCCAGAGTCTTTTCGGACATCCCCAACTTTCCGTTTTATATGATACACCCCACCTAATAATCATGAATTAAGTCTATTTCGAGCCGAGGGGTCAACTGGCTGTAAAAAGTTGGACATTCTTTCTAAATTACAAGCATAGTCAGCGTTTAGATTTTGTTCAAACAGCTGGGCTACAGTCTTTCTCTCTGTGAGAGACAGTGCTCTACCACGCTGGTCCAATGCGTGTTGACTGCCGGTGGATGTTACATGTCTCAAAGTTATGAGTAGGTACTTCTGCAAGAAATCAATCTACTTACTGTGGCAGGGTCCATGCTGCCTTGAAAACATTGCTTTATATCCTCAGACTTCATGAATTTCTCGTGAAGCTCCGCAGTTTTTTTGCAACAATGAGTTGCAGACTGTAAAACAATGCAATATAAATAAATTTTTCAATACAGTTGTTAAACATGGCGCACTTTCAGAGGCTATAGTTATGATTCGAAAATCAAATCTTTTGCACAGGCATCTTTCTGTTACAAGGTCGTGACTTTTGTTTACGCGCTTGATCATTAGTTTTGCAGTTTAGTTTTAAATTTATAAGTCGTTTAAAAAAAGTTTATTAGCAAGGAGTTTTCATACATAGAATAAAATAGGATAGATTTTATACGAGGAATAATGAATGAGTCATTGAATGCTCAAAAGTCTTTTAGATGGTTGTTTAATAAATTTAATTAACAGTTTTAATTTAATTATTTTCACATTAACATTTGTCAAAAATCGAATAGGCTGTATAGGCTGTTTACGTTGTAAAAAAAATATGTCCAGTTGCAAAAATGCGCCATTTTCAGAAAAAAATAATTTCATGTGTGATAAATTGATTATTTTTTTTATAATGAGTTCAAGTACAAGTGATGAAATAGAATAAACTTTACCTTAAAATCTGAGGCAACACTACGCAGGATGAAATTTTGTCCCAAAAATCTCGAGAAAGATATATGGCGACTTACGATAATTTTATTTTATGAACAAAACAAATTTAATTCTTTGATTTGTTTTTACTATTTCCTACAACTGTATTGATAAAAACGTGTGATACACGGGTGTGTAGATTATTTCAAACTCGTGTCATTAAAAAGTCTCGCCTTCGGCTTGGGCTTGTTAATGACAGCTCGTTTGCAATAACCTACTTTCCACCCTTGTATCACAATGTATTATTAAATCAGTTTGGTGTGAGCGGACTTAAAATTAAATTAAATTTGATAAAATTAATGTATCTACTTACAGAACTAAATATTTTTTCGCATTCTTTTTTGTCGATATCGGCCTGTAAATAAAATAATTTGTTATATTCTATAATTTTACTTTCAAGATCATAAAATAATGCATCAACATTGTAAATGTTATCTTCTTTTATTATGTATTGTACGAAACCCACATCAATATATGGCTGTGATTTATAAAATCTTACCAAAGCTACAACGATGAATATGCTCAAAATCAGAAGACGATTCATGTTGAACCAAGTGACACAACTCAAAGCACTGATACTGAAAGATAAAATCGTTAGAATATATATGATAACCGTTGTATTTTTATTTCCTGCTCTACCTAAATACCAGAAAATTGTCATCCACTGTATTGAGTAATAATGCAATGCAAATGTTCACGTTTATTTGTATTGAAAATATAGTAAATTGTTCTGTCTTTGTATTCACAAGTACAATCTGTTCTGCATCATTAGTATCAGCCTTGTAACCTTTAATATTTCATAGAAATTTAGTTTTCATCATAAAATAAGATTTAACTACATCCTCCAGACGATTATCTATGAAAAATTTAATAAGTTTTTATAAAATTACGAAAGAAGGTACTTTTTATTATTTTTATTATAATATAAAGTGACATTTTAGCAGCGGTAAAAAATGCTGAAAAGTCAAAATGTTAGAGATTGACATCTTAAAATTACGTTAGCGCTTGTTTATCCCATATAACCCGTAATCGTTGATAGACATTCCTTTATCTATAATGCCTAAGATTTCAGTAATTTATGCGAGTGGAGCCGTGGGTATAACAAGTTAATAAGTAGTACACATCATAATCATGCCCACCATGATTTCATCTTTCACACGGCGTTGCATGTTTTCAATACATTGTTTACCATTTCATAACATTTGTTTTTTTCGTTTTAACCATTTGAAAAGAACAGTAGAAAACAGACTGTTGCGACTCGACAGTGCGAAAACGCAGCATCTTATCATCATCATTTCTGCCGAAAGTCGTCTTCTGCTGGCCATAGTGGCGACACTTGGATCGCCACCTCGGTCGGTCCCGAGCGTATCGCATTCAGCGGATTCCCGCAGCCTTGATCAGGTCATCGCTTTACCTAGAGAGAGGCCACAACGCGTTTGAATAGAAATAGTTCAATCAGTAGAATAATTTCTGCGAAAATATTATTGCGTTGCGTCTTCTTTTCTTCGTCGTCTACTTTTCTGCCAGATAGTGTTGATACTCTACGGTAAACCTGCAGAGAAATTGAGAAACGTTGGAAATAAAACAAAATTGAAGTGCTTTAGTTAAATATAATCAGTAATTTCCATCGCCCCTATCCTTTCATGGCCACGTTTCCATCAGATACAACGCTCACGAAATAAATTCCACACATTCTTTTACTAATCCCTTAATTTCCTGGCATTCCGAGTTTTCACTCCATTCCAGACAGTGCTGCAATCGAAAAATAATATTAGTGACGTTACTGGCATGTCGAATAATGAAAATAAAGAAAAAGGAAAATGTGGAATTGAGGAAATGAAATAAAACGATGAAGGTAAGCGTCGAGTTTAATATGGCAGATGAGAACCATTGACATAAAAGAATGGATAATCAGAAAAACTCAATAGGCAAGATTGGGCCAGAAGAAGCCAGCACCGTCTAAAAGCGTGTTGGTTTGTCGATATCATCAAAGTTGCAGTGTAAACACCTTCACAACACAGAAACGGAAAGTATAGAAATAAATTTGAAGACTATCCCCAACTGTGAGAAATTACGTGGCTTGTAATGATGATGACTAAGATAAAATAAACTACAATACATCATTTCCTTTCCTTTGTAAGATGTAAACTTACATTAAGCATTTGCATTGAAACACAGTGCCTCATCTTCATAAATTCGCAGAAAGCCGGAGGTGCATATTTCTCGAAATGTCCATTGAGGCACTTCGATTTCACATCTGCCAGTAACTCAGTATCAGATGCAAAGTCTTTGGCTATAATTTCTTCTAACTTTGTCTTGTCTATTTTGTTATCATCCGTAGTAAAGCCTTTCTTTTTAGCTATACATATTTCACGCTCACACTGAAAAATTAAACAAACTGTAGCATAAATAAAAATATAGTGGTTTTATATAATATCACCACGCTGTATTTCTCGAAGTATCTGGCAAAAGTGCACTAAAAGTACTTCCACATCTCGACATTTATGTTTATGTTGCATGTAAACGGGCGCTATGAACTTGATGAAAAAACTGAGAAAAACCTGATGAAAAAACTCAACAATACCTTGCCCATCCCGGGAATTGAACCCAGGACCTCAAGCTCAGAAGTAGTGGTCGAAACCACTTTACTAAAGATGCAGTCTTTAGTTCTAAATAGACGTTTTATAATTTTGGTAAAGGGCTTTTTCTTACTAAAACCGGGTCCTTGGATACTTGAAAGCATTCACTCAAGTCATCTGTAATGATGAGTTTGTAAACAGTGTCAGAATTGTTCTGGCAACAGCGCATTGCATTCTGAAACAAAATATTATCAATACACTTTAAAATTATACAGATTTTATGCTGAATGTCTTTTTTGCCTTGAATGCACTTGAATGCCTCCACTGCAGATTGTTGGGCTGTAAAAAATATGGATGAAAAGAGATTGCATGTAGCAGAGATGAGAATGTTGATATGGATGTGTGGAGTGACGAGAATAGATAAAGTGAGAAATTAGTATGGAGGAAGTTTGAAAGTGGCGCCAGTAACAGAAAAATTGAAAAGAAACCGTCTGTCCTAGTATGGTCATGTGATGAGGAGGGGTGAAACGCATGTTACTAAATGAGTTATGTATATAAATGTAAATGGATGGAGAGGGAGGGGACGGCCAAAGAAAAGATGGATGGACTGTGTGAGGAGTGATATGAAAAAAGGGAGTCAGTGATGGCGTGACGGGGGACAGGACGGTATGGCAGAAAAAAACGTGTTGCGTCGACCCAAGTAAGTAAGATAGTCAGAAAGATGATGATTGTCAACCGCTTGTTAGCTGCTACGGTTGATTGAGTAAATTTAGAGGCAATCGTTACACTTAACTTGCGTTTAGTGTGTAATGCGGCGATAAATTTATTCGATAGATATTTGGGTGCAGGTTACCTATGTGTTTTCTCTATCAGTGGGTGTTGAAATATCAGCGTAGTTAACTACAATGTGTGTGTGTGTGTTTTGTACTTTACATTGTCATTCTTTTCATACAAATGCTACTACTAATGTACCTGATTATGCCGTAGTGACACATCTATCTTTGATTTTTTTGAACTAATAGTTAGCTTGTGAACTATATCTAGGTTTCTATGAAACAAATTCAGTATTAGCCTCAAAAAAAAAAGTTGTGTTACACAAATTTTACCTGAACCTTGGCCTGAAACTATCCCACTCTGTGATCCCACTGCAGGGCAAAGGACTCTTCTCATACAGAGAATATACGATCACCGATCACCACTCTTGTTCAAGATGGGTTGGCGATTTCAAACTTATATTAACGAATAGTCCATGTTCCTCACGATGTGTTACTTCACCTTTGTCAGTGTTGTCCAAGATAAACTTAGGAATGTGTGTACTTACAGGGTGAAAAACTCTACCGCATATTTTGCTGTCAACACGCTCAGCCTGTAAAGTAATAATAATAATAATAAATCATTATTCAGATATTACAAAAGTAAAAAACAGTTTAAATCTTAGATAACTCATGTAGGTCTAATAATGTAAGATGCCTGTACTAGGTAATCCTGTAGCACAGACTGTAGGAGCTCTAAATATATGCTTATCGTAGGACAACAGAATTTTAACAATATTTAACATATTAAATGAAGTCTAAAAATAGTGGTAAGATTGTATAAGTTTGGAAATTAATTTTAATTTACTTAAAACTATAAATATAAAACTAAATTACTAGGTCATAATATTACTTAATGTCTTAATGTCTTTACCTATATTGCAAAAAAGTGCACTTTGATTACACATAACTAAAGATTGAGAAATATTTGCTAAGCGAAATTGTGAAGTCAACATTGCAAAATTAAAACATAGGCACTTAATTTTTGCAGCCAAAGACTAATGAGCTTAGCCAGCAACAAATTGATGGTTAGTAGGCCATTGCAGTGTCAGCCGCAGACGTTCAACGCGTGTGACCTTGAGTATGACGTACTAGACGCCCTCATAGTCGATAGAGTTGATGTGCCTGTATTCCGCTATTTTCCTAGCAGGGCACTCAGGGTCTCCCGTTTTGTGATTGTTGGGCTTTTTAAATCGCGAACAAGTTGCGCATTTCGAAGAGTCCGCTTTCTTAGTGCAATCAGACACCGAGTGTCCAGCTTCACCGCAGTGAGCACACACAGAGTTGACCTCTCTGCATGTTTTTGCTGCATGACCATATAATTGGCATTTGTAGCATCTGGTTACCAGAGTGAAGTCCCTAACAGGGCAGGACGTCCAATTTATAAATAGCCTTGATGTGGAAATTAGGGCTTTTCGTATATTGGCTGGAATTTCAATAACGTAATTACAGCTCGACGCATCTTTCCTTCCAGATTTGTGGCTTAATTTAACAGAGGCCAGAAAAGACTCCATGGACATCTCTGGCAACTTGTCGGGTATGTTCTGCTCATAAATGCACCTAAAGACTTCAGTTTCAGCCAGGGAAGACGGCACTCCTACGATCACGATCCGTGGTTTGCGCTTGTTGGGCTCATCGGCGGTTAGTCCAGATGTAGAAAGCTGGACGGCGTTCTTGATTTTCTCGGCGTCTTGCTTGGTCTCTGTGCTAATAATAACACCTCCATTTTTGGTCTTGCGGACACCTCGTACATGCAGCTTCATTTGATCAGGTCGTATGATTTTTGTTACCATGTCTTTTGTTTCGTCACTGGACTTGAGTTTGTCACTAGGATAAATGACCACAGAGCTTAAATTGTTAGGTCGAACGAAATCATTTGATCCCTTCTTCACCATGTCGGCAAATGAAACATTACCCGCAGTGCCAGAGTCCTTAATCGTCTGCCTGAGCTCTGAGATGTGTTCCGTCAAATTTCTTTTAAGGCATCAATCATATCGTAATATGCTACAATTGCTTTCTGCTTCAGAGATTGGTATAGGACTGCCATCTGAGAGGTGCCAGATCCTATTTTACGACACAAGTTAGAAATTTTCAGTTTCTGTTTCGAGTTTAGTTTGCCATCCGAGGCAATAGAGCAAACCTCATTTAAGTGCTGCTCTATAGTTGACATCCATCTTTGTATGTCGGGCGTGGATGCGACTTCAATCGAGAAATCTGATTGGGCTGGGATTTGCGTCGTCGACTTCGCTGGCGAGGTGGAGGCTTGAACTCGGCCGCTTGGATTACAGGAACTGTTATCCATTTTATTTGATAGTCACTTCACTGTTTCTAAGTTTTCATTATAATGTTTACAAAACTACACAGTAGGCCAAAATTTATACAATAAAGAAGGTCACTTTTATAATTGTTTTAATTAAATATTGCTAACGAGCACGTCTGTATGCTACGAGCGAGCGCGAAAAAAAAAAAAAATTAATAGGTACATTATTTTTAAACCATTCCCCCTCTAATTTTTTCACTGAAAACATTGAATAAATAGCATTCTAAAGTTATTATAGTATTTGAATTAAGAACACACCAATATATTCGACCTCCATCTTAACGCTATATAACCTCCTTGCGCAAAAAATACTCGATACAAACTCCTTCTGCAAAGAATACTCGACTTTCAAACGGCTTCATCGATTTAATTTTGAGTTTGTTTATATTTAGGATTTTAATAATGATTTAGATTTTAGTCTAGGTTGTCTTGTGAATACCTATTTGGATTGTAATTCTAATATTAATTGCATATGTGTTTATTTAATTATAATTATGTAACGTAACGGGCGTGGTCACTGGTCCCTGAAACACAGGTGCTGTTACCTAGCTCAAGGGTCAGGGTTGAACATAATAAACTATTTATACATTTATTATTATTCCTTGTGATTTTCGCTTAAATATTTATTTTTCTCGTAGTCATAATATACAATATAGTATGCAACTCTTGAATAAAACGGCCTGAAATTTATATCGAAGGCCATGAATCACTCGCGTCGCTTAGGATTCTATCACTTGGTGACAATCATCATGAATCACTCCCTACGGTCGTGATTCATCTATGGCCCTCGCTTTAAATCCGTCCTTTATTCATAATATACTATTAGATAAAGATAAAATACAAAATAACTGTTTTGATTGTACCAAAACATCTTACCAAAGCTGTGCCATAAGCGAAGCTCAAAATTATAATACGATACATGTTTATTCAAATGTTGACACTAACAATGAAAAATAAAACCGTGAACAAATATTTATACTTGTATAAATATAATTATAGACAACGCTGCCTAAATACCAGAAAATCGTAGCACTAACAAGAATCTGTGTGTTTAAATTGAGAGTTACTCGCCTGTGTATTTAGGAGTATGACCACAATCGAATTCCATTGAAAAGAATCGATAAAATTTAAGTTCATAGAATTGTCCTACTACGGGTCAAAGGCATCCCTTCTTATTTTTTTTCTCTGTGTTTAACAAATCTGAGCCTAAACCTTTACGTAAGAGTTTACCCCGTCACGCCATCTCATTTTTGTTACATTCTTAAACGTTTTTGATAAACTTTACCTAACAACAGTACGAGAGAAATAAGATTGCTATATTAATGTCCCTCATTTTTGAAAACCTACATTGAATCGAAGCCTTGAAATAATTGAATTCGGAAGTATTTCAGATTTAAATTTGACAATTTAAGCTATCAAATCTGTGGAAAATTGAAAATTCGATAGAATATGTTTAAAAATAATGATTGGATTACTCACAAAATAGGATAGCTCTATGTAAGTGCCGAGTCAATTGATATTTTAGCACTGTAACTATTCAACACTTATCTATTGTTAACTATGAAAGAACTACCGGTTTGGAAAAGCACGCAATCATAAAAATGACGTAGGTCACGTAGGCAACGCAAAAATTATTTCATCATGATTTGGCCATATTATTTGTATTATAGGCATTTGGCCTTGTCTACAGAGGCTCATCAACGAATGACTCGTAATAATAATTGCAAAATCGTCAAAAATGTATGAATTGTCAAGCACTATCAATACGATCGACTCACGTGATCAATCAGCATTTTGATTATCGCTTTCGCTGAATAGAATGACTCTTTATCTATATAGCCTAAAGTCTTTTTATGCCTAGCTTAATCTTACATTCTAGCATCTTTATTGCGTTACCTAACATACTTCTGTATATGGTTACGCAGAATATCTTGAACTGGTCATATTTGTATGGAATTCAAGCGTTTTTCGGAGTCTAACCGTGTAAACTAGTGTTTTCTACTTTTTGTCGACATATGTGGTTGATAAACATTGGGACTAACTTTAATTATAATTATCCATATAGGTATTGTCGATTATAAAATCCTTGTCATACGCAAATATTAATCGCCAAAAAATAATACCTATCTTTCACGTAGAGATAGCTTAATCAAATTAAATTATGTACGCACATAAAATTAGTTTAATATTTAATTTGGAATATAAAACATCCAATAATTATTATTATCAATCGTAAGAAAATATCGCAAAAAAATTACTACTCCTCTTGCTTAAATTTCTTTAATATACCTCGACTTTGCTTACAAATGGTGGAATATAATAATTTTTTAGAATTTCCAGCCTGCCCCGTTGTGATAAGGAAATGATGTCGTAAAATTTCTGCCAGGAAATGAGGATATGTCGTCATCTCTGTGAATGATCCTAAGGTGAGCTAAATGATATAAGTATAATTCCATTTTACTGAAAACTTGGTAATATTATAAGGTAAAGGTTCCAGAATTTACGATATTCTGATTCGAAATCGATGTTGAAAGAATCGTTGATAATTTTATTTGGTCTATCTGTTTGCAAAAGGTAAGGTATGACTTAATTAGATTCCTTAAAGTCAAACATAGAAAAAGATTTTTACGAAAAGAACTGTATAATTTACGATATCTATCTTGCTCAATCCGGCTGGTTTTGGGATTCAAAAAAGTCTGAATTCTAAAAGTTTTTAATAAATATTAAATATTAAATATTATTTATTTCACCATATAAAACGTACAAATTGAACAATATAATTATTTTAAAGCTATTAAGAACATGCACAAGAATGAAAGATGAGCAACTGCGCCTGAGCTAGGCCGAGCCTGTATTTCAGGACGCAGTTTACTTAACAGAATTTTTTTTTTTTAACGACAGTAGTTTCGTTTAACATAATATTATATCACTTTAAAACTGAATAAGGTTTAACAACAAACAGAGTGAGTGTTGAGCGATTGATGTGTGTTGTATGCTTGTGTTGAGTGTGTTTAAGTGAGTGTTGTGTGCTTGTGTTAGGTGTGTTTATGAGTTGATCTTTATCTTAAGATTTTAAGAAGATCTTCTGTAGTTTCGTAATCACAAGTAATGAGAAAGTTCAATAGTTTAAATTTGCATTCTCGTTTACTTAATGTATAGATGTTAAGAATAGTATTTAATTTATTGTATAGAAAAGGACCGGTGAAGCAGAAAAACCTATTTGTAAATGAGTGTTTAAATTGAAGGGACTGAGGAACTACAGCATTTCGACGACGCTTATGAATATTATTCCTGTCAAGAGGGGTGAGGGAGTGTTGCCTTAGAATTGTAGCTATGATGTAGAGTTGTCGAATGGTCGGTAGGTTCCATGACTGATACAAGAGATGTGTAGGGTAATCTATGGGTCGGAAGGAGCCAACTTTTAGAATTGCCCGTTGTGCTATTTCAAGAGGGTGCAGTATGGTTTTGGCAGCTCCACCCCAACATGAAATGCAGTAAGTTAGAAGCGATTGACAAAGGGCCCTATAAACTTTTTTTAAAATTAAAATATCTGCTACATGTCGTAAGTTCTTAAAAACATAAATGAGTTTTCTCAGTCTGGATTGGAGTAAAGATATATGTGCATTGAAATTCAGCGATGAGTCCAGTATGACGCCCAAATATTTAACCTCAGATTTTCTGATTAGACAAGGGCAACAACAAGAAGCAGTATTTATTGGGTGGAGATGAACAGAGTGTGATTTAAGGGTAAGTTCTATAGGGGGTTTATAAGGAATTCGTGTATAAAATGGCATGTACACAGTTTTATCTGTGTTCAACGTGAGAACATTTTGTTTCAGCCAGTCTGACACCTTGTTGAAGCCATTCTGTGCCAACGTGAAGGTTTTTTCCCAATTATCAGCAGAAAATAGCAATGCTGTGTCATCAGCATAGGAAATAATGGTACCCTGGTCCAGTTTCAGCTCACAGAGGTCATTGAGGTAAATTAAGAAAAGTGTAGGTCCTAGCACTGAGCCCTGCGGGACACCAAAAGAGACAGGTAGGTCAGTGCTAATGTGGGAATCCACCCTCAGGCACTGTTTACGACCACTCAGATAGTCTTGAAACAATTTCAGCTGCAACCCCCTTATTCCCAGGCGCTCTCATTTAGCTAGAAGACGCGGGACAGACACCGTGTCAAACGCTTTGGCAAGGTCAAGGAAGATGGCGAGTGCTTTGTTCCCAAAATCAAGTTTCCTAATAATATGGTCAGTAAGCTTATGCACCGCATCCTCCGTTGACCTCCCAGAGCGGAAACCAAATTGACAAGATGAAAGTAAATTATTGCTTTCGAGATAGTTAACAAGTCTACGATTGATTATTCTTTCCAGAATCTTTGAAATAGCTGGTAGTATAGCAATTGGCCTATAATTACAGGCAAGGCGTCTGTCACCCGCCTTGTGGATAGGGATAATGATCGCTTTTTTGAGTACGTCTGGAAAAACGCCTCGGCAAAGGCAAAGATTGAATAAATGCGTTAAGGGTGGAACAATGAAATCCTTTATATCTTTAAGTAGGCTGCTAGATATTGTATCATGTCCGACTGAGCTAGAACTTTTTAAGGCATTTATAAGTGACAGGATTTCGTTTTCATCTGTGTCGTGTAGTACAAACGAGTTATTAGTTGTGTGTTTTGAGTCGGGTGCATCAATTGGATTCTGACCTATTGCCGGAGAGTTTAGCAGCCTATTGGCCAGGGAACTTCCAACACTAGCAAAATAAACATTAGCCTGGTTCACAGATGCCTGAGGGGAATCACCAAGAAGGTCGGTAGCAGCCGATTTTGTTTTGTCTGTGTTTGTTATGGTCTTTATAACTTCCCAAAGTTTTTTATTGTTGTTAATATTTTTGTCCAACTCACTTTTATCGTGTTGCCTTTTAAGTCTTTTTAATAAGTCATTACAATAGTTTCTATACCGGGTGTATGTTAGTTTTAGGGTTTGATTTTTGGGTGAAGTTTGTGAATCTTTGTGAAGGCGATCCCTATTTTGTATACATCTAAGTAATCCTGGAGTAATCCAGGGTCTAATAATACGTTTTTTTCGAGGAATTTTAACAATAGTGCTGTTTTCATTTATTACATCTTGCAACGTCTTAACAAATTTATCCATGGCCTGATTAGGATCGTCTGTTTCGCCAATGAAATTGAAGTCCGTATTATTCAGTTGTTCACGAATAGCAGTTACATTAAATTTAGACACATAACATTGCGAAAGATTTTCTTTGTGTGCTTGGTAAAGACAAAGTAAAACCGCGTTGTGGTCTGTAATACTGGAATTTAAAACGAAGGTATTTGATTTTAGTTTAGTTTTAAGAAGAACGTGATCGAGACAAGTTTTACCTTGCCTGGTAGGAAAAGTATGAGCTGGCAAGAATCCCTGAAAGGCTGTCATATTTAGGTATTCAGGTGCTTTAGTGTCGCGTGATTGTATTGAGATATCTATATTAATATCTCCAATGATGACGGCAGATTTTATGTTTTTTAGGTTCGATAAAGTTGTTTTGAGGGAATCTAAAAAGGGTGTTAAATTGTTGTATGACGGTGATCGATATAGTGCAATTATAGCTGTGTCATTATTTAATTTTAGAATTAGGCAGTTGCTTTCAGAAAAGGGTGGTTCAATTACATCAACATTAAGCAATTCTTTAGTGTAGATTACTATTCCATCGTTCTGGTTTCTATAATTCTGTGTCGTATGAGACCTGTAGCCAGGTAGGTTAGGAATAGTAAGATTACATGATAGCCAGCATTCAGTGAGTATTATAACGTCACAATCTATCTTTAGTGAGTGCAAAAGGACAACTAGTTCGTCAAAGTTACGAGAAATACTACGTATATTCTGCGTAAGTATTCTAAGGTTTGTTTTAGTGTGTGAAAGAAGGTTAAAACAATCCAAAACATCACAGACCACAGACTCCGATATTTTTAAGTCGTCAAGTTCTACGTTGGTGTTAGCCATTTAGAATAAACATATACTTTATAAGAACCGAGGAATAGTGGACGCTTATATAAATATATGTATGAAAAAATTGGAGGTGCTGGTGTCTGCTTGTTTATGTTTAATTTATTTGGCGAATGCGAACCGAAAATGTGTGGGTAGGAGGTAAACATTATTATGTTAGGACTTAGGCGGGTATGCGTAAATGTGTGTGACGTTACCGTATAGAATACTTCGGTCATACTAGTTACGCAATTATTTGCAGTGCGGTTTGAGTCAGGGCCATGTAGCTTATTGTCGATTACGAATAAAGTGATTGTGAATAAAAACAGAAAATAGGTGTCAGTTATTGTTATTGTGATCAACTTTGTAAATAGTGTTATAATGTGCGATATAGTTTGCGAAGAGTGTGCAAATAAGACAGCTATGTGCAGTAAACAATTGAATTTGAACAAGTTATCGTTTAGTGATGGTGAGTTTATTTTAATAGGTGAGTAGTGTAGTAAGTGGAGAAGTATTGTAATTGTGTGAGCAGTTATAGTGGTGAGTGGGTAGCTGTTTATTATGTGTAATGTTTGTTTAGGTTGTTTTAGGAGTACCGTAACATTGTCAGATTTTAGTATTGTACAGAAATATTCATTAAATAACATCAAGCATGCATTAAATTTATAAAATAGTAAAATTAGCATTAGAGATACAAGGTAATAATACAAGCGCAAAGCAAGAGTTAGAGTTAGGACTAGTCATTTTTCAATAATCTGGTTCTTCTTTATTTCAGTTAAGTGGGCTTCGTTTTTGACTCTGATATAAGGTTTCCCTTCAGCTTTGCGAAGATAGATTTGCCCATTCGAAGTCCACACAAACCTATAGTCAGCCGTTTTTGCGAAGTCTCGCGTAAGAAATAAGAGACGCTTCATTTTAGCAGTGAGTAGTTCCGAGATGTAGATTTGTTGTTTTGATGTTTTTATGCCCATATCGTTAGAGTTAAGTTGGTTAGGTGACTGTTTAGATTGGTTGTGTCTCTTTACCGCTTCTAAAAAAGAAAGTTTGGTTAGCGTGTTGGTAAACTCAATGGCCACTGAGGAACTGCTTGTGTCCTTTTTAGAAGGCATCCGGACCACATCTCGTATGTCATTTTTAGACAGATCCTGATAATTTGCAGACTTGGATAAGTTTATGACGTAACCAAATAGATCCGGCTTCTTCTCATGCTGTACTTTGGGGACATTTCTAACCTCCACAAACGTTTTCAGACTATTTATTTCCTGGGAATCAAGTTTTTCTTCCAAAACAGATATCTGCAAGTGTATTTGCTTGCGTTCATGTTCCAATTGATCAATTTTGTCTTCAACAGCTTTAACATCTGTCGAGAGGTGCGAGATTGAATGTTCAATGTCTAAATTAGTTTTGTGTATGGCTTTGTTTTGCTCCTGAATGGATATCAGATACTCTTCCAATTTATCCAGACGATTGTTTTGAGAAACACGATTTTCGTTAATCATGGATAATATTTCTTCCTTAAAGGATGCAAAGTTGTCACGCGTGCATTCTTCAAGTAAGCGTGTTCTTTTGCTTTTGCGTTGGGAAATTTTAGTGGGTGAGTTTATGACCTCAGGGGCCACTTTATTTAGGTCTGTGTCAAGAGCTGAGTGTGATTTAGGTGGTGTGCTTCGTGTAGCCATTACAATCAGAGAGCCGATTTAGGTATGTGTTGAAGTTTGTAGTTCGTTTCTGAAGGTTTATGGACCCAAAATACTTAGCCTAGGCTCTCGAACGAAGGTAGTTAGACGACGGCCGATTTGCGTTACAGCGCTGCGTTGTTGCGTATATATATATAGTAATAAAAAGTACTTCAAGTTAGCTTGTTACGCTCTAATGCAACAAGGCAATCATATTTAAATACCATTGCTACGGTACTTATTTTATATAAAATAGTTTTCTAAAAAGAAAGGAAACTAAGCCCAAAGTTGAAATTTATGTATATACTCAATTTTATGTCCTGTTCCAGGATCTTCAGAAATTACTTTGGAAGAAAAAGAGATATTTTTCCAAGCTTCGTTTTTTACTTAAAGTTTATTATTTAAATGTGCAGGACAAGCTTTGTGCGGTCGAAACTGATGAGGAGATCGTGACC
Organism: Orthosia gothica; assembly: GCA_949775005.1. Taxonomy (NCBI): domain Eukaryota; kingdom Metazoa; phylum Arthropoda; class Insecta; order Lepidoptera; family Noctuidae; genus Orthosia; species Orthosia gothica. Next base: position 13,250,278 of record OX459054.1, on the reverse strand, counting down.
AGAATACGAGTGGGGTCATGTCACAATATAAAAGTTACTAGAAGGTGCAATCATTATGAAACTTTCAAACAAAAAGGTAGAAAGAGAGTATTCTACTGCTACTATTTTTTGCAGCATATTTACTGCGAAAGGCAGAGATATTTTACAGTAAAACATAAATTTTCTATATTTGACAAAATTATAGCGCTTCAGAAAATGTAAATTCAAAAGGAAACTTGAATGTTTGAAATTAAAGGTGGACGGTGATCAAGAAACAGAAGCAAGAACAAAGAAGACGTGTGGTGCTGACGGCAGATGAATGGAAATACGGGCAAAAATTTATATAATACATAAGTAGTGAAAAAGGAGTGTTAGTGCATACAAGCTAGTATAAATTATATGCAACGTCTTCAGGAGTATCAAAATTACAGCCAGGTATAATTAACCCTTTGAATAACCATTTGAATTTTCGTTCGAATACGCGGAAAAAGGTGTTTTTTATATTTTGGTTTTGTTTGTTCCAAATGGGTCTTCTGTTCCTGTCCATTTCACCGTCACGCGACGCAGTCACGCAACGTGCCAGCAATCGGCGTATGTTCCAGGGCCGAGGCATGCTTAATTTTATAATAACTGTTGTCTCCTACACTCCTGGTACTATAGTCGTGTGCTAGCGTAATTTTTTAAATCCTTATCTTTCTGCATTTTCATTAGCAGTGCTGTGCTAGACAAAATATATTAACTTATTTTTTTCTGCGTATATGTGTCAAAAGATTAACAAAATAATAATGTATGTGTAATGAGTGTGTATGTGTGTGTGTTGTGTGTATGTGTGTGTGTTGTGTGTGTGTGGTGTATGTAGAGTTTTTTTATTTGATTTGATTTGTAACTTTAAGGTGTGCAATTAAGTATTTTATATTTTTGCAGGTATATTTTAAAATATCTATAATAATAATAAATAAATAATATATACATACGTTCTGTAGTTTATGCTTACCCCATGAGAAAAAGGCGTGAGTTTATGTCTGTATATATACATATAAACGATTTCTGTTGGTATACAGACATACAGTGGCTTTAGAAAAAGTGTCATTCCATCAGCATGGTGATGGTAGCCAAAGTAAAAAATAAAAGTTTTGATATTGTTGTTGTTGTTATTTAAAGGGTACAGGCAAAGAACAGGGAATGAAACAAGTTTTCATTTTTATATTGGCAAGTAAATCTTTATCTATGGTATTTTTATTCCCAATCACTAACTTTTTTAAAAAGTAAACGTAAGGCGTCAAAAAGACATTTTTGTTTATAGCCGAAGCGAAAAGAACCGGGAATGTCCATGACATACCGGTACATACCGGTAAAGAACAGGATAAAAATTACATACTTCTAAACTTGTAACTGCGTTTGTCTCAAAATCTTTGTTTTAGGACATGCCCTGTTTTTTGCCTGTACCCGTCATTTGTTGTTGTTGTTGTGTTGTGTATGTTACGTGTTGTTGTATTATGTTTTTGTTGGTATGTGTGTGTTATGTTGTTATGTTTTGTGGGTGTTGTGTGGTGTTGTTGTTGGGTGTGTATGTTAGTTGTTGTGTAGTAAATTTATTCTGTTCTATTCTATTCATAAATGTCAAAATATAAGGGATTAATCGCGTAGCATTTAGATAGCGTTTGGCATTCCCAACCACTTTAAAAAAAAACCTTTCACTTACCTTGAGCCTCAGTTTAAAGATAATTACAATAGGTTTTATATTAAGATCAATTTTTATGAGCACGTAAAAAAGGACCATACTCGACATATCTCAATAGGACCTGGTTGTCAACATTAAAGTCTTATAATAGTCATTTAATATTGCCTACAATCTCCTTCAAACAATAGAAATCGTTGATTTCCCTGAAGTTAAAGTTAATAAACAGAATTACTTTCGTCGAGAGCCCTCAAGTCGATGGGTCGGTCGATACCACTTGTATTGTGTGTGATGAGGCTTCAAAGGAAAACGAGCGAGTTTCCGCGTTAGAGGATTTATTAGATAAAAAGGTATTGTATCGAGGCCTTCAAAATTGCGAGCTTTTGTGCATAGAATTAATGTTGGGAAATGAAATAGGAGAATGGGTGTCGAATATAGAAATTAATTATGACTGTGAATAAATGAAAGGTTTTGTTGAATGGAAATTGAATTATAACACTGGTAGCGATTAAATATTATTTAGTGAACATGTGGCAATTTCATTCACAAAAAAATATAAAATAGCAATAGGTATCTATATTATTTGACAGTGCAGAACGTTACCTTTTCCCAACTTAGACTACAATTAATGTTTCCAAAAAAGGCTTTAAAGTAGCAGAGTTTTCCGTACGCAAAATACGCACTTGGTCGTGGAGTTGCGGAAACCAGCCCGTTTTAACCTAACCTACCCACATCCACTGACATGTTGCGTTGGATAAACGCCGTTACCCTCAATTTAACTAAAAATAATCTTTGACGTCGATCAAATTTTCATTCAAAGTGTGAATATTACACCCCGGCAAGAGGCTTCAACGCGGGATTCATTCAATTTAATTCAGCCACTACCCTCAAATTTTCTAGGCAAACGAGGTACCCTTCATTCACAATTCGGTTTGACTCTCAGGTATTTGCCTCGCACATTCATTAATGTCAATATTAACTCTGGAAGCATTTTCAACTACGTCTTGACTCCATGTGTGAATTCGAGAGTATCTCAACAACGTTTGCGAGTTTCTCGAAGGCGAAATTTATGATGAATTTTTCATTCATTGTACGCGGAGTCCTGTGAAGTAAGTGAGAATAGTATATTATGCAACTAGTGAATAAAAGACGGATTTAAAGCGAGGGCCATAGATGAATCACGAGCAAGTGAAGGATTCTAACGACTGAATCACGACCGTAGGGAGTGATTTATGATGATTGAATCACGAGCATAGCGAGTGATTCAAGTGTTAGAATCATGAGCGACGCGAGTGATTCATGGCCCTCGATATAAATCCGTTTTATTCAAGAGTTGCATACTATATTTTATACCATGACTTCGAGAAAAAGAAAGATCCACGGGTTGTCGCAACGACACCGTTCCATGTTGCTTTAATATAAGTTAAAGAAAAAGCTCTTGTTTATTTTGTTCATGCTATTGCTATTTTAAAAGAGTGATAAGAGAAGAAGATAAGAGTGTGGAGCAAGTGAACGAGTTTGTATATCTGGGAAGTATGTTCACAAGGGATGGAAAGATTGAAAAGGATGTGGAAAGGAGAGTGAATGCAGGGAACAAAGTGAATGGTGCTAAACAATGCAGTTGTGACCAGCAAGTCGATGTCTCCGGAAGCTCGACTCGCCGTTCACAACAGCGTGCTGGCACTTATGTATGGCAGTGAAGGTTGGGTATGGCTAAAAAAACATCAAAGTAGGATTAATGCAGTAGAAATGCGCTCCTTGCGGAGTATGTGTGGTGTAACTTTAACTGATAGATTGAGGAATGAGGTAATAAGTCAACGTTGTGGTTTAAAAGAAGATGAAGTGACTAAAATTGAAAAGAGTATGTTAAGTTGGTTTGGCCATGTTGAGAGGATGAGTGAAAAGCGACTAACGAAAGGTATTTACAAGGTAGACGTGAATGGAAACGCCGGGAGGGGACGCCCTAGAAAGACATATATAGACCTTATAGGTGATGTTCTTCAAAAAGGCCAAGTGCGCAGTACCCATAACCGGTGTGTGTGTATGACTAGATGTATAAATGTATGTGAAGCAAAAGATCGTAGCAGGTGGCGTTCTGTAGTTTCTGTCTCTGTCTTTATGTATGTATGTATTGCTATTTGGTGGATTCACCAAATAGCAGCGAGAAACTATTATTTTTATGCTTTCATGGACAATTTTATCTTCTTAAAAGTTTTAATATAAAAAGTGCCTTTCATTAACTTCACGCACAATATACTTCTCCTAGAATTTCCCAAGAAAGTCATGGTTGATCTATTATGCATGAATTCTGGTAGTACTGATTTAATATTACTTTAGTCTCGAGTGTATTAGGCAAATCTTACAACAGTATTAATATTTATTGGCTTTTTGAGAATAAATCTATAAGTTAAAAGAGTTTTATTTTTAGTATCGTCTGGTTTTTATGTTTTTGTCTTTATTTAAAAAGAGAAGGTCAGAAAAATTCACTTCTTAGATAGAAGTTCACCAGTTCTTAATATGAATCGACCTGCCTATCTGACCTTAAAAAGCCAGTAATTCCGTTTGGCAGGACAGGTCAGACTTTCCGGCTTGCTGAATACCCGTAATGTTGTCAAAGGTTTAAGCATACCAGCCAGGGCTGTCTAACGAGCTTGTCGAAACGGGGTTATTGACCATGTCAAGCGATGTTTACCCTTGAAGATCAAGCTTGGCTGTTTTTGTTTACCAATGAAGCCCTTTACGTGTTTAATTAAATTAAAGTCCTTAAACTGGCCACCAGACCGATTCGAACGAAAAAGCCGATACCCAATAATCCAAAATTAGAAGTAAGCCCAAATTCCTGACCTACCCTTTAACAGGGCCCTAATTACGTATCGATAATTCAAAAAAAAAAAAAAAAAACTTACAAGAAGTCGAACATAGAACCTCCTTCTTTTTGGTAAGTCGGTTAAAAAGATACGGTGATATCTTTTAAAGAATTTTCTTCGACCAATCCAGGGTACGTATTACAACGGACATGCCGCTTGGGTATTAGCATAGAAATAGCTCTGTGATCCACCATAGTAGCGTGGAGCGTGAATGCTATCAGTTGTAATTAAGCTGTCGACGCTTGTCTAACTCTGGATAATTTTCTGGCCAAGTAACGTATCTTGAGTTGATTACAGAGTTACAGACTTTTTGGGTAGGGCTGAACGGTGATTGATAGGTTTAGGGTGGTTTATTTAATTTCCGAAGGAGATAGTTGCGATTGGAATGTCAAGACGTGTTAAAAGAATTGGATTGGAATGTTGAGATTTAAGATGGTTAAAAGATTGGATTGACTAAAAAAATTAGTAATGTGATTCATCCATACTAACGTAGCTCGGCCTGTCTGTAACTTTTTCACGTCTTAACGGCTAAATGGATTTAGACGAAACTTGGCACACGGGTAGGTTCGGAGTCAAAGGATATTTATCCGGGGAGTACGTTCTTTTGGTAAAAATATCAACTTTCACGCGGGCCAAGCCCTTGGTAGAAGTTAGTTTCTTGCAAAAAAATAGCCTAGACTGATAATTATTTTTTAGCTTTTCCTAAATTATGATATTTTTTTTCAGTTTCTGTGAAGATTGAATTTATCTTTCAGCGTTTTATGATAGATAAATAGGGTAATGGGTCAGTGAAAAATCCTCACTGCGATGGCCGGACTTCCGCTGCCTACGGAGACGTTTTATGGTTTGTGATTCTACAGTCTAGACGAGACCGTTTGCTAAGCGCTATCGGCACTTAGATAGCCAAGACCAGTCACAGTGGTTACTTCCGCTGGGATAAGCGATTGAGAACGCCATTGACTTTAAAGTAAGTATTTTAAAACAAGGTTTTTTTAAATTCTAGGGCTATTTCCAAGCATTTTTTGGAAGGAGTGACAATACTCATGAATATAAACAATTTTTACTATGATATCAACTCTAGAATGTGAAAAATCAAATCAGCTGTTTTTTACATTTTGCTAATTAATCATCATTTCAGCCGAAAGATGTCAACTGCTGCACATAGGCACTAACCCCTAAGTGACGTCACCACACACTGCGAGACGCACAGGACCGATTCATATTGCTAAACGCTAATACTAATTACGAACCAAAAATAAATGTACCTGGCAATTTTTTTTTTTCATATTTCCTATGGTATTTTTTTATATTCATGAGCTAAGACCCATGTCACGGGCATCCAACGCAAAGAAAGGAAATTTGGTTCAAATAAATTGCACTAATGGCGTGATAAGTTTCGATTTGTTATTGAGTTTTGTGAAATATTAAGATTTTCTAGAGAAATTTATGAAAATGTGTGTTTTTTGTTTAATTGACTCTCCTAAACATACAATTAAGGAGTATTGGGCACTTAATTCACATTTCAAATAATATTTGAATGAATCATTCAAAACTGATTCCAATAGTTGGCGCGGTTTTAAATTTCTGCGGCATTCACTCGATTTTATAAATTTGTTTTGTAATACATTTTGGTAAAATGAAACTGTAAAAACGTGCAAAAAAATACTATAAAACAAATAGTCGTATATTAAAACCCTTTTACTTCCAATTCGCTGCTAACACCATCTGTATCCGAAGAACGGAACCGAACGCGATCGATGTTCTTAGAAAAATAATCAGTTTAGTTACGTCGGCACGGTTTCTTTGTATGGGATGAGGCAACTGTATGCTAAAATATTATTATATTATTTGTGCCTATGTCGATAAGTATTTTTTTCAAAAAGTCGTAGTTGTTTGTAAATTATTGAACATTATAAATAAGTACAGTGGATTAATTACAAATTGATCTTGACAAATCTCTCAAACACCAAAACTATCATCACCTAACCAGAAAATATACCAGGCTAACATGACAAAAAGAGGAAATCCAATAACGTCACAACTCTCATGATAGATGGAACACATTAGCAACAAAGAGTCGAGTGATAACTCTCTCGGAATCAAAGCCTTGATTTTAAATTTATGTCGCGTCGTTTTGGTAGCGAAATGATTTTTTTGGTATTTACCGATATGAGTTTTGGTATCCATATCAGGCGTGAGTGATATTTTGGCACATTTATAATTGATAAATTGAATGTATTTCACAAAAAAAAATTGTCTGAATGATTGAATATGTCGATGAATATTGTGAAAATCAAGATAACTCTTATATAGGAACTAGCTCCCACATTCCTACCAGGACCCTTAGATGTATTTGTTAATTCATGTAGACGTGCATTTGTTTTCACAAATAGGATCTCAAGTTAGCAAAAAAAGTTAAATGTTGCCACACACAGAGAAGCCAGTCAAAAGTCAAAAAATTAGTCACACACATATTCGTGGTCAAGGTTGATCGGTGCCAAGAAACAATCCTGGGTATCTTCATATAATTTGTCCGGGGTTGCAGTAGTTATAAAACAGTAAGGCCGCTATTATACATGTCGCATCAAGGGTGGCCGATAGATGCAAACCATCGGGAAGTCATGATATATTCCCTTAGGTTAAGATATCGTATGTGGGCAGGTCGGTGGGTACAATCGTGTTAATGAAATCAAACAAATTATTCGATCCACTTGGTTTATACAAATAGTCACAACTCACAGTTACAATCTTGCTTACTAATATTACAGATCGATATTGACTCTTCGACGTCTTAGATCTAAGGCGGTCAGTAGTCAACTGCCATATTATTCTGCTATCTCCACCACGCAAGTGATTAGAAAAAGCGCGCCAATGCGTAGTTTGTTATTGATTTCCCACCAGGAGCGTGCTTTTGATTTAGGTATATCGACTTAACACGACATACATTTAATTCTAGTGATTAAAACACCCTACATAGGGGGTTTAGGTTTAAAACCCACACGTATTGCATTTCCTAAAATTCTGCAAAAAATATAAGCCAAAATGCGCAGGGGTTATTTTAAAGCAAGCATAAAATTAAAACTAATTGGCATAGAGCTGTGATTATTATGTCAGTAGAACAACTAAAACACTAACAAAAAAAACATGAAAGGCATGTGAATTTTATGAAAAACAATAAAAACTGTGTTTACATGCAACAAAATGTTTAAAGATTGACTTTTGTCTCAATACAAAAATGTCTTACCTTTGTGTATTACTTGTATATTTTTAGATTATCATGCTATGACCGTAAAATAACATGAAAAGTACTCTTCTATGATACCTGGGACCAAAGTTATGGCTGTCAGTCTACACTGAGAAAAATGTCATTTTGATGTACTTATTACGATATTTACACAGGTACTAAAATTGCTCCATCTTTGAGGCTGTGGTGATTTCACCCCATATGGGTTGTCTTTTACAAAATTAGGCGCATTGTACGGTCTTTGTTAGCTCGTGGGTTAAAAAATGAGTGGACTGCATTAAATATATGCAAATGGTTTTAATGCCATTATAATTGCAAATCAACAGTCCCAGTCAAACACTATTATGGTTTTATGAGAGAGGGTGTCCAATGTCCTGGTGGAGCCAGTGGAAGTGAGTAGTTCGCCGAGTCACGCCACATCACCGCCACGCTGCGCACTCACACACCAATGCCATGTGGGTCACGCAGATCTGTGTGCAGCGTAGACGGCGCGCTACGGCTCAAAGTGTTCTGAAAATCGAGCTCAATACGCATAGAACTTAAGAAAGAAACATAGAAACTTAAAGAAAGCAATTTAAAAAAAGGATGTTATCTGGTTTACTATATATATAGCAAATTCTTGAAATTTTCGTTTGTTTTGTGATTTTTCAAATCTTTGACGTGGTTAAATGAAGTTTTCGATCGATTTGCTTATACTATCGTTAATTTATAGCTTGCTGATGACTTTTATAATGACAATAATTAAAAGCGATATTGATTACAGACTTTTTTTTTACAAAATTCTGTTCCACCTTTACCGTGTTGTTCTCCGCCTAGGAGCAAGAAAGAATATTTATTCAGGTAATACCTACCATACAAATGCGTTAGGCTCGTAAAGATCTTTGCACATAAAAATACGACAAACAATTTCAATTTCAGTTCCCAAGTAATATCCCAGTTCCAAAGCGATTCTTTTGAATAATAACGATTGGTAATCTTATGCAGTTGCCAAGGCGGCATACGGTGGAACGTAGGTCGAAAATCCACTTAGAAGTTTAATGTTTACTACTTAGTACTGCTACCGAAATATGAACCTTAAGATATAGTGAGCTGGTCTAAATAGCTGGTAGTTTTATAGTGTCTTGTGGCGAGTGGGAAGTAGTGGCGATAGTGTGGTGCAGAATTAAGACAGATTAAATCGCTGGTCTCTTGCTCGGAACGCATAACGCTGCAGTATGTGGTGCCGACGCATGTGAATATTCTTTTGTCCCTTCGCAGTATGCATCAGCGGTAAGGACGATTATGTGTCCGGCACCGCATACCACAGCGTCGTTAGTTCTGATCAAGAGGCCAAAGATTCACAAGGAGAAAGTCCTCCACCAGATTTGTGGTTAGAATATGCACTAAGGCGATTCTCAGTCACGAAATCGTTAGTGGCAGACTGATCCTGGCTCCCTCCGATCCCAAGACTTTTTGTAACGGCATGACAATTTTTGTAATGGCAACTCAAAAAGTAAAATTTTCAATCAGCCTCAAATAATGACAAAAACACAAAATTGTTGCACGCTTTTAGGAAGCTTCGAAACTGTCAGGAGCAGTCTAGTGAAACTCTTTGGGGATTTACGCAACATTTATGGTTATGGCACGTGATGGTGGCAGGTAAGTATATTGCCGACATCGTTTTCATATATCGTCGGTATTCTGTTATGTTTTTCGTAACGGTATTAAGACTGTTGGGAGCTATATCTGGCCATTTGGTAGTAGGGCGCATAATTTTTAGAAATAGCTGTTTTTATCGGGTAGGAAAGTGAATTATTTTTGTAAATATAAACTTTTGTAGCCGCGTTGATCATTTTTGGTATGGTATTCATTTATTTCATATCGGTTCACGTCATGCTGTCACTGTCACGTGTTGCACCAGTGAAAACATCACTCACTCACTCTTCAATTTTTCGCATGACATCCGCTTTTTTTCTCCTTTGATGAATAAAAAAGTAAATATATCTTCATCTTTTTATATGAGTAGTCTGTGTGTGTCATATTTGCAGAAATCTTACAGCGCTCTTCGCGTTCAATATAATACCGCGTTGAGGGCGCTGCTGCGGCTGCCTCGCTTTTGCAGCGCATCAGGAATGTTCACGAACGTCCGCGTTGACTGTTTTGATGCCAGCATGCGCAACAGAGCGATTTCGCTAGCGAGTAGAGTGCGGGGCAACGGCTACAATCTTCTTAGCGTCGTTGCCAACAGGTGGACAGACCTGTCATGCAGCTCCGGCAGGCCTTTCATGCACCCGTATATCAGGCTTGGGCAGGTAAAAATGTAAAGTAATTACAACAGCTTTTTTTTTATTTACAATTTATATATTTCTCATTTTGATTTTTAATATTTTGACATTTTATAACATTCTACAATTGGCATTTATACATTTGACATTGTTTAATACTTTGCTGATATATTTATAATTTTTGGAAAGTCTTAATTATTATTTTAATAAGTTTTTGATTATTTAAATTTAATTATTCATCAATTTTATTTTGTGATTTTATCTGTTTATAATTTAATGTATCTGTGTGCAACTATGAACTGGAATTATGTCTGAATTAAATAAATTAAATTAAATTATAGTAAGGTAACATGCTGAGTAGCTATGGCTCATAACGCAGCAATTTTCTCTACTTTCAAAATAATTTAAAATACTACCGAAGCAGAATTGTTTCATAGAAAAATTAAAATTATTTTGACACTGCAGTATTTTTACCATTCAAAATCGTAGACATACGAAAATTAAGTATCACATTGAACATCAAAATTATAAATGAAAAGGCATAAAATTCCTAGTATTAACAGCTAGCACGATGCATTATGGAAATGCTGAATATTATCAAACAAACTTCACGTCAATTTATTTATACAAGTGATGATGCAAAGAGTGTGGCACATATAGGTAAAGGCATAGCTGGGCAGTAACTCGTTAATCTGTTAATCGTTAATTAACAAAGTTAACATTTTGTTAAACGAATTAACTTTTAAAAATGTTAACGGGTACGTTAACTTCCGTTAATATGCAGAAGTCCGTTAATCGTTAATCCAATGCCTAATGGTATAACAGTTACCGCAAGGCACCGACAAGTGCCGAACGGCGCGTGGCAGCGAGTGAAACAAAAACAAAACTATATATATTTTGCTGGCGCGTTCGAGTGAGAAAGAAAACGGCAAAGAGATTTGTTTCATTTGATCATTTTCATTACTTAGCGCCGATGCTTAGAGTGACGAGTGTTTTGTTTGTTTGTTTGTTCTTATTATAAATACTGTCTGTGATCATTTGCTTGTTTATAATGTATAAAGAAGAGTGCAGTGTAATATAGTTAGATAGAAAAAGTGTACTGTGCAGTGTACTGTGTAGTAATTATAATAAAACCATATCATGGATGTTGGAAGACATGGAATCGGATCGGATTCCAGCGGTCCTGATGAGAATCCATAGCCACAGTTGACTATATACTAACGGATTAACGATTAAAGTTAACTTGCGTTAATTCTTCTGGAATGTAACGCTTTAATGTTTAACGAGGCTAACTTTTTTTCTAGTGGACTAACGAATAACTATTTGATTAACGGTGCCCGTCTATGGGTATAGGTACGTCGGTACTTATGTATAATCATAATCCTTTTGATCATGGTGTTGCAATAAAAAAATGCTCTTTTAGAAATAATTGTCTGTTTGATGACCACAACCATATAAAACGTTTTACACCAATTGACTCGGTAAGTATCTCATGTCGAGGACAGTATATATTGGTACAGATACGTAAGATACTTAAACAGATAAAAACTTTTTCACAAAAAATAACATACATTTCCATACTGGATAGAAATCCCAACCAAGATGCAAAATCCAATAATAGGATATTTTATGGCAAGCTGCGTTAAGATTAAGTTGGTTTCTCCACTTATCTGCTAATTTATCCTTCAACTCAGCTTAGTTATAGTATATGTCACGTCGAAGTACTTATGTATCATAGGACCGCCATCATTACTCCCATTGCCTAGAGGCAATTCCTTTATTCTTGATAGGAACAGGTGAACTTCAATTACACACAACACTGGATTGAAACTCAAGAGCATTTATTTGACTTAGTTACAGACACTTTAGAGTTTTCAAATGAACTTGAAGCTAAAACCACATCTTGTGGCTCGCTAGATTACAAAGCCTCGGAGATCAAGCAAGAAACTCCAGGATACTCTTTTAAATCTTTACACAATCACTTTATGACAATTAGCGTTACATGTTTATTAGGTTTTCAAACATCTAATCAGTCAGCAGATTTATTAAACAGTTTTACAGTTATTATTTTTACACACACCGTGCACCGTACGCGCCATGCGCGTTCTAAGTCGGCGGGACCTCCATATTGTTTTTGTTTAGACACTAATTACTTGGATAGTTGAGTAAAGTTAGCAAACAATACTAAAATGCTGATCAGTTAATTATTTTAACATTAAACAACCTCAATACTCACAAATACAAAGTGGTTTGTAGTTTATTATTGAAATAGTAATCTAATAACAAAACTATTCAAGTTTCCGGTGATCTAACAATCTTACTAATTAGAAAGTTTCTCATTATTACATAGCTGTGTAAAATAGTCTTATGACTTCTTAGTATTTAATCATTTACTCAAATTTGTTTAGTTCTCGTATTAAATTATTAAATCTGGTTATTGGTCATACAAATTATAACATCCGCCATTGTTTGACAACTTAATAAGAATAACATAATCAAACACATTTACTTCGTCAAATGTGCAATAGTTAAAATAAGAACAGATCCAAAAGTCCTACAATAAGTGTTCCTGTTTTATTTAAACATCTCGTATTAATTAAACATTTAAATTAGCATAATAATGATCATTCGAACAGATTATTAACTGATTCCACAGTGAGTCAATAGATGGCGCTGAACTCAAAACCCAACTTAAATAGATATTGACACTTAAAATTATTAATTAGAATAATAAATTAGCAAATTCACGCCTACGCGGCGACACGGCCATACTGTACCTAGCTGCGGGCTCTGCAGCTAGAGGTGTCCTCAGTCTCTGTGTTTCTTGGTTGTTATCTGTAATAGCGGAGAAATATTTGTCGGCAGATTATTGTTGTTTATCATCCTACAGTATTAATTAAGTTTAGGATCTGATAACAACTGGTTTTATTTATCATTGACAGCTTGTAATAAATCTAAGCTGAGTTTGCCTTATTTTTGAAATATTGAATGTATTTTTACACCCACAGCTATATGCTTTAGGTATTCTACTTGCTATATGGTAAAGACCAATGTTGTTAGGAAACAACTAACTGCTACATGTCATGTCAATGAAGGCATACAATTTCTATTTCAGATTTTTGACATTGAATAATCAGTTGCTAGCTTATTAGTCCAATTTGAATCTTGTTTGCAGAATGTTATTGTTTGTATTATCTTACAATATTCATTGATTTGTAATAGGTAATAGTCAGTTTAAGTTATCAATTTATCACTGAATACTTATGAAATTAGGTAACTATTAAGTTTATCTCAAATGAAAATATTTGATGCATTAATGAGCACATACCTACTTATAAGAAGGCTTACATAGCAGCCTTGTATTTGGTTAGTTTAGTGTAGGTAGTGTAGGAGTATTGTGATCAGCAGTTTTTTTTTTTTTTTTTTTTTTGTTTAGTTTCATTCTCACGGGACGGTAATGCTCTGTGATAGACACAAAGTCTTTGATTTGACAGGATTTAAGGATAGGATCAGGAACACCGCTCTGTGATAGACACAAAGTCTTTGATTTGACAGGATTAAAGGTTAAGGAGTTTAGGATCATTGCTCCGTGACAGGCACGAAGTCTTTGATTTGACAGGATATAAGGAACCAGGCTCTGGGTGGTCTTGTACACCGTGGACCCAGCAGGATAACATGAGAGATTGTTCATTAGCGGCCTCCACGCCTAACCAATGGATATTAAATCTTTATTAGTTGCTTCCACAGCAAACCAATAGATTGTTTGTTGTATTATCACTATTAGTTTCCTCCTCGGATTACTAACAGACAGCTTATTGTGTTATCATTATTAGTTGCTTCCACAGCATACCAACAGAATAGTTTATTTTGTTATCATTATTAGTTGCTTCCACAGCATACCAACAAGATAGTTGTGTTATCATTATTACTTGATTCCACAGCATACCAATAGGATAGTTTGTTGTGTTATCAATCTTAGTTGCTTTGTTGTTCTCATTATTACCTCAAATCCATCTCCATGGATGTTGATAGTTTGGTGTTGATATAACCTATTATGTTATTAAGTGCCTCCAGAGCTATAGTTTATTGGACATTCAATAATTAGAGCTTGTTTTATTATTCGTTTTTATAATTGACTAAATATGAGAATAGAATAGCATAAACTGTAACGAGTTACAAAAATATAATAATAACAGTAGTCCTCCTGACTGTTGAGCCATCTGCATAGGGAGATACTATGGTGCACAAGGCCAATGGCTCAACATGCTTTTTGAAGCATGTGGGTTCACCAATTTCAAAACTCTGGGCTGCTACAGAGGAATCCCTAATGGAAAAACCCCCTAAACACATTTTGCCCGACCTAGGAATTGAACCCAGGAATAATAATTTAAAAGTACTTTGTTGCATGGTAGTACCATGCACAAACATCATGTAGAGTTATTCAACATGGCTATTGTGTTGAGTTTTCTGATACAACAACACCGTACCAGTTAGCGAGGTGAGTAGAAGACAGTTTGAAAACTTCTCACCTTTTACTTTAGTTATGTTGGGCTGGAAGTCATTTTTCAGCTGACCTCTATTTGGTGGCATGTATGTATGTTGGTAGCTTCTAAGGTCCTGACCCGGCGACACGGGCACTTGCAAACCAGGTATTTTTAGTTTTGTTTACACATCCTTGATAATACTTGACTATGTAGGTAACCATTTTGATTTTTGATATGACAATTACCAGGAATCTGGAATGTGAGAAGGTATACAGATAAATAATAATAAAAGAAAAGATGATCCTATTAATATTTAAATAAGTAGGAGTTAGTACTGATAACAAATAAATTATGTTATTGTTTTGAAATAGTAAGTGAGTAATTCAAAGTTAACTAGAATCAGATGACACTGAAATGAATAACTATGAAGATTGCTGCATTACTTATGACGGTGTTTGCACTAGCTAAAGATAAATGTTTAAACATGTTGACAACTACTTTTAATTATGCATGTTTGCATACCACACACACAACAACCTATTTACACACCTATTACAAACCTATTTCATTACAAAACATTTATGTGTGAATAAGTTTGAATACAAGCTAGGTAAAAAGTTGCAAAAAGAAAAGAAAGTTATTGAATGCTAAAAGTGACAAATTATCAAAAAACAAACCTGTCTTTTGATTGTTTTTATTCTGTGCAAGTGCACCCAATAACAAGCTTTGAAATCTGTCAGAAATTACTAATCTATTTACACCCATGTACCATAACAAGTAAAATTCAACTAAACCCATTGTGAGATTAAATTCATTCGGAAGGTTCTCAAATATTGAATGATTAAATAAACTTTATTATAACAAACTTAACTTGAACAAGCATAAATCTTAGAGCTTATAAAAGGCCCTATCAGTATCCAACTGACAGTCTGTACCAAGAATGTAGGGTCAGACAATTTTTAATTAGATTTAACTTATAGCGCAATCACTGTCAAGAACCCCATAGCCAAAACAAATCTACCAGATCATGTAGACAGATAAGATGGAACACAGTAATCACATAAGATTCACTCAAATATGTCTTACATACACATGACCATCAATTTACCAAAAATCACAAAGTCCATACATAATAGGTTACTCACACATACTAAGCGTACTTGTAAATTAAAAGTTACCAGGTGGCTATCAGCTTATGACTATTTATTATTATATTATGATTATGCATGAACTGAAGCTCTGCTGATACTTACCCTGATTATAAAGTTCGTAATGAATCACCCAGGTGTATCACAACCCTTTCACCCATTCATACAAATACATTTATATTAGATGCATACTACACTCTACAAAAACCTCTTGATAATATTTTAAATATTGTTTAGTCTTGTAACCAAACTATTTTTCTCACCACTAAATGCATGTAAACTATGACATTAAAGACAAGAAAACTAGATCATGACACAGGGTATCCTAGTGTGGGGTCTAGAGCTACTTAAATGCATATCGTTGTAAGTGTTTTCTTGAGCACACTATAATTTTAATTTTATTTGTTGTGCTTTTCATGTTTAAGGAATGTGTTAGTACATTTTCTTATCTTACTTTACTTTAAAAAAGTATGACATGCAATGGGTTCCACATTATTCCATAATAAACCCCGTTTGGCAGTCGGGTAAAAACAATAAATTGCAAAAATGCCAATTACAGCGTCAACATGAATATTTCATGACACTTTCTGCCAAATGTTTACTACTTCTGTTGCACATACATTCTGTAACTTACTTAACTTATCTACCTACTAAACTTTTGTTTTAGCTACCTTAATGTAATGAATGCTATAAAAATAAGTTAAGTTACTTTTTGTCCGGTACAAAACTCAACGTAGGTACTAAGAATTGTTTAACATTCATACACTCACACCTTGTCCTCATGGGTATAGGCAGCAACCACAGATTGCCACTTGCTACGATCCTTACATACTCCTCAAATAAAATAAAGTTTCTCAAATAACTGAGCCATTGCAATTCTTAAGACAGAAGAACCATATTTAAACAATAACATTGAGTTCCTAGTCAGCTGTCTTATTTTATGGAGTAATTTAAGCCGTTTCATTCATTTTAATTCCACAAATTGCCACACAAACAACAGCAGGCACCAGTCAGTCAGTAAGGGGTATTGTGTTACCTAGTTACTGGGTTTTGGTTGCTCCATGTAAAACACTGGTACTCATCTGAATCCAGTTAGAATGGAAGCCGTCCCAGACTTGGTTGGGAAAAGTCTAGGCAAATTAAAATTGTCACACAAAACGTCACTAACCTTGCCTTGTATGATGAAAATAATTAAGAATGTTAAGTTACATAAATAAATAAAACAGAATACTCCCCTCAACCATGAATAAATCTATCAATGGACAGATCAAGTTGTTCGCTTTTTAGCTGCTTCGGTCATTCTGTGCTGTATAAAGTTTTGGTCATAATGGTGTAGGACAGCATCCTACCACTAGTCAGTAGCTTAGACGGGACCACAGCCAGAACTTCTTCTGTCGTTTCAATAGAGTTCTGTGCGTCGTCACAAAATCTTCAATTTTGTTTCCATTAGCACTTGCGGCCGCCATGATTTTTCTAACCAGATCGTTCATGTAAAAATATTTCAGTTATTTTCGCCCTTTTTCGCCTATGTCTGGGCATCGCTTACTCTTGGAAATTATCATAGGAAAATCTTTTGCCATGCCCTCGGCGCTGGCGATGTTGTACAAAATTCTTCGGATGGCTTTCATAGCATGGGCAGAAGGCGATAGTGGGAGCTGAGCCCAATTCTGATGTCACGTCGAAGTACTTATGTATCATAGGACCGCCATCATTACTCCCATTGCCTAGAGGCAATTCCTTTATTCTTGATAGGAACAGGTGAACTTCAATTACACACAACACTGGATTGAAACTCAAGAGCATTTATTTGACTTAGTTACAGACACTTTAGAGTTTTCAAATGAACTTGAAGCTAAAACCACATCTTGTGGCTCGCTAGATTACAAAGCCTCGGAGATCAAGCAAGAAACTCCAGGATACTCTTTTAAATCTTTACACAATCACTTTATGACAATTAGCGTTACATGTTTATTAGGTTTTCAAACATCTAATCAGTCAGCAGATTTATTAAACAGTTTTACAGTTATTATTTTTACACACACCGTGCACCGTACGCGCCATGCGCGTTCTAAGTCGGCGGGACCTCCATATTGTTTTTGTTTAGACACTAATTACTTGGATAGTTGAGTAAAGTTAGCAAACAATACTAAAATGCTGATCAGTTAATTATTTTAACATTAAACAACCTCAATACTCACAAATACAAAGTGGTTTGTAGTTTATTATTGAAATAGTAATCTAATAACAAAACTATTCAAGTTTCCGGTGATCTAACAATCTTACTAATTAGAAAGTTTCTCATTATTACATAGCTGTGTAAAATAGTCTTATGACTTCTTAGTATTTAATCATTTACTCAAATTTGTTTAGTTCTCGTATTAAATTATTAAATCTGGTTATTGGTCATACAAATTATAACATCCGCCATTGTTTGACAACTTAATAAGAATAACATAATCAAACACATTTACTTCGTCAAATGTGCAATAGTTAAAATAAGAACAGATCCAAAAGTCCTACAATAAGTGTTCCTGTTTTATTTAAACATCTCGTATTAATTAAACATTTAAATTAGCATAATAATGATCATTCGAACAGATTATTAACTGATTCCACAGTGAGTCAATAGATGGCGCTGAACTCAAAACCCAACTTAAATAGATATTGACACTTAAAATTATTAATTAGAATAATAAATTAGCAAATTCACGCCTACGCGGCGACATATATAATAGTTGCTAAAACTTTTTGCAAATTAAGCAAAAAATAAAATAAAAAAGAGATAAGTTCCTTAATGACACCCGGTTGGAACGGAGTTTGGTTCATTCCATTACACACAGTCTTTCAGTTTCGAAAAATATGACGAAACTGAAATAACAAAAACACAGCAACAGTGTAGGTACTGTATGACGTGTCTAGTCAGCGCGCGCTCGTAATTCTTCGGGTTTCTTCGTGCACCTCCGGCTCTCTCCTCAGCGTCTCCTTTTTGTGTGGATCTTCGCTTGTAGTATCCTGCATGCAGCACGCTGTGCCTCGCACAATTTGACACTCAAAAATGATTTTTTTAAATACTAATTAAAAAGGTTATTAAAACGTTAATTTTTTTAATACTTTTGCATATTCTCAAAATTTACGGCAAGCTAAATCGAATAATAAAAGTTTTAGTTTCATAGGTGAAAGGGAAGTGACTCAAAAATCACTGCAAAACGGTGTCGGTTTTGAGTGTCGTTTTTTCATTGTTTCACGTTTCTCAATACGGTGAAGGCAAACATCGTGAGGAAACCGGTATGTCCGAGAATCTAAAATTTTAAGACATGTGACATCTACCAACCTACACTGGGTTACGGCCCCTTATCTGTCACAGAGAGGAGGCCTGTGTCCCAGCAGTGGGAACATTTAAAGGATGATGGTGATGATGACACTTTTTTCCGTCTAGCCCCTCAGCCCGTAAACAAATCAAACTATAAAGTGTGAAACAGAACTCCGTTCCAAAAAAAAAAACAGGCACATAAGAACATTCTGCTTTTTCTCTGAGATGACAACGCAACTTTGATAATGTAATTGCCTTACAAGAGTAAGGCGGCTGCTTATTTGCCACCAAATTACATTAAAAAGTGAAGCAAATAAAAGAAACACTTTTGGAACAAGGCATACCAAGAAATAAGTACTAGTTCACACCAAGAAAATTTAAGTAGATGGCAAAAGTATACTCAAGAGAGTGATGGGGTTGGCGTTGGATGGAAATCTATCGCTCGCCGTATGAATTACGTGACGTTGAGAACCCCATGAGATACTCACTATGAAGACTTCCTTATAAACAAGATATTTATGTGCACTTTTGTAATAAAAACAAATACGAAGATGCTATTATTACCAGACATAAATGATTTTACCGGTACCGTAAAGTGTCGAACGTAAAGAATAGCACCATCATATTATATCTTCTTGAGGATTTCGTGAGAGGTGACTAAAGGACTTACCAGAGACAATCCTTCCAAACTATTCCCAAACCACTGCAACTCCTGAAAGCCAGAATCAATAGTGGTGACCACCAGAAAAGCGCCGAGGCAATGAAGCTCGACGAAGTCCCGGAGACTGAATTTTACTGTCTTGGATCTTGCAAAGATATAAGTCAGAAAAGAATAATGGTAAGAGGAGAAAATTAAAAATTTCACTTCCCTCCATATCAAGCAGGAGACAGAACAAACAAGGCCAATAGACACAAAGGGTCGTTGACAACTCGAATAAGCCCAGTTTTCTAACACTACGGATATTTTTTTTCATTAATATTAATGGGTCCTGACATTGTGAGCTTGTTATATTTGACTCCAATAATTTAAATTTTTACTTTTTGTTTACCTACTGTCCCACTTATTGGTAAACATGACTTCTGGCTTTCAATTAATCTTTATTTGATATTTCCACCCAATCAAACATATAAGTATGCTTCTTTTTCTTCTTTGTGTTGCTAGCACGACAGTAAATTACAGGCAAAAAGATATCGTCACTCGTCAGTGGGAGCGTGTAGTCCACTTTGGCTACTTATTTTGGGCACTGAAGACAGGATAGGAAGTGCAGCATAGTTTTCGACTCGGCCCTGCATTTGCTCCGTCCAGTTTAACTTCAAACTCGCAAAGTGGGACTACTTTGCGAGTTTGAAGTTAAACTTTCCAACTTAGGTTCTGAGATAGGTATGCTGACTCTGACCGTTCTGTCTTGATCCGCAGAATTATCGTCTACAACTTTAAAGTTGAACAACATTAAAAAATAAACAACAAGAACGGTTCAACATTATCAGTGTCTCAATGACATCTTCATAATAGCTCTATTAGTAGCAAAGCACTTAGTAATTGAAGACGGATGCCTCGTTCCAACAAACATAAGTTAGTCGCCAGACGGAATGGTGACTTATTGTGAAACGCTCTTTTGATTCCGACATCGGAAGTCTTTAAATTTTTTGTGTCTGGATTTTATTTATTGTCTTTTACTTTATTTAAGTATTGTTTGTCGCTAGTCTGAATTAAGTTTTTGGTTTTTGTAGCCGCTGATAAGTTTTTTTAAATTTCTATAGTTTTCTGTTACTAAGCTGTTTGTCACCTTTATTTCTTGTTCTGTATTTTGCAAGGTTGCCTTATTAAGCCCACTTGCAACACAAAAGAAGCATTTAATGCTTAACCTTATTTATAACACATTTCTGTCACTGTTATTTTTAATCCATTTAAAAATAGAAATAGAAAGAAGATTATTAAAAAACTCGTTGACCACCACCACCTGTTTATTCAATCACGCCAGAACAGCTGAACAGATCTGGTTGAAATTTGGCGCAGAGATAGATATAGTCTGTATAATGTTCCCTTGGGATGATTTAACACTTCAAGTGGGCAAAACCGCAGACTGAAGCTAGTAATATTATAAATGCGAAAGCAATTGTTTGTCTGTTGGTTGCCCCTTCACGCCTAAACTAAACCAACTATGGTGAATTTAGGTACCTATAGAGATAGATTGGACCTAGAAATAGGACATAGGACTTTTTATCCCGGGAGTACCGTTCTCTTGTAATAATTTCCAAGTTTCATACAGGCAAAGCCGCTGGCAAAAGCTACTGAATAATTCGCTGCAGTGATGGTAATTTAAAAGTTTGCTCAGAGAATTATTATTTTTTTAAAGCTGAGCCTGTGTCACAAATAAACTAAGTTCAGACTCCACTCAAACGAGCCTCCAGTGCCGGGTCTCTGGTGACTAGCAATACAGTTTATAAGATTTTGCGGCCATTTGCGATTCAGTGTCAACCACACGCGACTGAGCGGCCGCGATACGCCACCGCTGGTGACCACTCGCAGCTCACACTCGCATGACTCGCAGCAACAGAGTAACAAATAGTAGGGGCCACCGAACACTAGTGGTGGCCACTGACCACCTTTGTTTGCGTGGTACCAAAGGAAGTGGCAGGCGACATCCACTGGTGGCTGTGGTCGGTGGCCCGTTTGCGCTGAGCCTTAATGTAGCTGCAGTAAAACTTTAGTCTTAGACAGCAGTCGGCGATGGCAAAGTTTGTTAAGAAAACAGTGCACTTAGTTCTAAAGTTAAGTGCTTTAAACAAATTAATTTTAATTTTGTGCAATAAAGAAAGAGTTTGCTTAGAAACTTAAAAGGAATGTAATTTATGCTGTGTGAGTTCGTAGCAACTAAACTAAGCTATTAACTTTGTGGTATTTTTACAAGATTTATGTGACCTTGCTTCTTTCAAGTTATCCATTTTTTCAACAATTCCACTAGTAATCCATTTTCATTTACTTCCTGACATCTAATTATACTGAAACTTAGCGTACTTTGGAAACATTGAAATAATATGGTTTAGGAGTTGCTATGACCATGTGCCGGCTCCATCATGAGACCAGCTCGATGTCTTATGATGGAGCCGGGAGCTGGTCATAGCAACTTCTCAACCGGACAAGATATTACCATCGTGTTTGAGCATTTAAAAGTAAGAAATAATGGAAGTAAGGAAGAAAACACACCAAACACACGTACACATCACACACCGTGTTTATTTATTGCGTTTGGGATTCTAAGCGATTTTAAATACTTAAAAAGTTTGTTTTAAAAAAGATTTTCGCTTATTTATTTGATTATGTAGTACACACACACACAGTAAGTCTTAAACGTGAACCGGAACAATTATTAAAATTACTGTACTAGCTTTTTCTTAGTAGCCCATCATACAGGACTAACTCAACCAGACATCATGGGACTCAGAGATAGTGTTGCTCTCTATGACAGAAATAATTTGCAAAACTGGATCAGAACTTCCAGACAAACAAGTTGTGCTTTTGTATGATATTAATTTAGATACCATGTAACCCACTAAGGCCAGTGTTGGATAAGAACATCTTCTCATAAAGAAAATGAATATGCATTAATCAATTGCTCTTGTACATTGCCGATTTTAATTCCAACCAAATGTCTCATCTCGGACCATGTGTCCTTAACCTTAGTCGAATAAGTTAGTTAACGAGCAAGTTTTCATAAAAAGCTTACCCTTTAAAAAAATAAATATTCCATTACTGGATCCAGAAATAAAATACAATGCACAATTTGCGTCAACATCATTTCGATCAAATGATTAAGTCATATCTGGTGCACACCCTGAAAGGATATATTTCGTTTTATAACATTTCATAATTTCACCATAAATTCAGAGATTAACTGTTATCTGTTTCAATTTTGCGAATCGCTTGAACATAAAAATAAATCAATCCTGAAGTCAGTGGAATGTTCATTCATTTTGTTGAATGAGCATAATTTAAAACGGAATGAAAGTAATGAGTATTTTATTATTATAGGATTGTTCCTACTTATTATTTTAAGCTCTTATTTAAAAGCACTGTGCTGTATTGACAAAGAAACTTCTTTTTTTCAGCGACATCTACGCTATATATATATATATGAGGTTAGAATTTCTGCTTAATGTCTAAACTATTATGTCAATGAAGAGTCAACGAAAGCATTAATTAGAAATATTTGCCGGTATCATGTATATAATAAAGCAGAAAACTTCATTTACTTTACTTGAAATAACTATTATTACGTTGCCTTATAAATTATTGACTTAGTAATCGTTCAAAGTTACCGTGTGGTCAGCCAGAAGGACTGATTACAAGTTGACTTTAACGCCCATGTATTTGCATTATTATTACAATGCAATTAATTACTTTTCACTTTTGACAGAGACAATTTCCGGTAAATTGACTTCCACTTCACTGAAGTTGAAACTGTCACATAGAAAGAAAAATATGCCTTGTCGCTTTATGACGCAGAAGTAATAGTTAAGGCGCAGAATACCAAAAAATTAGCTTTCGTCAAAAACTTTTTTTGCCAAATCTGTTGTAGATCCATGTGATCTAGTGAAAAAAAGATTAACACATCTTTTTTTCACTGGATCACATGGATCTTGAACATATGCCTGAAATTTTTTATTGTGGCCGAAACACGTTTAAGAACCAAAACTTCGATACAATTGAACGGTAAAGTAACATCCTCTTTCCATATTTAAAATACGGGTTAGGTTGAAACGGGTGAGGCCGAATACGATTTTTACTTTGTTCCTGTAAACAATTGAAGGAAAAAATCATCACAGAACATGGAATGGTCGTACTCACCGCGCTGGCAGTGTCTCGAGATGACAGAACTAATAAAATTCACCGTATTGTAAATCTTTGACAGTCGCTATGGATCATCAGAAGTCCAAATGTCTGCGGCCAGCTTATCGAAGGAGTACTGGGTTATCTAATATGCACCTGGGTTGTCAGGTTAGTCATGTAAAATACTGGTATTCAGCTGCATCTGGTTCAACTGCAAGCCGACCCCACCATAATTGAGAAAATTGCAAGCAAGTTGGGTATCTAACACGTCACGCAAAAGAACTGTCGGCTTGGTTGTCTTTAAAGGGGGTAATTCAAGCAAGTGTGTTTTTTACGGCCCGTCTATTTGTTTTTAAACTGTATTTATACAGAAAAAACGGCACCCAGTGACCTCACCACATGGCTGCTGTATATCAAAACCCAGTACAGTGCGTGCCACGAAAGGTGAGACTTGACACAACACGTGGTTTGACTTGCGCAGCAGACGATTATAGTAATATTTAGCGATAGCGGTATTTTACAATTTGATAGGCCTTTCCAATTGTAAATTTATGATAAAAAATAATTATATAAAATCTCTTAATCTCAATTAAAATGTAATATTTCAGGTAAAAATTACACGGCCCATATGAGTATAGTAAAACGCATTAAAATAATAATAATAAGATTAACTGGGTATTAAACCATTATAAAAAAGATGTCACCTACTGCGATCTTAAATGGGGCAGTCATATAGTAACAGTCTTTCTTTATATTAACTTACTTGAATTGGCTTGTTGTTTTGGTCAAATTTTGCAACGGAATTTTAAAACAGGTAAACCCAACCAATTGTGTTGAAATCTTGCTTACACGCTTGGTTTGGATGACAATGCATGGTAAGCTAAAAAGCTTGTTTAAAAAGATTTACATTTAATTTGCACGGCAAAGGCTTGTTCGACACATGCCAGATTAGATTTTTTTGTGATCTTTATTTTCGAAGTAATTCATAGGCAAATAACAGCGAAGGGTCTGTTGTCAGATGCTAGGCGCTAGTTTGAAATAAGAACTTGTTCAAAATCAAAAAAAAACAAAATCAATGTTCGGTAATGCTTTTCTCATGGTAGAACAAGACATGGTAGTCTCTTCCCGTGACAGCTGGGTCACGTGATTGGCCTAAGTCTACGTCATCAATTGCGTTGCGGTTCTCAAACTTTTTTTGTGGGGAAAAAGATAAAAATAATACAATAAGTACAAATGTTTTATAATTTTTAATAAATCGTCATATTTGATACTTTTTTATTTATTCACTTTGCTTTCTTTTAATTGATTGCATTTTAGTATTTTTATTTATTTCGGAATGAAAACTCACAAAACTTGACTTGACTAAAATAAGTCAAAAACTAATTAGGTTAGGTTAAGTCGGGCGTAAAGACGTATTGACACAACTATGCCTTAAATTATGCTATTGTCGTGTCACTCACACCTATAGCGTTGTTTCGCGCGGTTAGAAAAATACTGTGGCTCCCAAACATTTGTGATGAACCCGTGAACTTTGAAAGATACACAAGAAAAATTGTTAATTGTTCCGTAAACTGTAAAAAAAGCAGTATAAAAGGCGGCGTAATATATTTTTTCTTTTCCCAATGGAGAGACGCTATCAATACGTGGCTTCAATATTGTAACTAACTTCACCTAAAACAACTGGTATATGCCTTTCATTAATTTATATACGCGTTAACGTATAACGTTAACGTATAACGCGTAGAAATAAAATCATTTATCATTTATCACTTATCGTGACGTAGGCTTAGGCCATCCTGGGAAGAACATACCAGGCGAAGTATACGGATTATGTTATTATACCATGGCTTTTCTAAGAACTATTGGAAGAGTCCGTTTATGATGTGGGCCTCTTTGGTCAGCCGTGTGTATGTTCTTAAGATGTATCGATGACAGTGGGCGTAGCTTAACATCTCATAAATCGATTGTCAAATGTTTGTAGTCACGGCCTTAAACAATTAGCTGCCCTGAAAGTAAGTACCTAAGTTTTATCTAGTCAAAACTAACATTACCTAATGAAAGTTTGTTGAATCAGTGTTACAGCCATTAATTTAATAGAATTAAACAATATAAAACACGATATTAACCATCGATATCTAATTCAAAAAAATCTAAAAGGACTAGTTCTAAAACTCCCTGGACACAATGCATCGGTAGCGTAGGCTATTTAGTGGGCAATAGCTTAACTCAATGTTACTTAGGAGACCAATAAGTTCAAGATTAACGTGCAATTTCACAAACTGCAGCCAAGTACTCGGTGCAATTACACAGAAATAAAAAAACATTGCTTTTTTTAGTTTGGATACGCTTTGTAATACGCTAAGTATGAGTTCCTAAGTAGTTCGAATCCCGAATTTCTGAATGAATAATTTGAAGTTGAGTATTTGTTAAATACTATTATAGCCTAAAAACATGTTAAACTTTGGCTTACCAGGGTTTAACACGATCTTAGCTCCAAGTACTCCCATTAACATAGGGTTTACGTGCACTGACAGTGATCAATCATTCCTTAAAATACCATCCCAGCATCAAATCTGTATGGATCTTATTCATGTGATGTGACAAAGATATTTCTGACCTCTGACTTTATTTTCAGTGTGTGTGAGTTTATGAGTCGTTTACAATAAAAGTTAAGTCTGCATGGAATTTATATTAAATTGACGTATTGGAATTCACTTAATTTTAAATGTGAGTTATTTAGACTACGCAACGATTAGGTAAATTAATTTACTAAGTGCATGTTATTCAGGATATCAAACTCGGCTTACCAAATTTATAACTCTGTCGTAAATGGATAAATTGAAATGGCAATTACAATTTGCACCGCAAAAACGTCAACAACATCCTACTTTAGGTTAATTGTCATTACAATCAACACAAGTATTACCTTGATTAAATTGATCATCAGAAAATGGAAAATTTACAGAGGATCGACTCCCGCCGTCCTCAAAAATTATTTCCTATACTAGCCGGACTTTCTAGGGTTGCTACTATATTAATTCTGAATTTTAAAACGGCGTAGGTAGTAAGTTTACAAACATAAATACATCGATTTGATAAAACGTATATGATATATATATTATGCTCACAATGCCTTAGAGGGGCGACAGAGCATCAAATATCCACCTCTGACGCGTCGTATGCATACATGTAAGCTATTGTTTTTCTATTGTCTCTGTAATAAGACGCTCAATGGGTTAAGATCACGACGCCACATACGACGAAGATTGGAGTGTAATATAACAATGTTGTTTTTGGTGGGACCATTACCCACCAAAACAAAAAAAAGTGTTAAAGGCACCAAGACAGTATATTTTATTTTTTAATATTTAATACCTTTAGGGATGAATTTATTTTTCCTATTTAAATGGGTTCAGTTTTAGTTGTACTATTTTCAAAAAATAATAATTAGACAACTCTATAAAAAGTTATTCATGGTCATACATAAAAAACCGGCCAAGTGCCTGTCGGACTTGTACCTTGACCGCAAAATCAAGTTGGTTGCTACATTGAGGTAATAATGTACTACGCACTAGAGAAGTCATCACACATCACTACTGCGTGCCGTTCAATTGCGGTTTTCTAGCCGCATTTCACTCATTTGCTTGCTAGATCTTGACAGCTTAAGTCATTTTTTGTTTTTAAACAAAAAAAAAGTTCAGACGCATTAAATATGCCGTTGTGTGTTTTAAGATATTGCACTAATAATTCAACTAATACGGCGAAGTGCAAATGAATAACTTTTCATCGGTGAGTAACTAGATAATCATTTTAAAATATAATTTGAACAAAATATTTGGTGGTCGTCATGTTGTGACATCTTTCATATAGACTAAAAATTAAGATGTGACAATTTGTGTAACAAGTGTAGGTAGAATTAGCTGACGTTTCTTTTTAAAGAGGAAAATAATAATCTAACATAAATTAATCCATTCTATCCATTCATTCTAATTTTAATTATTGTTATTTTTTTATTTTTTTTGGTCTCCTACCACGGCTGTGTTCTTTTTAACAGTTTGGCTGCCAGAGAACGAGACACAATAGAAAATGTATTGTTTGTCGGGCATCTGGCAGTTAAGGTGTTAACCCAAAGGTTGACTGGTAGAGAATGCCTTGCTGCATTAAGTCCGCCTATTTATCACCATTGTACATGAAGTTTAAATAAATATTTAGAAAAAGAACTGACTGTGGTTATTCAATGAAAAAAGATAAAAAATGAAAGATGAAATAACAATTATTACATAATGTAAGACTTAATTTACATTTTATTTATTTAAGGTTTATTATTATAATAAAAAGTACAGAAGATTCGTGTTTCAAGCAAATTGTAAAATTCCCTATTCCGATTAGATATTTTTAGGGTTCCGTAGCCAAATGGCAAAAAACGGAACCCTTATAGATTCGTCATGTCAGTCTGTCTGTCTGTCTGTCCGTTCGTATGTCACAGCCACTTTTTGCCGAAACTATAAGAACTATGCTGTTTAAACTTGGTAATTAGATGTATTCTGTGAATCGCATTAAGATTTTCACACAAAAATAAAAATAAAACAATAAATTTTGGGGGTCCCCATACTTGAAACTAAAACTAAAAACATTTTTTTTCATCTAACCCATACGTGTGAGGTATCTATGGATAGGTCTTTAAAAATGATATAGAGGTTTCTAAAATCTTTTTTTCCAAACTTAATAGTTTGCTCGAGAGACTCTTCCAAAGTGGTAAAATGTGTGTCCCCCCCCTGTAACTTCTAAAATAAGAGAATTATAAAACTGAAAAAAATATATGATGTACATTACTATGTAAACTGCCAGTAAAAATTGGTTTGAACGAGATCTAGTCAGTAGTTTATTTTAAAACGTCATAAATCGTAAACCGCAATTTACCAAGTACGGAATCCTTCGTGCGCGAGTCCGACTCGCACTTGGCCGGTTTTTTAACTTATTGTAAGCGCATTTGACTTATACTTTAACAGTCGGTTATTTCAACTATTAATAAATTTTGAATTGGCGTGTGTGTATGACTAGATATATGAATGTGTGTGAAGCAAAAGAAGTATGTACGGATCGTAGCAGGTGGCGTTCAGTAGTTTCTGCCAACCCACATGGGAAAAAGGCGTGAGTTTATTTATGTATGTAATAAATTTTGAAAAAGCGAAAATTCTAATGAAGCTTGTTAGGTATAAAGCTATGTCGCTACTGTAGTCAGTCAGCAAATTAGTCTATATGAATGACAAGGTGTTGCAGAACGTTGTACGAAACGCGTAAGCGCCATGAAAATCACGGCGCTTCCGTCTTAAATTACACCTTAGAAGCGCTCTAGCGCTGCATGTTTATATTGTTTTGTTAGACGACTAATTATTGTTTCAGCGCTGCAGCGAATTTTTAGTTTAAACTCGTGTCAAAATGTACAAAATGGAGCATGTATTTTGCTTAGGATAGCTTCTCTAGTACGTAGTACATATTATCTCAAATGGAAAAAAATTAGGGAACTTCGAAGAAAAATCTGATTTATCAATACTGGTATCTCTCAGTAAAATATACGTCCGTTCACGCCCCCGTACGTACTTTGTGGCGAAGGTTTTGTAAAAACTACAAAAAAAATACTGGATTTTTCCAAATGTCCAGTTAGTGGACGTATTTTTCATAACATGATAATTATTGAGCGGAGTAGTCATGTTTCTGATATCTCTCTTCTGACTATGACAGCGTTAAGTAACCATGTGTGTTCCTATCCCGTATACCTCTTTTGTTGTGAGTACCTGTGTATATTTCAGTATCATTTTATGTCTATATATAACTTTAAAAGGTACAAGTAAAAGTGGAAGAAACTCTCGTGTGTGACGTAATTGTCCTTGCGATGCACTGGAATGGCTACAGATATGGAATGGAATGGATACACAATGAAGATGGTTGACTGAACTTGAAGTTATTGAGCAATATTTTTCTGCAAGCAATTTTATTTAAAGGAACCTCGTTTCTGTGTGTTAATTTCGGATGAACTGTAATTGAACGTGTATTATAATTGAAATATTACGAGAAAACCAAAGAAACGGAAAATGTTGATGCAATTATGGAATTATCCATTTATTGATAGATGCAAGGGTTTTTATAATGATCCTGGTACTAGTATGTTATTTTTAATACACTGACTACTAATAATATGACTTTATGAATTTTATATGTTTGAATTAATTTTGAATTGTGAATTTACTTTTCAAATTTTGGTCTTGCTGAAATAATCTTGGCTTGGTAATAAGTTATTACTACTGAATACCATGGCAATATAAAGCACGAAACTGAGAGAACAGGAAATAATAGGTTGGCCAAATGATTCTTTTATTAGACCGATTTATCGTTCAAACTGATATAAATACTATGATGTCTAAATATCGCACATTCCAAAAAAGTTCTCACATATTCTAGACCAGGAACTAGCAGTTTAAGTTCACCTGTTTAAAAACTTCCTCTCGCAAGATAAACATGATGTCTCACAACCCCATACGATTCATTTTATTGCCTCACCCATTTTTATGGTTATCTCTAACGTGTTTATAGTTTATCACTAGTCGTAAACTGTTAACAAAATTCAGTAAGTAAGATAGTTTGGGTACGATTCAACGAATGTTGTGATCTCGTTTAATAATAGTGTTAGTGAATATTTCCATTATTGATTTACAATAAAGATTCGTATGGATAAATAGATAAAATTAGGAATCTACGCTATCAACGAGACTTTTAACCAAAAAAATGCACAATTCTGAGATAGGTTCGAGACATCCAAATGTTCTGCCTTCAAGTCGTTACTTGCTTCAAAAAGCCAGAGATTCACTAGACAAGTGACTTTCTATTAATAGACTAGTGCTGAAGCCTTTGAAAATGGTAAAAAGTGACTAAAAATAATAGTTGGATGTGTAATTGGGTGATTTTTAATTATCTATACTTATTGTTTATGTTTTAAAAGCAAGTCGATTTCAAATTTGGATTAATTTGTGTTTTGACATTTCTATGAAAGAAAATTCTAGGCATTGGTTTTTGAGAATTGTTTAGAGCGTGTTGTAATTTAGGAGTCAATGTTATTTTAGAAAGATGTATGTTATATTAAAGTTATTGTAGAAATGAATTAATTGAGTGAGTGCGTGAACTAAAAGGCGTTTTTCTACTGGATGTATTACCCAATATGTATTTAATCCCGGAGGGGCACCCAAAATTTTCATAAGAGGTCATGGGCCCAGCACGCTTCCACTGCGCATGAAAAATGGGAACAATGGATATAAGATTTGGGATCCGGTGGGTTTGAAGATTTATCTAAATTTTTTAAAGAAGAAGAGGAGCTGGAAGAACAAAATGAGAATAGAAATGTCAAAACAGCTGATAGTGGTTGTCAAGTTGAGAGGGGAAGTTTTTATAGAGAAAATCAGAAGAAGAAGAGAGATGTTGAAGCAACGGAGGAGGAGGAGTTTTCTATTTTAGAAGAAGAACGAAATGGTGTCAGAAGTTGAGCGAAATGTTTTTGAAGATAGTATTGTTGAAGAATTATTGGATAATAATTTTAGAAGAGAAGTTAATTTGGAAGATAGTAGTTAAGAAGTGAATAATGGAATGAAATTGAAGATAATAGTAAATTTACGAAATCTTTCGATTGCGCTTAATCTCACCCAGCTGGTGCAGGGGACTACGAGGGTGCCGGATGTTGATTCGCATACGGCCAACTGCTTGGACCTTCTGCTGACAACAGATCCAGACCGATACTCAGTGTCGATATCATCAGCTTTGGGTAGTTCCGACCAATGTCTGGTGAAGTCTGTATCCGTATACTCACCGCCCGATCCTAGCCCGAGAGGCACCCGGCGGGTTTGGCGGTACAGGTCAGCAGATTGGGATGGGATGCGATCTTTCTTCGCATGCTATCCTTGGCGGCCCACTTGCTTCTCTTCGGAAGATCCATCGTCATGCGCTGACGCCGTCACTGATGTGTTGCGGCAGGGGATGGAGTACTACATTCCATTCTCTGACGTAGCGCTTTCCGGTGTTGAACGACCATGGTTTGGTGCCGAGTGCAACCGCGCAAATGCAGTTAAACACAAGGCTTACCTGGCATGGGTCGACGCTCGTGTGCACAAAGCGAGTGACGTTACTCAGAAGAAGAGAGCCTTCAATAGGGCTGCCAAGTCCTGCAAAAAGGCGATGCGGAGGGCACGTTTTGACCATATTAGCAGAATCGGGAACAAACTAGCTTCATACCCTGCTGGTAGCAAAGCATTTTGGTCCCTGGCTAAGTCGGTTGAATCAAACTTCTGTCGCCCCTCACTACCACCACTGCTGAGACCCGACGGGTCACTGGCCCACTCCGCCGAGGACAAGGCAAACTTGTTTGCCTCCCTTTTTGCGGAATCTTCACGTCTGAACTCTGATGGCGCGCGGCCCCCTCCGTCTCCTGTTGGATGTGGGACGAGTATTTCGGGTATTCGCATCCATCAGAGGGAAGTCTTTAGGGTGTTGCGTAAACTTGACGTGAACAAAGCTAGTGGCCCCGATGGGATACCGGCAATTGTACTAAAAACTTGTGCGCCTGAATTGTCTCCGATCCTGACACGCCTATATCGCCTTTCGATAGTGACTGGAAAGGTTCCGAAGGCTTGGAAGCAAGCTAACGTTCAGCCCGTGCCCAAAAAGGGTAGTCGGGCTGACCCGGCCAACTACAGACCTATCTCGGTAACGTCCATCCTCTGTAAGAGTATGGAACGTGTGCTGAACAATAAGCTCCTGGCATACCTAAAAGACAACGATATCCTCAGTGACCGCCAATACGGCTTCCACCGAAATCGGTCAACTGGGGATCTTCTAGCGTATGCCATTCACGTCTGGAGTGAGGCCATAGAGAGGCATAGGGAAGCGCTTGCTGTCTCCCTTGACATCTCGAAGGGTTTCGACAGTGTCTGGCATGAGAGCCTTATTGGTAAGCTTCCTTCCTTCGGTCTGCCTAGTGGTCTGTGTGATTGGATTGCTGATTTCCTGAGGGATCGGTCCATCCGAGCGGTTATCGATGGCTGCTCGTCCGGTCAGTTAGGTATTAACGCCGGAGTGCCTCAGGGGTCGGTGCTCTCGGCTACACTGTTTTTGCTGCACATAAATGACCTGCTAAAACCCGGAACCTTTGGGTACGCAGACGACAGCACGGTTGCTGAGAGATACGTGTCCGGTGCATGGGCTACTGGGCCTGAGATCCGGTCTCTCCGGGAGGCCATGGTTGGGCGCTTGAACCTGTCTTTGGAGGCAGTCTCCGAATGGGGCGATGCTAATCTAGTCAGTTTCAATGCTGCTAAGACCCAGGCGTGTCTTTTTTCCGCAAAAAAGAGCCTATTCCACCCGGCTCCATCTTTCCGTGGTGTAACCGTGCCGATAACGGACCATCTCGACCTTCTTGGTGTTACGTTAACATCGACCCTCAATTTTGGTCCTTTCATTGAGGCAAAGGCTCAGTTGGCTGCAAAAAAGTTGGGGATCCTTGCAAAGGTGAGACGGTACTTCACGCCTGAACAGCTGCTCAAATTGTATAAAGCGCAAGTTCGGTCATGCATGGAATACTGCTCTCACCTCTGGGACGGATCTGCCAAATATCAACTTGATGCACTTGAGTCGATTGACAAACGGGCCAAGAGGCTTATCGGTAACGATGCACTGGTCACCTCAAAGCTCCAGAGCCTTGAACATCGACGCCAAGTGGCCAGTCTGTCGGTTTTTTATCGGTTACATTTCGGGGAGTGTGCGATGGAACTGCACAATTTGATTCCACCTAGCCCTTTTCATCACCGGACAACAAGACGTACGGCAATGCGCCACCAGTACATGGTGGACATGCCACCCATACGTACAAAACGTTTTGCGAATACTTTCATTGTACGCACAGCTAAGGAGTGGAATTCCCTGCCGGAGTCTTTGTTTCCTGATAGCTACAATCTTGGGGTCTTTAAGTCAAGAGTGAATAGGTTACTTCTAGGCAAGCGTGCTTCACCGTCGACCACATCATCACTTACCATCAGGCGAGATAGTGGTCAAACGCGAGCCTATAGATAAATAAAAAAAAAAAAAAAAAAAGAGCGTGTTGTTATTTAGGAGTCAATGTTATTTTAGAAAGATGTATGTTATATTAAAGTTATTGTAGAAATGAATTAATTGAGTGAGTGCGTGAACTAAAAGGCGTTTTTCTACTGGATCCCAATATGTAATTAATCCCGGAGGGGCACCCAAAATTTTCTTAAGAGGATGAAACCCATTGTAAAAGGAAGAGAATATAACAAAAATGAAAGGAAAAATAATTTACTTGCGATCTGAGGTCGGGAAGTGCAAGGGGGTGAGTTTTCAAGGGTAGAAAACGGTTTATCTCGATTTCCGCCAAAACTACAAGGCCTATGGAAAAAATTTTGAACGCAAAGTTAGGTAATAAAAAGATCTACAACTTTTGGATTTACATTTTTTTCACATCTCATTTATATCAAAAATACAAATAGCCAAGTTTTTGGTTTTTATTTTTATCTTTTACATAAAAAATTTTTTCACATGGCATTTGGTGAAAACTTACCTTTTAATGTCCCAAACACACTGTAATTTTTTGATTAAAAATATTCATTTTATCACCTAATTTTGACTTAATATTGAAAAATCACCCTAATTTTGAATCGAAATTTCACACATCATAATATCTGTATTTTTTTTAAAGTCGGTGGGCTTTTTGTTCGTGGAAATCTGTACTTTCTGATGGTTTAAAAAATATACATTACAAAAAGGTGAAAGGGAGTTTTTTGGCAAGTCGATTAAATAAAAATTAAGCTAATAGCTTCTGGGTTTTCAATAACTTTTGAATATCTACGTTAGTAACAGATGCAATCACCACCACACGCAAAACAATAGAAATGTAAACGCAAAAACGTAGAACGAGACTCGCACTAATTGGTATATCCAGTGTATCGATAGTTAAAAAAGAACAACAAAAAGATTAGTCTACGTCGACTGCAAATGTACTATCGGCAGGTTCATTAGTGCACTAGCTGTGGAAGTTAATACAGTTAGTACAATTAGGCGCAGGACCGTGTGCACCTGGCCTAGCCGCAAACAAATTGGGCCTACGCTTTGCCTAGAGCGTGTTAGCGCTCGGATACAGTTATAAACGACGGTTTAATTCAAATTAAAAGTCGGTGTGCTGGCTGGTTATCTATTGGATTTGTGATGTGATATTTGTTTTGGGGTCATTGGGAAAATATTATGAAAGGACAATAATGGACATTTCCGTTTAAGAATAAATTTATTTTTTCTTGAAAACACAGACTTGACAGCTAAATTGACAGAATCGAGTATTTCTTCTTTTTTCCTCCTAAGTAGAAACAGAACAGAAAAAAAGAAGGAAAAGAAGAAGACTTTTTCTTCTTTGCCTTCTTTTTTCTGTACTATTAAAGAAACCCGAATAATACTATTTCAGAAAAGTACTCATATTACCAAGATATCTCTCACTAAAGGCCCGAATTAAGTACATTTTTCTCCTTTACCAAATAAAAAAGAGAGGTGTCTTATGTACACTCGAATAAGAGTTCGTTTCATTTAATTTATAGTATCGTAAAATATGACGAAACTGAAATAACAATACAGCTGATGCACAGTGAAAAAACACGATAGCGGCTGCTAGCGTATGTAAGTACTGTAAGTATCTAGTCAGCGCGCGCTCGTACGTCTTCGGTTTTCTTCGTGCGCCTTCGGCTCTCTCCTTTAGCGTCTCCCTTTTGTGCGGATTTTCGCTTGTACTATCTTGAAAAATAATTTATCATCATCATCATCTTCCTGCCTTGGTCCCATGTTACTTGGGGTCGGCACAACGTTTTCGTCTTCCGTACCGTCCTGTCCGCCGACACGCTAGTACAGACTCCCTTTTCTTTCCTCACACAGTGCCTCCATCTTTTCTTTGGCCGCCTCCTCCCTCTCCATCCATCCGCATTATCCACGCAAAATAGTAAAAGACGTTTTTTTATTTATATTTTTGAATATGACAATTGACAATTTTATTTATATTTGAGAATATCAAAATTGACGGCAAGCTGAATCAATTGAAATCAGAACTATAACAAGCAAAAAGGAACTCCGTTCCAATAACCGAAAAATCATAAATAAATATAAAAATCACAATTCAAACAATCAATCACTGGCAATACTGCCAGTCTTTTGGGCGCTTTGCAGAAATATATCGATAAGCAAGAGAACTTAGACTCCTAGGTGTATTTAGTTGTTATATATGCGCGTAATTAGGTTTAGTATAGTTACGCAAATAAAGAGTTACAAAATCAAGTAAATCTACTCATTTCTCCCCATCCTTTGACTCAAGTTTCATCAGTTCCATTCAGTTATTCGATCACTTCATTCTGCCACAGTTTCTTATTTTCCTCGAGACGGAACTTAGTAAGTGTCTTCATATCTTCAAAGGGACGCGCCTTTTGTTACAAAGAATACCGACGCGCGACGTACAGACAGACGCACTCGTATCTTGGAATTTTGTGAAAGTTACACTGGAATCTTGTGAGTGAGGCATGTTATTGTACTTTTTTTGACGAGTGTACCTACTAAGTGTGTTCATTAGGTATACACTCATTCGTTACACGTGTTATTACATGGGTGAAGTATATATTTCGTTATAATATAGTACCTGTCTTTATCGTGCAAAAAATAAAGTCCTTTTATATAAATAGGTTTTAGATAACCTAAACCATAATGTATATGTATAATAATTGAGAATAGAAGCGGAGTCAAGTACCAAGAAAGTATCGGTAGTAGGTTTGTACCTGATGAAGTTTTAATATCACGCTTGTATTCTCAAAGGGTAGTCGTTTGATATGTATATGTCCTAAATAATAGGAGAGGAGGAAAATATCGTGAGGAAACATGGACTTATAGTTAGTATTTGTAAGTTTGTGCTCCATTGGCATAATTGCTGTAAGGTGTTCCAGTGCGTGGTTTTTTTTTTTAACGATCGGCTCGCCTTTGACCACTATCTCGCCTGATGGTAAGCGACAATGTGGTCGACGGTGAAGCACGCTTGCCTAGAAATACCCTATTCACTCTTGACTTAAATACCCCAAGGTTGTAGCTATCAGGAAACAAAGTCTCCGGCAGGGCATTCTACTCCTTAGCTCTGTGCACACAAAGAATGTATTCGCAAAATGCTTTGTTCGTATGGGTGGGATGTCCACCATGTATCGGTAGTGCATTGCCGTAGGTCTTATTGTCCGATGATGTTAATGGCTAGGCGGCATCAAATTAAGCAGTTCTATTGCACTTATTAAGAATCGGACCTACCTTACCTAGGACTTCATACTCACCAGTAGCGCCCATTTTCATGTAACCTCTTTAATTGAATAGATTACTTCTGAGCAAGTGTGCCTTATCGTCGACAACACCATCGCTTATCATCCAGCGAGATAGTGGTCAAACGATTGCAGTTAAATAAAAAAATAGATAGGTACTCCAACTGACCAATCTATTGCTCACTGATATCTAACTATCAAAGTTGTGTTCCAGAAATAAACAAACGAGTTTTGGTTTTTCGGCAGTAGAGTAACTTATACGGTACAAAAGATGAAATATGTTTTTCGTCCCGGAAAATTAAAACATTACTGAGGTCAGAACAGTGATTATTTAATCTACCATGTGGACTGTGCTCACCAACGATTTAAGTTCTTTAATGTAAACTTTTCGTGTATTTATTCTCTGTGTGAATTTCCTATTCATATGAGTATAAAGTGAATGCGAAATGTGTTTGCCCTGTATTTGCATTTCGCATTTGTGAATATTTTAACACACAGACAGTGTAAACGTTTACAATCAACAGGGCAATTCAAATAAATATACTAATTTCCTAATTACCTCTGCGATAGTTGTAATCGTTGGATTTAGGTGAATAGTTCTGTAGATATGGTAATGACGCATTTGCTGTGTTACGCTGCGCTACGCAACGCAGTGAAGTTGGTAAACTACGAAATGACGGGACGACGCACCGATTCTGTACGGCTTTGACGACCTATAGCGTCATAATGTAAGCCAAGTTTAAAAACATAGTGTCTGACTTTTTATAGACCTACAATGTGGCTGCAAATACGCAATAGTGGGGCTACTCTCTATACACCAATGGTGCACGGCATTCCTACTTTTAATTCTAATTAACTACATTATTCGTTGAGTATAAAACGTAAACGTTCATTAGAATATGCTAGGCATCAACTTTAATGGCGAGTACATCACTCACCTTCGGTTTGCCGACGATATAGTACAGTCACGAATGAGACCATGGAGGAACTTAGTACAATGCTCGATTACCTCAGTAGAGCTTCCGAAAGACTGGGTCTACAAATGAACATGGACAAAACCAATGTGATGTTGAACGCCCATGCTGCAATCACTCTTATCAAAGTTGGAGACCCTACACTTGAAGTTGTGGACGATCGATTATGTCTACCTGGGACAAACGGTCCAGTTAGGTAGATCCAACTTCGAGGAAGAGGTCAACCGTCGAATCCGACTCGGCTGGGCAGCGTTCGGGAAGTTGCGCGGTATTTTCTCGTCCAACTTACCACAGTGTCTCGGGACAGAGACGTGGTCGTTCACAATGGGCCTCATCAGAAGGCTTAAAGTCACACAAACGGCAATGGAGAGGGCTATGTTCGGTGTTTCCTTGCGTGATCGAAACAGAAATGAAGACATCGGCAAGAGGACCAAGGTTATCAACACAGCCCGAAGAATTGCCAAACTTAAGTGGCAGGGCGTACCGTAAGACGCAGCGTTGGATGGCCTTCCTCTAGGTGGAGCGACGACCTGGTCAAGGCTGCGGGCGTCCGGTGGATGCGAAACGCACAGAACCGATCAGTGTGGCGACGCTTGGGGGAGGCCTATGTCCAGCAGTGCACGTCTTTCGGCTGAAATTATGTTATGATGAAACATGTGAGAATTATAAATTTTATAATTCTCACATGTTTCATATATTTTCCCACACGACGGGTTTGAAAGAAAAAACAAATTGGGCCCCCACAATAGTGCACCCAAAATACGCCAATTTTCTATTTTCTCTAAAATAGAAATAGACTGATAAACATATTACCCTCCTTCGGCAGTCGGGTAAATACCACCCTATTAGGATAGCACCACAGCAAAATTCCAACGCCTGCATGGCATTTTCCTTATTTCAAAATTTTCCTTGTACAGTAACTACTCTCGAAGGAAACCGCCGGTAAACGATAGGGTGGTTCTATACTTAACTAGAAACATGTGCCGACACCACAGCATTACACTTCCTCGACGTTTTGTAGCAAGTACTTTAAGTCGGTCAAACCGGGTAATAGGGCTTGTGGTTAAAAATTATGATGACGGAAAAGTTAACAAGAAAGTGGCGCCAGTTCATTAAGATTTTTCTCAATGGTGTGATCTGTAAAAATATTTTTATAGGCATTATAAAACTTTCTCGCAAGAATCAAATTTTATATTTTTTTCTGTATTTATAACTGTCCACAAATCCGAACATGGACTTACATATTGCTAAAACTTATCAATAAAACAAATCAGTTACTTAATTTGGATTTAATAAGCTCACTAATACCAAACTAACAAACACGACTAATTGACTCTGTAGACAGATGTCTAACATCTGAACAGGCTCTCATTAGGTGACTGATCCGAGAGAGATTTATTTTGTTGTTGCTCATGTGAAAATATTGATCTTTTTATATGTATTATTAAATTCTAATTGATTTTTTTTGTACTGTAATGATTTTAAAATTGATTTTGGATTAAATTTTTTTTGCCGGTGAGTATGTGAGATTATTTATTTGCTTATAAATTACTATTGTATATATTTTCTTATTTTTATTTGAATGATTTGGAATTATGATTATTATCATGATTATTTCATTATCGCCTATGTGAAATTATTAATCTTTTTATATTTATTATTTAATTTTCTTTTCGACATCGTAATTTTAATTTTGATGGAATGGGTTTTAAAAAGGAATTTAGATTATTGTTATTATATTTTTTCTTTTGTTGTTGGAATACTGCGCGTATTGTGTTGCAGTTCCTTTCTATGGAACCCTTACAACATTGAACCCTGTGCTTTATACCGGTGGTATCCATTTTTTTCTTTTGAAGTACTACGTTTTAAAAGAACAGTTCAGGAACTTAAATTCAAGTTGGAAGCATTATCTTGTAGCAGTGAGTAAGGTAATGTGCTGG
The DNA here is from genome assembly GCA_949775005.1 of Orthosia gothica. Classification (NCBI taxonomy): domain Eukaryota; kingdom Metazoa; phylum Arthropoda; class Insecta; order Lepidoptera; family Noctuidae; genus Orthosia; species Orthosia gothica. Next base: position 13,210,180 of record OX459054.1, on the reverse strand, counting down.
CAAAATAATTTGCGCCTTTTCTGTGCTGTTAATGCGTCCCCTAATGCCATGTTTGAAATTCAAAACTTTTATTTTTTCATCAAAAAACTCGTTGAGAAAAACTTGGTTTGGGGTTCTGTAGAGATAATGTAAAATTAGTTTCGGTAGATGTTATTTAAACGCACGTTTTCTTTTTTATAAAATTATATTGTGTCAAAAACATATGAAGCACTGTCATCACAACTATAAATCTTCACAAAACGTTCAAGGTTAAGCAAAAAAAAAAAAAAACCAGTTAATGCAACATATTTTTTGTCTAGTTTACAAAGAGTTATGTCAAATTTACTTAGTTAAGTTTATGCGAGCCAGATACGAATCCAGACTGCGAGCTGCTAGTAAAAATGTCTAGATGGGAAAACTCAACCAGACTTTCGCTCAATCAAGCAAGAATAATCTATACGTACATTACTATCTACTGAACCCTTTAATTAAAATAGCGCCTGTCTTAGCAATATTAACGCAACCGCTTCACAGAATGGCAGTTTTTAAATCAACAAAAAACATACTTTTTGTTCACCCTTTTTAACGCTTCATTTAATTCAAAAGTAAATGAATTTATGTACTAAGTTGGAGAAGTTTGGAACATTTTGTAGGCGTGCAAATAAAACAAGCGCAAAATAAATTTAAACACTGTCGTCTCAGAGTGGTAACGTTACCATAAAAAGTTCAGTCAATGTTTTACTTTTTGTGAGCCAGTGTAACTTTTGGCTCTAGAACTTCCTTAAATAGTCTTATACTTTTTAGCATTATGTAATTTCAGAATAACACTTTCTTGCATCCTTAAGGCATTTAACGCTAAACGAATTTAAATCACTGTACTATTTCTATCAATCAATCAATGTTCAATTTTTCTTCTCTAAATAATGCGCGTTATTGCGATCAATATATAGGATTTATTCCAATATACATAATTTATCAAATCACACGCGCCTAGAGATACTCTGGCGCCCTGATCATTCTAAATACGAATTACTCTAAATTTCACTTAGACCGTAACAATTTATAGAAAGAACGTAACCTTGTTACAATATGTAATTAATGATTTCTGTTTCAAATGTTAAAATTATCAAAATATGAAACAATCAGAATTTACCAAATACACAAAAAAAAATTACAGACCCGACCACTAAAATTGATCTCTTTTCCAAAAGCCCCTCGCAGATAATTTTACACTTTCAAAAGGAAATAGACTATTATTTGAGCGTGACATTACCTAACAGCGGGGAGATAAGAGTTAAATGGCCGAATAAACACAGATCACGAGGCTTTTATTGCAATACATTACACAGATTGCGTAGGAGAGTGTTGACTGTTGGCACCAAATAGTTTATGTCGGCAGCTGTTGAAATGTGTTGGGAGGTTTTTTGAACGTGCCCGATCAGTTAATGGTGTACGTGATTGTTTAAGTGTAGTCACAGAGAAAATATGAGGCGTGAGCATTGTTTTACGAAGGTTCATTTGTTTTTTTTTCTGAAAATTTGTGAAAAATATTACGTATCCTCTTTATAGTGGATTTTTTAACAGGTTTATCGTGGTATAATCATTGACGCCAAATATAGTGATAACTTTGTCACTCATTCTTTGTATTATATTTTATTTTGCAGTAAACTTGTGAGCACCTAAAATAACTTAACAACTGCTATTCAGTAAGTTTTCTTTTAGTAAGCTATGCCAGGTTTGTAGGTGCTTCTCAGAGATATCTTCAAAGCCATGTTTAACGAGTTAAAATTTATTGCAATATTTTATAACCCTAAACTAGTGACGGATCATCGTTTCTTTACGTTTGTAAATAAAATATTTACTACTAACATCATGGTTTATGGTTTACATCAAATTCAAACTTTTTAAATGTTGATGTATTTTTTATTAAATCGTTAGACTAAAAAACGCTACGTTTTACGTTCTTTAAAAAGTTATACAGTTCCAGATACTAGGTTTATTTCATTTTTGTAGACGTAATGTCAAACATCTTTAAGTCTACTCGAAACATAAAACGGTAGAGTAAACGTTATTTATGGTATAAAATGTTGAAATCACTAGGTATCTTGGCGAATGAATTTATGACCGTGGGCATGGCGATAGCAGCATGTTCTACTGCTAATCCTCAAACATCAGTATGGAAACAATATTTTTTTAATAGAGAATGACCGGCTGAGAATGCTATATGGTCTTAAGTCCGCCTTGTGCATTTAATCTGATTTTTTTCGGCCAATCCACTTCTCAGTTTTGCTGGGGTTGGGTTTCCTTCTAAGTCTGTACCAGAGAGCTCTGTTCTAGGTTATCTAAGTACTTAACTTTTCTTTCTGCACCTCTTTCAGCAAATTTGACCGCTCTCTCTTCTTTGATATTAGTAAATAAATACACATTAGTACACAAAAATTTACCCATTTCCTAACTTATCAGTACTTTGCCAGGAACTAGTCCTCCAAAATATTGACACGCATTATTAATCCATCTTCTTCACGACATTCACCCTATTCAAACTCGGTTATCTATGGCAAACTTGACCCACTTTTGTTGAATTTATTTATAGGTTTCAATGTATATTCAGCGTCAACGATTGAGTCAAGGGCCCACGGTGTTTGCGCACCTACGATTCTCACCAGACACTTCAAAACTCTTGAGATTTCGGTTTATTGAGGATGGAATGAGAATCTTGCGAGTGGAAGGGCGTATAATGAGAATTTGTCGGCGTATTGAGCAATATTTCGAGCCTGAAATAAGTGCTGGAAGGATCTATTCTTGGAGGAGGATTGTTCGAGGGAATTTATAGAATATAATTTCGAATAGCGTAATGTAAGTGGGTTTTGAAAAAAAATCCTACGCAATTCATAAATAGATGAACAGAAACGTGTTTGTGTGTTGTTACAAATGTATTTTACATTTGATAACATTATTGAATTAAATGTAAAAAGATAACTTTCTAAAAATATATTGTTGTCAAAATTTTATGGTCAAATATACTTATACTTATCATCTCATCTGAACCAGCACCCCAGAACATTGTCCCTAATGTCATCTTCACTACTAGTCCGTACTAAAACCCGATTATGTCAAACAGTAATGTTACAAATGATTTATAACAGTACCAGTTGATTTGTTACTGGGAAACCGCAGATCATCACTATGTACATAGTTGGGACGTTTTGAAACAGATAAATAGGCTTTGTTAACAGATATCCTTGTTAAATGTTCTGATGTTCATTTAGTTCGAGGGAATAATCCAACAATACTGTAAATATCCGGCTAGTTTGGTACATTGAGGCACGTGTGCTTCTCCGTGATATTTTTATTTTATGTTATAAACATCATAGCTAGAATAAGTATTTATTATTATAAATATGTTTCATTATAGATAATATAAGACTGACTGTCACTCTACGGCTGCATTTCTATTTGTTTTCTAAATTCAGGCAGCCCCTATATATCTTTCAACCAACCTGCATGTGTAGCAAAGTTCAACAGATAAGCTATATATATATAGAACTTACTAAATTATAAACAAGTTTGATTTCAGCGAAATAATTCGATGTTTGTTTAATAGTAATAAAACTATTCCCACTGACATCGATGTCGACGAATTTTTTAATGCACGCTTTTCTGTGCAAGCTCTTTATCGTCTCCCTTTTGTATTTGTACATAGGTTTGTTTTTGTTTTTAGAATATTCAATTGTATATATGTTAATAAAGTCATGGTTTAACAGACAAAAAATAATAATAAATGACATTAAATTGGTATCAAAGCAGAGGTGACACCAGTAGTGAAACAATTTTAACTACACTGGATTGATAATGAGATTAAAAAATATCAGACCGCTTAGTAAAAAAAAATGTGATGCTACTGGTGTATTTAAACTTTAACTAGGATACATAGCAAACAATTTATCAATCTGTTCTTTCCGCTTCACAACAGTAACTAAAGTGCCTAGGAATTGGCTTCTAAAAAGAGCCAAGGCTTTTACAAAATAAATGGCAACATTTCACGTAACCGAGTGAACCTATTTTGTTACAAATCCACCGTGTGTTTTGTACAAAAATAATTTGTTTGTATGTAGGGATTTCATGTTCAAACAGATTGTGAATGTAGGAATATATTTATGCTCAGTTTATGGATTTTAAAGATAAACATGGCAATAACTTATACGTTACAATTATTTTGATAAGTTACAGTGCTAATGTAATTCTTATGTCTTAATAGGTTTTTGTTTTTCTTTTGTCTAATTCGTCTTCTTTTTTTTAACCCACGACAGAAAAAGAGGGGTGTTTTATGTTTGACGTGTGTACCTGTGTGTTTGTGTATACATGTATGTGGCAGTTTATCTATCTGTGGAATCATAGCTCCTAAACGTGTGAACCAATTTTGATTTCGACTACTTATGTTTGAAAGGTGACTTTATCGAGAGTGTTCTTAGCTATGTTTGATGAAAATCGGTTTATTCGTTCAAAAGTTTAGGCGTTTTACTGTTTGAATCGGTCTGTTTTCACATGATATTGTGTCATAATCACGGGTTCAATAAATTGTCGATCGAAGCGTGTCTGCTACTAGATATGTAGCATGAATTAAAATGTGTCGTGGGTTTATTCGCATTATTTCTGGTTGGTGGCAACGAATGACGAGGGTAGAAATTTGAGCAAATTGATACCTAGAAATAAGGGTAAACAAATTTTGTTTTGTTGTCTATAACCTACTTATTAAAAATAATACGAGATTTATGCAAAACTTCAGCTTGAGTCAAGTATCTCATAAGTTTTAAGCAACTACATTTTTCATTTTAATTTACCCAACACAAGGCTGGAATATCATAAAATATTTCCAAGTTTGCCGGTAGTGGTTATTGTTTCCATAGTTACGGAAGAATACGAGCATTTTCTGTCATGGTCGCCCGTTATTTCATCTGTTACTTCATATGGAAGCTTCTACCAACATGCTTTTAGGTTTTTACGAGAAAATTTTCACCCCGAGGCACGCGTACGAAAAGATTGCAAAATGAAACCAGCTTTTGGAGATATACTTTAACCTGAGAGGATTTAAGAAACACCAATTTTCGTTAGGAAAAATTGCCTTGGTGCCTAGTTTTTTGGATGGCCTGAAGTCACCAAAAGCCAATAGGAATTATAGTCATCAATCAAGCTGCCTAGCCTTTTCATAACTATGTTGGGATCAGCTTCCAGTCTAACCGGATTCAGTTGAGTACAAGTATTTTACATGGAGCAACTGCCTATGGCACGGAGGAAACTCGCTATGTAAAGATGGTCACCCATCCACAGATCAACCTCGGCTAGCGTTGCTTAACCTTGAAGATCGACCCGTGCGGCTTTTATAATTTACGAGCTCCTCTCCTCCGGAATTATAGTCATCATCATCATAATAGTTTTTCCTCCTGTGGCAACACTACAGCTAACAGCTGATTTGAATTTGTCCTAACAATTTTAATTTTAAATATTAATTTTCCTTCATAATAAGGCCTATTTCCAATCTATTAACTAGTTTAATACGTAATTAAGTGTATTGTGTTAAATTTTGGGCACCAAGTGCAAAATAAGTGTAAAAATTTTCATTGTGTTTCGTTGACAGTTACCGGCTCAAGCGATTAGTGAATGTTGTATTTTTTCGTCGCGGTATCAGGTACAATACTATATATTTTACTTGATATTGAATTGCTTGCGTTCTAATATTTTGCCTAAGATTAATTGGATCACATTATTACGGTTACAAGTTGATGTCGGTGACCTATAAAACGTAAACATAACCTTAATTAGTTTGGTGACAGAACTTCTTTCTTTACTATCTAAATTTCATTTTCCGTTCAACTAATCATCTGTTACTCAATCAACTACTCTTTTCCAACCTCTTTTCTCTTCTCTTTAATCATGATTATGACTCGCAGCGCGCGGGCTCGCCTAGAAGAGTCCAAACTCAGTCAGGCTTTGAGCGAATTAAAAGCGTCTAAGGAGCTCTGTGACCAACTGATTAGGGAAAAGGATGAGAACGAAATAGAGTTCCTTAGTGTCCTTGACAGGAATAGCAAACTGAAAACGGAAATGGCTCAGTTATATACTCAACACACTGCCATAGCAGCCCGGGACAGGCTCCAAGTTGTTGTGGACGGGTTCAGCCAGTGTAGCAATGAGTATGAACAAGCTCTTAGTCACATTTTTTTTATTACAACAGTAGCTACATGAGGCTCAAAGTCAGATTGAACAACTAGAAACTACACATTTAAACATCACTGCCTCGTTGAATCAAAGTCTATTCAATGAATTGGTGCCTGTTGCCCCATCAATGGTTACTGCAATAAACCCCTCTTACACAATAGATTTAACAGGTCATAATGATTCAAAATCAATTAAATCATTGAGGGTAGTTACTAGTAAAAATAAAATAAAAAAGTACATTAAAATTAACAAATACATAGTTAAAACCAAGAAGGTCAAAAAACAAAGGTACTTCATCAAAAATGTAAAACTTAATAGAGAAAGATTGCATCTACTTAAACAATTAGATATGTATTCATATAACTTAGAAAAAAGTAATAGGAAACACCAAACTGACACAGAAGACTTGCAGTATGAACTTGACCTACTACAGGAGAAACTTAGTTCTATGACCATCAAGTATACAGCCTCTGAAAACCAAATGAGGGAATATGTATTGGCAATGAATGAGCTGGTGAGCTCACAAACCAACAAATGTGATCAGTGTCAACCACCATCTGTTGAACCCACGCCGGACCATTCATTGACAATATGTGATGCCACCTTACCGCAGTCTAGTGCCAGTTTGCCATTAGAAATTACTAACTGTTTGCCTAAAAATAATGTAAATACAGAAATAGTATTATTTTGTGATGAAATTGGAAAGGATCTAGGCCATTTGTTGACAAATAAATATCCAGGACACTCAATTATGAACTACTGTATGCCTGGTTGTTCTTTATTTGACATAATGAAAAAAGTTATTAAATGTAATTTTAACCAGGATACTACATTATTAATATTTATTGGTAATAGGGGTAATGTGAACAAAGGAGAATTACTCCAACATTATAGATCTTTGTGCGACCTTAGTTTAAAACAAATTGTGATGTTCACTTTCCCATACAGCCAAAGTTTGCCACAGGAAGAAAACAATCTTAGATTTGAATTGAATAGGACATTACATAATTTAACATATAGTAGTAATTTATTCTATTTAATTGACACTAACAATTATGTTGGTAATAACTTTTATTTAACAAAAGATAGATTTTTCATGGATAGGTACTTTCTTTCAAACTATTGTAAACGACAGATAGCTGTGTCGCTATCATATTATTTTTCTATTACAGCCAAGAATTTGGCTAAACAACTTGCTTCTATTGAGCAATGCCAAGAAGTGTTTTTTAATTCAGCCAATAATTTGGTATCAGAAATTGATATTGATAGTAATTTAAATTACAAATTAGGACAATAGGGACAACCTCTTGCAAAACTGTACATAACGAAAATTGCAAAAAAGAATCAAATAAAAGTTTAAAATCAGTAAATAGTATTAACCTGGTGCATCAAACTATTCAAGGATTTTTGAACAAAGATTTAGAAGTAGATTTATTTATGAATTTTAATAGCATTGATATTCTTTGTATAACAGAACATTGGCTTAAAAGCCACCAGTTTTTGTTCAATTTTAATAATCACCAGGTTGGTAGTTCATTTAGCAGAGTTAATGCTATACATGGTGGCTCTTTGATTTTAGTAAGTAACCAGCTTAAATTTAAGGACCGTAAGGATATTGTGAGCCTATCTGTTGAGCGGACAACGGCGTTGAAATAGCTTGTATAGAATTGGAGCAGTTTATTGTATTAAGTGTATACAGACCCCCTTCAGGATTGTATGACTGCTTTGAAAAGGTAATGGATGAAGTGTTACACAAGATTTGTAACTCAAATAAATCCATAATCACTTGTGGTGATTTTAATGTTAATTTATTAGAAAACTCAGGTTCTTGTAGTAAAATAAAAAGTCTGTTTCAGTCCTACAATCTTGTAAACCTATTTTTGGAGCCCACAAGAATAACCCCTACTAGTGCCACATGCTTAGATAATATTTATACTAATGTTATACCTGTCCACAAAGAAATTTTAAATTTACTAGATTCTGATCATTGTGGGCAGAGGATTACTATACAAAACCTAAACAACAAAGTGGCTAAAAAGGATATCACTGTTAACCCCAAAACTGTAAGTCGTTTGGCAGCTTTTAAGGCTAAACTCATTAATAAATTACCAATTTTGTCAATTCATGCTGATCCTAATCACCTATATGATGATTTTTTTAGTATATACTGTAAACAATTTAATTCGACCTTTATTCCCAAGAATATCTCCGTTAATAGTAATGCATCATTCGGTGATTGGGCGACCATTGGTATTCATAAAAGTAGAACACGGCTTTATGAGCTGTACAGTGAAAGGCCTTATGTAAACACTGCTGAATTTAATTTATATGTTAGAAATTATTTAAAAAAGTTTGTAGTTTGGCCAAGTCGCATTATTTGAGTTCAAAGATTAAAAACAGTAGTAATGTTATTAAAGCGACTTGGAAAATTATTAATAGTGAAACGGGAAGATCTGGTAACCGAAATACTGACTACAGCCTGTCTATTAATGACAACATCATAAAATCAGACTCACAAGTCGCAGTGGCCTTTGAAAATGTATTTTCGGATATTCCCATTTCAACTACTAAATCCCTAAACTCATCACCTTCTGTTGCTGAGTCTTTGCTAAAAGAAAATGTTAATGTCTGCGATACGGAATTTCTTTTTGAACATATTACTTGTAGAGACATAATTAAAACCTTTCACATTTTAAATGTTAAAAACACTGCAGATCTGTGGGGTCATTCTGTAGAAGTTGCTAAGTCTATTATTGATGTTGTTGCACCTAGTTTAGCTATTATCTTTAATAATTGTATCGACTGTGGGGAGTTTCCTGACCTAATGAAGAATAGTAAAATAATACCTTTGTTTAAATCAGGTAGTACATCAGACCCAACAAATTATAGACCTATATCAGTACTACCTACTTTTAGTAAGATATTTGAGAAATTAATTTTAGAGCAATTGCAAAGATTTTTTAATAAGCATAAATTATTACATAGCAAACAGTTCGGTTTTACAAGGGGTCGTTCAACTACTGATGAACTACTGATGTTGAGCTTTTAGGACATATTTATAATGCATGGGAAGATAAGTGCGATGCCCTGGGAATCTTTTGTGATTTGTCCAAGGCTGTGGAAGGATTGTGTTCTTCATGAAACGCTAATCAGGAAACTCCGCCACTACGGGATCCGGAACAGCGCTCTGGATCTTCTTACTTCTTACTTGAGTAATAGGATTCAGACTGTTGACGTTAATGGAAAAAGATCACCCGGATCTATAGTAAAAATGGGAGTCCCGCAGGGTTCGATTCTTGGTCCTTTCTTGTTTCTTATTTATATTAATGACTTGCCTTACCTCATAAAGGATAACCATGACATAGTGTTGTTTGCAGATGATACTTCACTTTTGTTTAAACTTAAACGGCAGCAGCTGGTTACTGACGAAGTAAATAGCGCGATCTCAAAAGTAGTTCACTGGTTCAATGTTAACAATTTACTCCTTAATGAAAAAAAAACCAAATGCATTAAGTTTACCCTACCTCACGTTAGGCAGGTGAAAACTGATGTGTTGATAAAGGGCGAAGAATTGAATCCTGAGAATAGCACAGTATTTTTAGGCTTAACTTTGGATGCTAAGCTTCAGTGGGGCCCACATATAGATAAATTGTCAAAGAAGCTAAGCTCCGCAGCATATGCTGTTAGAAAAAATCGTAATTTAACTGACATAGAGACAGCCCGTTTAGTATACTTTAGCTATTTTCATAGTGTAATGTCGTACGGTATTCTGTTGTGGGGAAATGCCGCCGACATCCAGAATATCTTTGTTTTGCAGAAAAGAGCTGTTCGATCAATATATAAATTAAGCCCGAGGCACTCTCTCAGAGAGAAATTTAAGGAGATTAAAGTAATGACTGTGCCCTCTCAGTATATTTATGAAAATCTTTTATATGCTCATAAAAATATAAAATTGTTTAAAAAATACAGTGATATCCATAACATAAATACTAGGAACAAACACAAATTTGTAGTACCTACAACAAGGCTCAAGAAGATAGGTGGCTCGTTTAGATGTCAATGTGTACGCTTTTATAATAAGCTTCCAAGTCACGTACAAGATCTAAGTCTTAATAAATTCAAATCATTCATTAAACGTAAGTTGTGTCAGAAAGCGTTTTATACTATTAAAGATTACGTTGAGGACAAAAAGGCTTGGGATTGAGCTGCTCCAATTAATTTTGATTTTTTATATTTTGCACCGTGAATTTTGTTTTTAATTTTGATATTTTTTTTGTTTTCTTGCAATGACAAGAATATTTACTTTTTATAGTATTATTTTATTTTTATTATTGTGAATGTGAAGACTATGTGGATTTTTGTTTTTTATTATAACTTAGTTAGTTTTTACTCATGGTCTGGCAGTTTGAGTAGTTTATGCGGCCTACCCGAATGTCCTTTCTTTGGTATTGTTCGTCGAATCGTTGAGCTCCGTCAATTCTGAGTTGAGCTGCTCGGTTATTGACAAATGCGTGCACTGACTGGACAGGTCCACTCAATCTGGCTGGTTCTTTCCTCAAAAGACCATTTCAGACATATGTCTACATGGTCTTCACATGATATAACCAAGTTTTTGTCAAGACTTTAAAAGAGACTGTGACCTCTGAGTTTGTTTCGGCCTTTCTTCTCAGAGTAGTCAGATAGGAAACGCCGACCTCATCTAGTTTTAAAAAATGTGATGGACATGTAAAAGTGTTTGTACAAACCAACTTACAGAAATAAAATCATTTATCATTTATCATTTATTTATCATATCAGCTGAAAGACGTCCACTGCTGGACATAGCCAAGCATCGCCACATTGACCGTTTCCGTGCCTCATATCCAGTGGACGCCCGCCGGGTGGCGGGCGAGGGTGAGGGTTCACCAGGTTATCTGTTCACCTGGTGCGAGCCCAAACAAAGAAGCATCAGCGAATGCGTATGCGTTAAAATTAGAGTTCAAAAATGAAATTCTGTAATAAGTGTCAAATATAAATATTTTTTTTATGTTTTTTTTTTTATAAGATGATTAATTACTGACCGTTTGCAGAGGTCATGAGCATATTAGCATGAGATTCATCCGTGTCTCAGCAAGCATTTTAAGCCATTGGTCTCCACTGTCATTTATATAACTTTGATAGTCGTTACGTTTATTCAGAAGCCTCTGTCAACGACTCTACTGATGTCTCTGACAAGACTGGTGTCTCCATCTGACACTAGTCTTTCAAAAGGGTTTCGTGTAACTTAGTTACTGGATTGTGGAGATCAGATAAGCAGTCGCTCCATGTAAAATACTGGTACTCAGCGGTAAGACTGCAATGTGCTGACCCTAACATAGTTGAGAAAAGATCAGGCATTTCTAATGGCCAAGTCCTTTTGACGATAATTTCAGAGCTATAAATAGCTGAAAATGCAATAATCAGATTAGGGATGCCTGGCTGGAGACTCTAGTTTAGTCTCCAAAAGATAGCTCGGTTAAGCAATAACCAATCACTCTGATTGAACTGCGAGAGGTAAAAAAAAAATAGATTAGATTATTAAGATATTTTATGTAGTAAAAGTACTTGATAAATACTCTATTCAATTTAATCGCCTCAGTAATTGAGCTATCAGCATTTAAGTTTATTTTGATGACAAATTGTTACGATAATCATGTCTTTTTACGGCTGGCAATGTAATAAAAATACTTACGCCACCCTATTTCGTTGCTCGTTATCATGGATAATGTCAACATCTGCTTACACTAATAAATCATACTTGGAATATCTAAGTGCTCCGGAGTAGGCGACAAACGCTTATTATAAATATTAATGTAACAAACGCACATACTATCTAATTATTAGTAAGCGCAGGTTGTATTTCAACATGCCTTTAGAAAAAAAAGATCTAAAGATTGTTATAAGCCTTATAGTTTGAGATCCCGATGCAAAAGTCTGCAGGTATATTGTTTTTAATAAAACTGGATTTTCTTTAATGATTCTTGATAGTAGAATGGATTACTGCAGGATTGCCTGGCCTGTTTATTTTTATTTTGCCCTACGCTACAAATTAATCCTGGGTGAGAGTACTTATGCAACGTCATCAAGTTACCAGGTTTAGAAGATAAACTGATAACCCACACATTGCATTCTGCACTTCTTTCTATCAAATGTGGTTAGATTCACTTGTAAAATTTATATATTTGAGTTTAACTATCAGATAATTTTTTTTATAAATTTATTTAAGTACTGTTGATTGTTGTACTGTGATGTTTCCAGGCAACCCTGCAGCAATCTATTCTACTATCAAGTATCATTTTTGTATTTTTTGTTGAATTGAATACCAAAATACCTGCAGATTTTTACAGTGTGATCTTAAGCTATTAGAAAAAACCATAGTACAAAGTGCTTGGTATAAATATAAATATAAAAATGCACTAAGTAACTAATTATTACTAACTAACCCTGCCATGAATACATGCGTGATGTAGTATAAATAATTAAATGGATATATAGGTTGTTTTCCATCAAATAATAATATGTTAGGACATGCTACTTTTTGAGAAAAAGGAAATGTTAAGATTTAGGATTTTTTTCTTACTTAACGTAATAAAGTACACTTATATTATAAAGGGTAAAGTTTATGAGTGTGTGTGTGTTTTTATGTTTGTTACTTCTTCACGCTCAAACGGCTGGACGGATCTGGATGAAATTTGGCACAGAGATAGAATATAGCCTCAATATATATACATAGGATACTTTTTATACCGGGTATATGTTCCCTAGGGATAATTTTCAACATTCACTCGGGCCAAGCCGCTGGCAGAAGCTAGTTATTATTATAAATATAAAACTGGATGGATGCGTGTATGTTTGTTACTCAATCACGCTAAAACGGTTGAACGGATTAGCATGTAATTTGGCACAGAGATAGATTATAGTCTGGAATAGAACAAAGGTATTTTATTTCTATATTTTTGACATTCACGCGGGCGAAGCCGCTGGCAGAAGCAAGTATTTTACAAGCACTAGAAACAACAATAGAAAGTCATAAGTTCTGGAATATTTCTCATATTCCAAGCAACATTTTGCCACACAATCTACACCCTAGTTTCCATACCCAAGAACTGTGAAGCGCTTACATTTCATGGCGCTTCTAGATAAACTCAAATTGCACCACTTCTCATTGTCATAGAACACTTTATACAAGAATACTCTGATATCTTAAAAATAAAAGTATCATACAAACATTCCTTTAAAATGCTTTTCAATTTTTCAATACTGACACCATCCTGAAGGCAGGCTGTCTGAATAATCCTATTTCTCGAGACTTTTCGTAAACATGTCGTATTTATTCGATCCCTGGGAGTATCGACTCGTTTGAGTTGAGGGATTTGATCACCTCCCGATGTGACTGCGTTTAGGTATCCCGAGAGGGTTTTTGCATGTAAAGAGTTTTATTGATGAATTTTTTAACAAATTTCTAGCTTGTTTTTTGTAAAGTATTTGGCTTTTCAAATAAAAAGCTAGTCTTCGATTTCATGTTATTCTTGTCTGTTAATCAGATTAAATAAAATTTTATCTTCTTATTTTCGTGTTTTTTGTGGCCACCTCTGGCGTCAGAGTTAATTAAGCCGCCTCGGGGAATCCCACAGGGCTCTGACTTGGCTATTTAAAGACTTACATTGACTATATAAGCCAATATTTCCTCACGATGTTTGAAACGATTCAAGTAAAAGCTCGCATAATTTTAACAAAACTCAATTAAATTAACTTTTTTTTTCCATATTTATTTTTGTTTCGCTTTTCCAAAAACCTTATTGTGTGCCTTTATATTTTTACTAAATAAATGTATTATCTTTCTTGTCTTATTTGTTACTAAGTGTAGGTGGTTTCAAACACAATATTCAGAACACACATTTGGTAGAGCAAATAATTAAGTTTGAATGACATACAGTCTTGTTCATTCATTAAAACTAAATGATCTAGGTTTATGTATGTTTGTTAACACTAAACTTCACTGGATAAACATTCATGTTAGCTCTGAAACATGTATGTTTCTAGGTTATGACAACAAAGTCTTGAGACATTAACTGGGATGAAATATGACACGTTTCAGTTTATTTTGGACTAAGGCCACATACTTGGAAAATAGGAACCAGGCCATTTTTCGATAGTAGTGTGTTACATGTTTTTGGACCACTGCAAAAGGCTACAAAATTTTCGAGGCCCTTCGTCTCGCAATTTTTTTTCTTACATATTTTGAAATGTGTTCTGTTTATTTTATTTGAAGAATACGTGCCTGTTCTCTAACTTAAAATAAACTCCTATTGAAATTGATACAAAACCTAACTAGTAAAAAACAACCATTTTGTCAAAGCTCTAAAAATATACAGGGGGGTGACCACAAGCTCTTAGAGTAAGGTTATTTTGATATCGAGTAAGTGACAGATGTATCCACGTCATATACATCTGTACACCAGTGTAGCCTCCACCCGTTCTTTTCCCACCTAGCAATTGGCAACTGAATAAAAGACGGGCGTGTACTTTAGAAAATAACATTTAATTTACCATCTAAACCAGATATAGCCGGAGGCACACAAAAATTTGTAAGGTCGTGGGTTACGGTCGTCTGTTGTCACTTCTGCAGGGATAGGTACTCCCCTGTAGTCGCAGGTGGCCGGAGATGGAAGTTAGCCGATGATCCGTGACGTGCTGTACGGTGATGTCACTTGCACGGCGAGGATGACCGACGCGCTCAGCACACCAGTGGCGTAGCGACGAGTGGGTCTTCGTGACTGCGGCACACAATGACGGGCACGCAGTACTTGTCGCAGAAATGTTGATGCGCGAAAAGTAACGTTGACGTAGAACCTGAAAACCACCATTCCAGCTCATCAGATCTCGGCCAAAAACTTCCGTGCTGGGGTACCACCGACGACAACAAGAAGAAAGCACCTATTTAAATGTAGTAGTATTGACGTCGTGGTACTGGCCAGAACGGAGTTTACATTTACACACACTCAAAATAACCTTACTCTAAGAGCTTGTGGTCACCCCCCTGGTCATCTGCTATACAAATCCTCAAAAAACTTAGTGAACGAGTTTATTTTATTAAACCTGACTAACCCCATCCGTAATTGATTCGTTTGTTGCTAACTCGTCGTTGGTAAAGTGATCACAACTAGCACACCAAAAGCAACAATCCTGGGTTTGATTCCCGCATCGGGCAGTGTTATTGGGTTTTCCATCTGGCATTTCTCAGTAACTGCCTGTTTTTTTTTATAATTTCATCATCATTATCATCATCATATCAGTCGACAGACGTAAACTGCTGGACATAGGCCTCCCCCAAGCGTCGCCACATTGACCGGTCCCGTACTTCCAGCATCCAGCGGATCCCCGCAAATTTCACCAGGTCATCGGTCCACCTGGTGGGAGGCCTTCCAACGCATCGTCTTCCGGTTCGCAGTCGCCATTCCAGAACTTTTCTGCCCCATTGGCCATCCTTTCAGCGAGCAATTTGCCCTGCCCACTGCCACTTAAGTTTGGCAATTCTTCAGGCTATGTCAGTAACCCTGCTTCTCTTGCGGATCTCTACATTTCTGATTCAATCACGCATGGACATTTCGAGCATGGCCATCTTCATTCATCATCTGCCTAGCCTTTTCCCAATTGTTGTTGGGGTCAGCTTCCAGTCTTACCGGATTCAGCTGAGTACCAGTGTTTTACATGGAGCGACTGCCTATCTGATCTCTACAACCCAGTAACTGGGTAACACTTTACCCCTTAACCTGTAATGACTGTCAAAGATCTTCAAATGACAGCCGAAACCAACGGCTTAACGTGCTTTCCGATGCACGGAGGAAACTCGATATGTTGAAATAGTCACCCGTTCACGGACCGACCCGGCAAGCGTGGCTTAACCTTGAAGATCGACCCGTGCGGCTGTTATCATTTAGCCACGAGCTCCTCCATTGCCCTTTATAATTTATGTTTATTTAATTTATTGATTTTATTTATATATTTTTTTTGTTCTACGTATTTTTTTTCATTTATTTATTTATTGGTCTATCGAAATTGTTACACTGTTTATCATAATAATACAAGTAATATGATAAGAGTACTCGCGCGTGTCCACTCTATCTCACTGATGGTAAGCGATTACAAAATAAAAACGGATATCAGGGGGGTAACCACAAGCTCTTAAAGTAAGGTTATTTTGAGATCGAGTAAGTGACAGATGTATACAAGTCAGATACATCTGTCCCTTACTCGATATCAAAATAACCTTACTCTAAGAGCTTGTGGTCACCCCCCTGACCGCTTGAAGGCAGAATGGTCGCCCGCTATTTTATGGAAGCTAACCGAATAAGTGACGAAATATGTGTAATAAACTAGCACCTCTGCCTAAACTTTTTGTAAATACAGGCGTGATGTTATGTTTTAAACTATTCACCATATTCTTCCCCCTGATTAATTCTTTTAGGGCACATCAAACAATAGCGTTTGATGTTTGCCGTTTTTATTGACCACTACTCTGGCTGCTAGCATTCCCTGAAGGCTGAATATATGGCTGGCCTTGTCCTCAAAAAGTGTTTACAAGTCAATATTTCCCCAACGACGTCTTTAAGTTATTGTTGCGCAGTGAAAGAAGAGTTTGTAGGTTACAGGGCCAGTTTGCTTTGGAGCATTTAGAGTATCTGCTTGCTTAGGTGGTGCTAGGGGATGATACATTACTAACAAGCTGGTGATCCAACTATCCAGTATCTTATGGTTCATACGTGGCTGAATTTTGGTTAAGAAATCACTATTCACTAAATATTATAAACAAAAGCCCGCGCCACGTCTGTCTGTCCGCAATAAACTCAAAAATCACTGTAAGGATTTTCATGCGTTTTTCACTAATAGACATAGTTATTCATGAGGAAGGTTTAAGTGTATAATTTGTTAAGCTGTTGTGAAAATTAGTTGAAATATAACGATAACTGTTGAAAAGGTCGGTAAAAGTCAAGCCTGGGTGCTTTCATCGAAAAAGCTGCCTAAACCCTTTGAGATATAACATAACAATGTATGGAGGTATATTCCTCTTTTAAAGGTCTACAGAAAAGTCAGGCATGATAGCATTAATCTATCGTTTAAGTATAGCTTATTATACCCATTCTAACTTCTACATTAAACTTTATACAAAAAAATACAACCGACTTCCAAATAAAAATACTACAAAGAAAAATATAACTTCAATTACGGCAGTCAGTGTTCCTGTTTTTATTTCTTCGTTTTTTGACGTATTTTTATTGTAAATAATGTTTTTATTTTTCACTTTTCAGTTGTGGTAGAAAATGGACCAGTTCTATAGGCCAGGTAGGCGAGGCCAGGCCAGGTGCTATAAACCAACTGAAAATAAAACTGTTGTAATGAGAGTATACCAGGGTGAACTGTTCACACCTTGTGGTATTTATTCCAAATCTACTTACGTTTCATAACACTCCACAAACCATCTTCATATCTTTTGATATTTTATCAATTTTAGTAACTCTTTTATAAGTATTCTTTGATATTCTTATTACCTGTAAAGCATAGTTTTAGTTATTTCTGATTGATTTGTATTCTATAGCTTAATTTCTATTGCTTATTTGCAAAATTATGGGATTTTTTATACTCTGACATTTTCATCTGACATGACATCTGTCCGTCTATTTTATTTTCTTAAGGCCATAGGTACCATGGACTACCTAGACCTTTCCTTAAGGTAGTTGTACTTTATTATAAGGTCAGTGCAGACTGACCCGCCTTTGTAAAGCCGTTTTTATTCGTTCTGGTCTTATTGAGATTTGAATTTGAAATTTAGAAGAAATGATAGAACGAATGAAAAACGGGCTTCTGCTTTTTTAGTCTAGGATCTGGTCTGAACGCCAGGAGTGGGTTATACTGTGTACTAGAATACGAAGTGTATTTTCTATTCTGAAACTCTTAAAAACGGTGAATTATCCGCTTATGTAAAACTTTAATTATTTGAAGTGCACCAATTAAATATATATATTTTGTGTGGTTCCCGAGCGCATTATTTCCTGAGACTTACCCTCAACGACCATCTCGTGACATCAAATGCCTCGCTGTTTGGCGTATTGAGCCATAGCCGGCCTCCACACCCCTCGGAGCCTACGTACTTACCCGTTTGCCTGTTTATCCGTCCTGCTATCTACTCTACTGCTTATCTGCCTGATTTCCTGCCTTGACCACCTTACCCGTGGTGTCTGCTGACCTGCCTACCTGCCCGACTGCCTGCATGTCCGTCGTTGCTGCCTGATCACCTGCCTACCTCGGACATTCCACGACTTCCTGTCCGAGCTGCTGCCTGGATAGCTGCCCACGTCGTGCGAAGCTGCCCATAGTTACTATACTCTACATCCTTTTTTAATTTTCATAGCTTCAACTTAATTTAAACCTTTTTATCTTAATTTTATTAACGTGGCTTACGTATAGCTTACTTACTAACTTATTACGTAACGCTACAACCTGCGTACCTCTTGAGAGCGTACTAGTGTGATGTTATATTATGAAATGGTGGAAACAATAACAGACATGCGATTGCAGCAATGCCGTAATTTATTGAAGAATTCTGATGTATATGTCCGAAGTTCGTCATAAGATCTTAATGGACCACATGACTTTCTCCAGCTTTCAAATAAAATAAGGTTCATCAAAATCGTTTCACCTAGTAAAAAGTTCTGAGGTAACAAATACAAAAAAAAATATACAGTCGAATTGGTAACCTCCTCCTTTTTGGGAAGTCATAGGAGTATTTCCATCAAAAAGCCGGTCAAAAGTCGAATTAACGAAGTTAAATAAAAACCAATTAAAGCCACACATTTTTGCAGCTTAATATTTTGTCCATCTAAATAGGGACATATTTGTAACTGAAGTAGTTGACCCTTCCCGCACAAGTAGTCGGAACCTAGTCGTTTTATAAACCGCATGTCTATGTTCTCGGCGTATGTTTTTTTACTGCATTAGAGTTTGATCTGTACGTTTGGTGTGATAAATAGTGAAAAAAACATTGTGGATATGGAAGTACTAGCACAGATTACTTAATAGTTACTACGTAAGTACTAGGTATGCAGATCATTTTAACATGATAATGAAATACTTTATGTTTCATTAAGGTGTTTAAATAAAATCAGAAAGATGGACCGAAAATTGAAATTAAATTTATGAAATATTTTATTTAATCGTGTTTTAGTTTATTTGTCAAGGCTTTTCAACAGTTTATTTTCCTATTATTTTTTTGTCTAGTATTTATTCGAGTAAATACGAGAAAAATTTGCTGCGCCTACGCGCGCCGTTTTTATTTTCAATTATTTAAAGAAGATAGTGTAAAATGTGGGTATATTTAACTTTATGTTATTCTATTTTTCATTTTTAGATAATGCAAAATCGACTATTAGTTAGAAACGAAAGAGCAAATACAAAAAGAGTAAAAGACAACACCAGTTGCGAAAATATAGATGAAGACGATGAGGAGGAAGAGGACAATTAAGATAATTTTAAGCACTTAAGTTAACGTTAATGTTGTATTAATTAAACGTGATTTTTTGCTGTGAATGTACTTTTTATTGTCATTAAAGATAAATCATAATATCATGTTTTATTGTTAAATAAGCCATTAAATATTTTTGACCGAATTTCAACTTGAAATACTCCTATGTGCGCGGCACGGTTTCTTTGTATTGGATGAGGCATCTGTATGCTAGTATTATATTATCTGTGCCCATGTCAATAAGTGTTTTTTTCAAATAGTCGTCATTGTTAGTAAACTTTTGAATATTATAAATAAGTATAGTGGATTATTGACAAATTGATCTTGACAAATATTTCAAACACCAAAAACTTATTTGCCTAACCAGAAAATAACACTTTTTTATGAAAGCCTGGTAGGCTTTCATAAAAAAAGTGTTTGTGAACATTTGCCAATTTCATTCACAAAAAAATATAAAAAACACAATAGATATAAGGTCTACCAGAATCTCATGGCATTTTTTTTTTTTTTTTTAATTGTGATTTTCATATGGCAATGTCAATTGTCACCTATCAAATCAAAGTACTTGATGTGTCAACCGCTGCTGAATTTTTTTGATATTATCTTGAAAATTTGTTATTTTTGTGAGAATGTCGAAAAACCCACTTCGATCTCAAGCGAGACATATTGTTTTCAATGTGTATCATAAAATAAGGGAAGAAATAGGCGTAAATCAAACTCAATCTTTGATTTTAAAGTGCGTCGAAGAGTGGACCGGTAAGTTGGACTGACTTGTTTTGATACTTTTAGTTTATTTTACATTTCTCTTACTTAATTTTTATTTCTTTCCATTACTATTATATGGTTAATACACAGGGCACATCGAATGATGGCCGGAAGGAAATGGCAACAGTAATGTAACTGTTACTAATTCTTCGACAAGATATTGATTTTAACGGAGGTTGAGAATCTTTGACGTAAGAAAAATATTAAGTAATAATCTGCGCCCTGCAGTGGGACGTGTATATAGATGGGAGTTTTTCGCGCGCTTTTGTCGAGTGAAGTTCAGTGGCTGTTAATATTATTTGCAAATTGATTCCTAGTGGATATTGTCATATATTATTGGTGTAGTTTTGTGTATCAACTGTCTACGCAACTGGACAATTTGTAAAATCATTGAGAGAAGCGATCTCAGGATAGTGGAGCGAAATATTTTATTGTAGTTTGACTGCCTCTGCAAAGCTTACTGGGCAGACTGACTCGATACAATTTGCTGCCAAATACTCCAAAAAACATTAGAATCTGTTACATCCGCATTCTAATGCATACTAAAGAATAAATATAAGATCCAAAACTCTTTCTAAAGACGTGACTAAAAGGTCCTAGCAACCAGGCCATAAAACTTACATAAAAAAAGTATATATAGACTGATGATGATGAATGACTATAAGTAACATGATACATTTTATTATTTTTTACAGACTTTATACATAAAGAGATTGGTTTTGAATATGTTAAATGCCAATGAAAAAGAACCATTTTGATAGAGTGAGATGACATAAAACTACAAAGATACAAGTTTTTGAAATGCCAGTGGAGTTCATGAAATCATATTCTAGTTTCTAGTTCTGAATGAGGTTTTAAGTTATTAGTATGATTTAAATGATATATAATAAATTAGTTCATTAATTAATATTCAAATGATTTATTTTTCCTATGTTAAGAACCCGATGTATTACAAAATTATTCAAACACATACCTATAATACTCACAGTGGATCTTTGTGTCTCTGAATTGGTTGCAAGACCCCGCGCAGTAGCTATTTTTGTGTCAATGTTGAAGGTGAAGATAGCATTGTATAACTGTCTCTTTCACTCCATATGTATGTCACATCATCCTATCTCGCTTACTCTATGCAGTATACTCGATGACAAACTGTTTCTTACGCAATGGTTGGCAAGACCAAGTTCAAAGACACAAAGATCCGCTGTGACTGCTATAATATAAGTATCTCATTTTCATTAATACTAAAGATATAAATAAAAATTAAACAGTATCAAGATCGTTTAATCCAATTTCCCCAGTATTGCACACAACAAATTTTTATTTCCACATTTGCCATGAGATTCTGGTAGACCTATACCTATATTATTTGACAATCAAGAACGTTCCCTTTTCGCAACATAGACTACAATGAATGTTTCCAAAAAAAGGCTTTGAAGAAGCAGATACCCACATCAACCGACATGTTGCGAGGATAAACGCCGTTACATTCAATTGAACTAAAAATAATCTTTGCCGTCGATCAAATTTTACAGGCAAGAGGCTTCAACGCAGGATACATTCAATTTAATTCAGCCACAATCCTCAAATTTTCTAGGCTCTCGAGGTACCCTTCGTTCACAATTCGGTTTGACTCTCAGGTATTTGCCTCGCACATTCATTAATGTCAATATTAACTCTGAAAGCATTTTCAACTACGTCTTGACTCCATGTGTGAATTCGAGAGTGTCTCAACAACGATTGCGAGTTTCTCGAAAGCGAAATTTATGATGAATTTTTCTTTCATTGTACGCGGAGTCGTGTGAAGTAAGTGAGAAATGTTTTTCCTCTGGCCCTGCATAGTTCATCTGATAGAAATTTTACTGAGTTTCATCATGTTTATTTCAAATAAACATGACGCGAATGCTATCGTGTTGTTTGTGTACTTGCGATGATTGTCGGAGCGTCAACAGCTATATCATCATCATTCATAGGCAGTTTTACTCGGACAACGTAGTTTTAATTTATCTGAAACACGGACCAACCGCCAATGAATTTATCTCAATTCCGGTTTCATTCAGATGGAGAGATCGCCCTTTTGAAATGAATTTCTGTAGACTTGTTAAATGGGCTTCGAAAAATGCGTTACGAATGCAAATTATATGCTGTATAAAATTAAACTCGAAAGTTTTCAACGAATTAGTGTTATTGCATGGTTGACACCTCGAGGCGAGACGATCAATATCCACTGAAACATTATCGGCATTAATAATTTAGTTTTCCCCATTTTCTTCGTTCCTCTTTTTTTTTCTTTTTTTTTTATGTCATTGTCACCATTCGCTACTTTTTCGGACTATCCAGGTGTGAAAGTTTGATTTATTTTATCTTTAATCTAGGTCGTAAAATTTTCATTTAACATTTAATTTTCATTTTTTTTCATATTGACTCAGTTAAACAGGCATAACTAAAATAGCGGTGTAAATCAATAGGCAGCAGCGGTAGAAGTTACGAACATAAACCGATAGGATTTTTATAACAGACTTTGGAGCATACATATCGGATCGGTTGTTGGATGTTGAAGAGGTGGGTTTTCATGAAGATACGCAATATCTAGTGCAATATAATACTTGCGTATAAATTCGATATAACTGCTGCAATTTAGACATGTGCCGATAATAATCCAAATAAAGGATTACTATTATTATATTTTGTATGCTTCTATGTTCGCTGATAAATTGCAACAATTTTTGCATGCCAAATTGGTAGAATGTACAAGGATTCTTAATAATAACAATAATATTAGGAATTATTATTTTTGTAGGTATTTACAATAAGGTAGTTTTGTAACTACCTGATTGTAAATACCTACTTTCTGAGCATATAAATAATATTCTATTCTATTCTGTTCTGTTCTGTGCTGTTCTGTTTTGTGCTGTTCTGTGCTTTTCTGTTTGGTTCCATTCCATTCCATTCTATTCTATTCACATCTATTCTATTCTATTCCTTTCCATTCCATTCCCGTTCCATTCCTATCCGTTCCAATCGGTACCATTCCGTTCCATTCCATTCCATTCCTTTCCATTCCGTTCTATTCCGTTCCCAATCTATAACGTTACAAAAGGTTCACTCTTTCCAAGATAAGGTAGGTAAGGGAAGCCTTACCTTACCTTAAAGCCATGTCGCAACGACACCGTTCCATGTTGCTTTAATATAAGTTAAAGAAAAAGCTCATGTTTATTTTGTTCATGCTATTGCTATTTGGTGGATTTACCAAATAGCAGCGAAAAACTGTTATTTTTATGCTTTCATGGACAATTTCGTCTTCTTAAAAGTTTTAATATAAACAGTGCCTTTCATTAACTTCACGCACAATATACTTCTCCAAGAATTTTCCAAGAAAGTCGTGGTTGATCGATTATGCATGAATTCTGGTAGTACTGATCTAATATTACTTTAGTCTCGAGTGTATTAGGCAAATCATACAACTGCATTAATATTTATTGGCTTTTTGAGAATAAATCTATAAGTTAAAAGAGTTTTATTTTTAGTATCGTCTGGTTTTTATGATTTTGTCTTTATTTAAAAAGAGAAGGTCAGAAAAAATCACTTCTATCTAGGTTCACCAGTTCTTAATATGAATCGACCTGCCTATCTGACCCTAAAAAGCCAGTTATTCCGTTTGGCAGGACAGGTCAGACTTTCTGGCTTGCTGAATACCTGTAATGTTGTCAAAGGTTTACGCATACCAGCCAGGGCTGTCTAACGACCTTGCGAAACGGGGTTATTGACCATGTCAAGCGATGTTTACCCTTGAAGATCAAGCTTGGCTGTTTTTGTTTACCAATGAAGCCCTTTACGTGTTTAATTAAATTAAAGTCCTAAAATTGGGCACCAGACCGATTCGAACGAAATACCCAATAATCCAAAATTAGAAGTAAGCCCAAATTCCTGACCTACCCTTTAACAGGGCCCTAATTACGTATCAATAACTCAAAAGATACGGTGATATCTTCTACACAATTTTCTCGACCAATCCAGGGTACATATTACAACGGACATGCCCGCTTGGGTATTAGCATAGAAATAGCTCTGCGATCCACCATAGTATCGTGGAGCGTGAATGCTATCAGTTGTAATTAAGCTGTCGACGCTTGTCTAACTCTGGATAATTTTCTGGTCAAGTAACGTATCGTGAGTTGATTACAGAGTTACAGACTTTTTGGGTAGGGCTTAACGGTGATTGTTAGGTTTAGGGTGGTTTATTTAATTTCCGAAGGATATATAGTTGCGATTGGAATGTCAAGATGTGTTAAAAGAATTGGATTAGAATGTTGAGATTTAAGGTAGTTAAATGATTGGATTGACAAAAAAATTTAGTAATGCGATTCATCCATACTTATTAAAAATGCTAACGTAACTCGGTCTGTCTGTAACTTTGTCACGTCTTAATGGCTAAATGGATTTAGACTAAACTTGGCACACGGGTAGGTTCGGAGTCAAAGGATATTATCCGGCGAGTGCGTTCTTTTGGTATAACTTTCAACTTTCATGCGGGCCAAGCCCCTGGTAAAAGTTAGTTTCTTGCAAAAAAATAGTCTAGACTGATAATTATTTTTAAGGTTTTCCTAAATTATGATTTTTTTTTTCAGTTTCTGTGAAGATTGAATTTATCTATCAGCGTTTTATGATAGATAAATTGGGTAATGGGTCAGTGAAAAATCCTCACTGCAATGGCCGGACTTCCGCTTCCTATGTATACGTTTTATGGTTTGTGAATCTACAGTCTAGACGAAACCGTTTGCTAAGCGCTATCGGCACTTAGATAGCCAAGACCAGTCACAGTGGTTACTTCCGCTGGGATAAGCGATTGAGAACGCCATTGACTTTATAGTAAGTATTTTAAGACAAGGTTTTTTTCAATTCTAGGGCTATTTCCAAGCATTTTCTGGAAAATGTGAAAATATTCATGAATGTTAACAATTTTTACTAAGATATCAACTATAGAATGTGAAAAAACAAATCAGCTGTTCTTTACATTTTGCTAATTAATCATCATTTCAGCCGAAAGATGTCCACTACTGCACACACTAAACCCTAAGTGACGTCACCACACACTGCGAGACGCACAGGACCGATTCATATTGCTAAACACTAATACTAATTACGAACCAAAAATAAATGTACCTGGCAATTTTTATTTTTTTCATATTTTCTATGGTATTTTTTTATATTCATAAGAAGTGCTAAGACCCATGTCACGGGCACCCCAAGAAAGAAAATTTGGTTCAAATAAATTACACTAATGGCGTGATAAGCTTCGATTTGTTATTGAGTTTTGCGAAATATTAAGATTTTACGTTTATGAAAACGTGTGTTTTTTGTTTAATTGACTCTCCTAAACATACAATTAAGGAGTATTGGGCACTTAATTCACATTTCCAATAATATTTTAATGAATCATTTAAAACTGATTCCAATAGTTGGCGCGGTTTTAAATTTCTGAGGCATTCACTCGATTTTATTAATTTTTTATATTTGTTTTAGTTTTATTTTGGTAAAATGAAACTGTAAAAACGTGCAAAAAAAATACTATAAAACAAATAGTCGTTGTATCTTAAAACCCTTTTACTTGCAAGTCGCTGCTAACACCATTTATCTATATCCGAAGAACGGAACCGAACGCGATCGATGTTCTTAGACAAATAATCAGTTTAGTTACGTCGGCACGGTTTCTTAATATGGGATGAGGCAACTGTATGCTATAATATTATTATATTATTTGTGCCCATGTCAATAAGTATTTTTTTCAAATAGTCGTAGTTGTTTGTAAACTATTGAACATTATAAATAAGTATAGTGGATTAATTACAAATTGATCTTGACAAATCTTTCAAACACCAAAAATATCATCACCTAATCAGAAAATATACCAGGCTAACATAACAAAAAGAGGAAACCCAATAACGTCACAGCTCTCATTATAGATGGAACACATTAGCAACAAAGAGTCGAGTGATATCTCTCTCGGATTCAAAGCCTAGATTTTAAATTTATGTCGCGTCGTTTCGGCAGCGAAATGATTTTTTGGGTATCTACCGATATGAGTTTTGGTACCGATGACTGGCGAGAGTGATATTTTGGCACATTTATAATGTAGTCTTAGCTCTAAGGCGGTCAGTAGTCAACTGCCATATTATTCTGCTATCTCCACCACGCAAGTGGTTAGAAAAAGCGCGCCAATACGTAGTTTGTTATTGATTTGCCGCCAGGAGCGTGCTTTTGATTTGTTATACATTTAATCCCACACGTATTGCATTTACTAAAATTCTGCAAAAATTATAAACCAAAAATGCTCAGGGGTTATTTTAAAGCAAGCATAAAATTAAAACTAATTGACATAGAGCTGTGATTATTATGTCAGTGTTTAGAACAACTAAAAGACTAACAAAAAAAAAACATAAAAGACATGTGAATTTTATGAAATGTAATAAAAACATGTGTTTGCATCTAACAAAATGTTTAAAGATTGACTCTTGTGTCTCAATACAAAAATGTCTTCCCTTTATGTGTTACTTGTATATTTTTAGATTCTTAATGCTGTGGCCGTGAAAATAATATGAAACATACGCTTCTGTGAGACCTAGGACCAAAATTATGGTTGTTAGCTCATGTAAATGTCGTAATACGTAAATCAGGTACTAGAATTGCTACTTGGGGCTGTGGTGATTGCACCCAAAATGTTTTATCGACAAAATTAGGTGCATTTTACGGTCTTTGTTAGCTCTTAGGTAAAAAAATGAGTATACTGTTTTAAATAGGCCGGTACTGGTTGTAATGCCGTTGTAATTACAAATCAACTGTCCCGGCCAAACAATATTATGGTTTTAGGAGAGAAGATGTGGACTGTCCTGGGGGAGCCCGTGGAAGCAATTGGTTCGCCAAGCCGCACCGCGTCGCCGCGCCGCCCGTTGCTCACTCTCACATCATTGCCGTGTGGGTCACGCAGATGTGTGTAGAAGGCGCGCTCTTTCCCAGTGTTCTAAAAATTATGCTCTATACTGAAAGAAACTTAAAGTAAGGAATAAAAAAAGGAATTTCTCTGGTTTACCTCCCTTTATGTAATATTAACGTATGGGTGGTATTAGAAGCCACACGCGTGAGAAACAAAAACTTTTGTTATTTTTTTGGATGGGAGAAGTACTTTTTTTTTAAATTAGTGGAACTGTACTTGCCAATGACCTTTATGATGACAAAAATTTAAAATCATATTGATTATAGACGTTTTTTTTTCAAAATTCTGTTCCACCTTTACCGTGTTGTTCTCCGCCTAGGAGCAAGAAAGAATATTTATTCAGTTAATACCTACCATACAAATGCGTTAGGCTCGTAAAGATCTTGCCACATAAAAATACGACTAACAATTTCAATTTCAGTTCCCAAGTAATATCCCAGTTCCAAAGCTATTCTTTTGAATAATAACGATTGGTAATCTTATGCAGTTGCCAAGGCGGCATACGGTGGAACGTAGGTCGAAAATCCACTTAGAAGTTTAAAGTTTACTACTTAGTACTGCTACCGAAATATGAACCTTAAGATATAGTGAGCTAGTCTAAATAGCTGGTAGTTTTATAGTGTCTTGTGGCGAGTGGGAAGTAGTGGCGATAGTGTGGTGCAGAATTAAGACAGATTAAATCGCTGGTCTCTTGCTCGGAACGCATAACGCTGCAGTATGTGGTGCCGACGCATGTGAATATTCTTTTGTCCCTTCGCAGTATGCATCAGCGGTAAGGACGATTATGTGTCCGGCACCGCATACCACAGCGTTGTTAGTTCTGATCAAGAGGCCAAAGATTCACAAGGAGAAAGTCCTCCACCAGATTTGTGGTTAGAATATGCACTTAGGCGATTCTCAGTCACGAAATCGTTAGTGAAAGACTGAACCTGGCTCCCTCCGATCCCAAGACTTTTTGTAATGGCATGACGATTTTTGTAATGGCAACTCAAAATGTAAAATTGACAATCAGCCTCAAATATGACAAAAACACAAAATTGTTGCACGCTTTTAGGAAGCTTTGAAACTGTCAGGAGCAGTCTAGTGAAACTCTTTGGGGATTTACGCAACATTTATGGTTATGGCACGTGATGGTGGCAGGTAAGTATATTGCCGACATCGTTTTCATATATCGCCGGTATTCTGTTATGTTTTTCGTAACGGTATTAAGAAAATAGCTGTTTTTATCGGGTAGGAAAGTGAATTATTTTTGTAAATAAAACTTTAGTATATTTTATTTTGGGATTTTATCTGTTTATAATTTAATGTATCTGTGTACAACTATGAACTGGAATTCTGTCTGAATAAAATAAATAAAATAAAATTATATTAAGGTAACATGCTGAGTAGCTATGATTCAAAAGAATTTAAAAATACTACTGAGACAGAATTGTTTCATAGAAAAGTAAAATTATTATTACACTTCATAGCATTCAAAATCGTAGACATACGAAAATTAAGTATCACACTGAACATCAAAATTATGAATGAAAAGGCATGAAAAATCTAGTATAGTTAACGGCTAGCACGATGCATTATAGAAATGCAGAATATTATCAAACAAACTTCTCGTCGATTTATTTACACAAGTGATGATGCAAAGAGCGTGGCACATAGAGGTATAGGAACGTCGGTACCTATGTATAATCATAATCCTTTTGATCTTGGTGTTGCAATAAAAAAATGTTCTTTTAGAAATAATTGTCTGTTTGATGACCAGAACCATATAAAACGTTTTACACCAATTGACTCGGTAAGTATCTCATGTCGAGGACAGGAATACGTAAGATACTTAAACAGATAAAAACGTTTTCACAAAAATAACATACATGTCCAGACTGGATAGACATCCCAAACAAGATGTAAAATCCAATAATAGGATATTTTGTGGCAAGCTGCGTTACGATTAAGTTAGTTTCTTCACTTACCTGCTAATTTATCCTTCAACTCAGCTTAGTTATAGTTGCTAAAACTTTATGCAAAATAAGCAAAAAATAAAATAAAAAAGAGATAAGTTCCTTAATGACACCCGGTTGGAACAGAGTTTGGTTCATTCCATTAAACACAGTCTTTCAGTTACGAAAAATATGAAAAATATATCAACAACACAGCAACAGTGTAGGTACTGTATGACGTGTCTAGTCAGCGCGCGCTCGTAAGTCTTCGGGTTTCTTCGTGCAACTCCGGCTCTCTCCTCAGCGTCTCCCTTTTGTGCGGATCTTCGCTTGTAGTATTCTGCATGCAGCACACTGTGCCTCGCACAGTGTGACACCCAAAAATGTTTTTTTTTTAATACTAATTAAAAAGGTTATTAAAACGTAATTTTTTTTAATACTTTTGCATATTCTCAAAATTTACGGCAAGCTAAATCGAATAATAAAAGTTTTAGTTTCATAGGTGAACGGGAAGTGTCTCAAAATCACTGCAAAATGGTGTCGGTTTTGAGTGTCGTTTTTTTCATTGTTTCACTTTTCTCAATACGGTGAAGGCAAACATCGTGAGGAAACCGGTATGTCCGAGAATCTAAAATTTTAAGACATGTGACATCTACCAACCTACACTGGGCCCGCATGGTGGATAACGGCCCCTTATCTCTCAGAGAGAGGAGGCCTGTGTCCCAGCAGTGGCAACATTAAAATGATGATGGTGATGATGACACTTTTTTCCGTCTAGCCCCTCAGCCCGTAAACAAATCAGAACTATAACGTGCGAAAAGGAACTCCGTTACAAAAAAAATTCAAGCACATAAGAAAATTCTGCTTTTTCTCTGAGATGACAACGCAACTTAGATAATGTAATTGCCTTACAAGAGTAAGGCGGCTGCTTATTTGCCACCAAATTACATTAAACAGTGAAACAAATAAAAGAAACACTTTTGGAACAAGGCATACCAAGAAATAAGTATGTACAAGTTCACACCAAGAAAATTTAAGTAGATGGCAAAAGAATACTCAAGAGGGAAATGGGGTTGGCGTTGGATGGAAATCTATCGCTCGCCTTATGAATAACGTGACGCTGAGAACCCCATGAGATACTATGAAGACTTCCATATAAACTAGGTATTTATGTGCACTTTTGTAATAAAAACAAGTATGAAGATGCTATTATTACCGGACATAAATGATTTTACCGGTACCGTAAAGTGTCGAACGTAAAGAATAGCACCATCCTATTATATCTTCTTGAGGGTTTCGTGAGAGGTGACTAAAGAACTTACCAGAGACAATCCTACTGAACTATTCCCAATTCACTGCAACTCCTGAAAGCCAGAATCAATAGTGGTGACCACCAGAAAAGCGCCGAAGCAATTAAGCTCGACGAAGTCCCGGAGACTGAATTTTACTGTCTTGGATCCCGCAACGATATAAGTCAGAAAAGAATAATGGGAAGAGGAGAAAATTAAAAATTTCTCTTCCCTCCATATCAAGCAGGAGACAGAACAAACAAGGCCAATAGAAAAACAAAGGGTCGGTTACAACTGGAATAAGCCCAGTTGTCTAATACTACGGTTTTTTTTTTCATTAAAATTAATGGGTCCTGACATTGTGAGCTTGTTATATTTGACTCCAATAATTTAAATTCATACTTTTTGTTTACCTACTGTACCACTTATTGGTAAACAAGACTTCTGACTTTCAATTAATTTTTATTTGATATTTCCACCCAATCAAACATAAAAGTATGCTTCTTTTTCTTATTTGTGTTGCTAGCATGACAGTAATTTACAGGCAAAAAGATATCGTCACTCGTCAGTGGCAGCGTGTAGTCCACTTTGGCTGCTTATTTTGGGCACTGAAGACAGGATAGGAAATGCTGCATAGTTGTCGACTCGGCCCTGCATTTGCTTCGTCAAGGTAGTCCCACTTTGCGAGTTTAAAGTTAAACTTTCCTACTCGGGTTCTGAGATAGGTATGCTGACTCTGACCTTTCGGTCTCTATCCGCAGAATTATCGTCTACAACTTTAAAGTTGAACAACAATAAAAATAAACAGCAAAAACGGTTCAACATTATCAGTGTCTCAATTACATCTTCATAATAGCTCTATTAGTAGCAAAGCACTTAGTAATTGAAGACAGGTACCTTGATCCAACAAACATAAGTTGGTCGCCAGACGGAATGATAACTTATTGTGAAACGCTCTTTTGATTCAGACATCGAAAGTCTTTAAATGTTTTGTGTCTGGGTTTTTATTTATTGTCTTTTACTTTATTTAAGTTTTGTTTGTCGCTAGTCTGAATTAAGTTTTTTGTAGTTTTTGCCGCTGATAAGTTTTTTTTAATGTATAGCTTTCTATTACTAAGCTGTTCGTCACCTTTATTTCTTGTTATGTATTTTGCAAGGTTGGCTTATTAAGCTCACTTGCAACTCAAATGTAGCATTTAATGCTAAACCTTATATATAACACATTTCTGTCACTGTTATTTTCAATCCATTTAAAAATAGAAATAGATAGAACATTATTAAAAAAACTCGTTGACCACCACCACTTGTTTATTCAATCACGCCAGAACGGCTGAACGGATCTGGTTAAAATTTGGCACAGAGATAGATATAGTCTGTATCTTGTTTTTTATCGGTATAATGTTTTCTTGGGAGGATTTAACACTTCAAGTGGGCAAAACCGCAGACTGAAGCTAGTAATATTATAAATGCGATAGCAATTGTTTGTCTGTTGGATGTCCCTTCACGCCTAAACTAATCCAATTATGATGAAGTCAGGCGCCTATAGAGATAGATTGGACCTAGGAATAGGACAGAGGACTTTTTAACCCGGGAGTACCGTTCCCTTGGAATATTGTCCGAGTTTCATACAGGCAAAGCCGCTGGCAAACACTACTGAATAATTGGCTGCAGTGATGGTAATTTAAAAGTTTGCTCAGAGTTTTTTTTTCTTTTAAAGCTGAGCCTGTGTCACAAATAAACTAAGATCAGACGCCACGCAAACGAGCCTCCAGTGCCGGTCTCTGGTGACTAGCAATACAGTTTATAAGATTTTGCGGCCACTTGCGATTCAGTGTCAACCACACGCGACTGAGCGGCCGCGAAACGCCACCGCTGGTGACCACTCGCAGCTCACACTCGCATGACTCGCATCAACATAGTAAGTGTCGCCGCACACGGGCCACACGCGACAGCCACAAACGACGCCAAGAGAAGCTGGAAGCGTGTAGCGTGTGGCGGCGACCGGCGTCTACCGTGTGCGGCGACTCCACACAAAATGTATGAAAACTATAGGAAATATGCCAGTGGCGGCGTTTTGTGGTTGTGGCCGGTGGCCCCGTGTGCGGTGACCCTAACAAATAGTAGGGGCCACCGAACACTAATGGTGGCCACTGACCACCTTTGTTTGCGTGGTACCAAAGGAAGTGGCAGGCGACATCCACTGGTGGCTGTGGTCGGTGGCCCGTTTGCGCTGAGCCTTAATGTAGCTGCAGTAAAACTTTAGTCTTAGACAGCAGTCGGCGATGGCAAAGTTTGTTAAGAAAAACAGTGCACTTATAAGTTCTAAAATTAAGTGCTTTAAACATTTTAATTTGTATTTAGTGCAATGAAGAAAGAATATGCTTAGAAACTAAAAAGGAATTAAATTTATGCTGTGTGCGATCGTAGCAAATAAACTCAACTATTAACTTTGTTGTATTTTTACAAGATTTATGTGACCTTGCTTCTTTATGTGTGTCCACTAGTAAATCATTTTGATTTACTTCCTTACATCTAATTATACTGAAACTTAGCGTACTTTGGAAACATTGAAATAACATGGTATAGGAGTTGCTATGACCACGTGCCGGCTCCATCATGAGACCAGCTCGATGTCTTATGATGGAGCCGGGAGCTGGTCATAGCAACTCCTCAACCGGTCAAGATATCACCATCGTGTTTGAGCATTTAAAAGTAAGAAAGAATGGAAGTAAGGCAGAAAACACACCAAACACACATACACATCACACACCGTGTTTATTTATTGCGTTTGGGATTCTAAGCGATTTTACATACTTCAAAAGTTTGTTTTAAAAAAGATTTTCACTTATTTATTTGATTATGTAGTACACACACACACAGTAAGTCATAAACGTGAACCGGAACAATTATTAAAATTTCCGTACTAATTTTTCTTAGTAGCCAGGACTAACTCAACCAGACATCATGGGACTCAGAGATAGTGTTGCTTTCTATGACAGAAATAATTTGCAAAACTGGATCATAACTTCCAGACAAACAAGTTGTGCCTTTGTATGATATTAATTTTGATACCATTTAACCCACTAAGCCCAGTATAGGATAAGAACATCTTCTCATAAAGAAAATGAATATGCATTAATCAATTGCTCTTGTACATTGCCGATTTTAATACCAACCATTGACTAATCTCGGACCATGTGTCCTTAACCTTAGTCGAATAAGTTAGTTAACGAGAAAGTATTCATAAAAAGCTTACCCTTTAAAAAATTAAATATTCCATTACTGGATCTAGAAATAAAAAACCGGCCAAGTGCGAGTCGGACTCGCGCACGAAGGGTTCCGTACTTGGTAAATTGCGGTTTACGATTTATGACGTATTAAAAAAAAACTACTTGCTAGATCTCGTTCAAACCAATTTTCGCTGGTAGTTTACATAGTAATGTACATCATATATTTTTTTTAATTTTATCATTCTCTTATTTTAGAAGTTACAGGGGGGGGGACACACATTTTACCACTTTGGCAGAGTCTCTCGCGCAAACTATGCAGTTTAAAAAAAAAATATGTTAGAAACCTCAATATCATTTTTGAAGACCTATCCATAGATACCCCACACGTATGGGTCTGATGAAAAAAAATATTTTTAGTTTTAGTTTCAAGTATGGGAACCCCCAAAATTTATTGTTTTATTTTTATTTTTGTGTGAAAATCTTAATGCGGTTCACAGAATACATCTACTTACCAAGTTTCAACAGCATAGTTCTTATAGTTTCGGAATAAAGTGGCTGTGACATACGGACGGACAGACAGACAGACAGACAGACAGACAGACAGACAGACAGACAGACATGACGAATCTATAAGGGTTCCGTTTTTGCCATTTGGCTACGGAACCCTAAAAACAATGCACAACTTTGCGGCAACATCATTTCGATCAAATGATTAAGTCATATCTGGTGCACACCCTGAAAGGATATATTTCGTTTCATAACATTTCATAATTTCACCATAAATTCAGAGATTAACTGTTATCTGTTTCAATTTTGCGAATCGCTTGAACATAAAAATAAATCAATCCTGAAGTCAGTGGAATGTTCATTCATTTTGTTGAATGAGCATAATTTAAAACGGAATGAAAGTAATGAGTACTTTATTATTATAGAGTTGTTACTTATTATTGTGAGCTCTTATTTAAAAGCACTGCTGTATTGACAAAGAAACTTCTTTTTTTCAGCGACATCTACGCTACAATGAGGTATGAATTTCTGCTTAATGTCTAGACTATTATATCAATGAAGAGTCAACGAAAGCATTAATTAGAAATATTTGCCGGTATCATGTATATAATAACGCAGAAAACTTCATTTACTTTACTTGAAATAACTATAATTACGTTGCCTTATAAATTATTGACTTAATAAAGCTAATCGTTCAACTACAGTTACGGTGTGGTCAGCCAGAAGGACTGATTACAAGTTGACTTTAACGCCCATGTATTTGCATTATTATTACAATGCAATTAATTACTTTTCAGTTTTGACAGAGACAATTTCCAGTAAATTGATTTCCGCTTCACTGAAGTTGAAACTGTCACATAGAAAGAAATATATGGCTTGTCGCTTTATGACGCAGAAGTAATAATTAAGGCGCAGGATACCAAAAATTACCTTTCATCAAAAACCTTTTTTGCCAAATCTATTGAAGATCCATGTGATAAAAAGATGTGTTAATCTTGAACATAATGCCTGAAATTTTTTATTGCAGCCGAAACACGTTTAAGAACCAAAACTTTGATACAATTGAACGGTAAAGTAACATCCTCTTTCCATATTTAAAATACGGGTTAGGTTGAAACGGCTGAGGCCGAATACGATTTTTCTTTGTTCCTGTAAACAAATGAAGGAAAAAATCATCACAGAACATGGAATGGTCGTACTCACCGCGCTGGCAGTGTCTCGAGATGACAGAACTAATAAAATTCACCGTATCGTAAATCTTTGACAGTCGTTACGGATCATCAGAAGCCCAAATGTCTGCGGCCTGCGGTTCACAGAATACACCTACTTACCAAGTTTCAACAGCATAGTTCTTATAGTTTCGGAATAAAGTGGCTGTGACATACGGACGGACAGACAGACAGACAGACATGACGAATCAATAAGGGTTCCGTTTTTTGCCATTTGGCTACGGAACCCTAAAAACGGCACCCAATGACCTTACCACATGGCTGCTGTATATCAAAACCCAGTACAGTGCGTGCTACGAAAGGTGAGACTTGACACAACACGTGGTTTGACTTGCGCAGCAGAAAACTCGATAATAGCCATAGATTTCTAAAACAGAAAATCAACAAGGACTAGTTTAAAACCCCCTGGATAAAAAGCATCGATAGCGTAGGCTATTTAGTGGGCAATAGCTTAACTCAATGTTACTTAAGAGACCAATAGGTTCAGGATTAACGTGCAATTTCACAAACTGCAGCCAAGTACTCCGTCTGCAATTACACAGAAATAAAAAACATTGCTTTTTTTTAGTTTGGCTACGCTTTGTAATACGCTAAGTATGAGTTCCTATGTCCGTTTATTTCTAATCCCGAATTTCTGAATGAAGAATTTGAAGTTGAGTATTTGTCATACTTTATTTTAGCCTAAAAACATGTTATACTTTGGCATTAGAATAGGGTTTGAGGGATCTTAACTCCAAGTACTCCCACTAACTTAGGGTTTGTGTGCACTGACAGTGATCAGTCTGCCCTCAAAATACCATCTCAGAATCAAATCTGTACGGACGTTACTCATATGATGTGACAAAGATGTTTCCGACATCTGACTTTATTTTCAGTGTGTGTGAGTTTATGAGTCGTTCACAATAAAAGTTAAGTCTGCACGGAATTTATATTAAATTGACGTATTCGAATTAACTTAATTTTAATTGTGAGATATTTAGACTACGCAACGATTAGGCAAATTAATTTACTAAGTGCTTTTTATTCAGCATATCAAACTCGGGTTACAAAATTTATAACATTTACATAAACTCACGCCTTTTTCCCATGGGGGTAGGCAGAAACTACAGAACGCCTCATGCTACGATCCTGACATACTTCATCCTTACATAAAATTTATAACTCTGTCGTAAATTGATAAATTGGAATGGAAATTACAATTTGCACTGCAAAAACGTCAACAAAATGATTTTTAGGTTAATTGTCTTTAAAATCAAATGCACGTCAAAGGCTTGTTTGACACATGCCAGATTAACTTTTTAGTGGACTTTATTTTCGTAGTAATCCATAGGCAAATAACAGTGAACGGTCTGTTGT
The DNA here is from genome assembly GCA_949775005.1 of Orthosia gothica. Classification (NCBI taxonomy): domain Eukaryota; kingdom Metazoa; phylum Arthropoda; class Insecta; order Lepidoptera; family Noctuidae; genus Orthosia; species Orthosia gothica. Next base: position 13,173,150 of record OX459054.1, on the reverse strand, counting down.
CAGATGCTAGGCGCCAGTTTGAAATAAGAACTTGTGCGGTAATGCTTTTCTAAGAACTTTTGGAAGAGTCCGTTTATGATGTGGGCCTCTTTGGTCAGCCGTGTGTATTTAATGTTCAAATACTATTCGCTCCAATTTAAGTTTCCCTCAAATTAAGTTATCGATGACAGTGGGCGTAGCTTAACACCTCATAAATCGATTGTCAAATGTTTGTAGTCACGGCCTTAAATAATTAGCTGCCCTGAAAGTAAGTACCTAAGTTTTATCTAGTCAAAACTAACATTATCTAATGAAAGTTTGTTGAATCAGTGTTACAGCCATTAATTTAATAGAATTAAACAATATAAAACACGATAATAACCATCGATATCTTATTCAAAAAGTCTACAAAGACTAGTTCTAAAACCCCCTGGACACAATGCATCGATAGCGTAGGCTATTTAGTGGGCAATAGCTTAACTCAATGTTACTTAGGAGACCAATAAGTTCAGGATTAACGTGCAATTTCACAAACTGCAGCCAAGTACTCGGTCTGCAATTACACAGAAATAAAAAGCATTGCCTATTTTAGATTTGCTACGCTTTGTAATACGCTAAGTATGAGTTCCTAAGTAGTTATAATCCCGAATTTCTGAATGAATCATTTGAAGTTGAGCCCAAAACATACTAAACTTTGGCATTACAATAGGGTTTGACACGATCTCAACTTCAAGTACTCCCATCAACATAGGGTTTGCGTGCACTAACATCGATCAATCTTTGCTCAAAATACCATCTCAGAATCGAATCTGTACGGACTTTACTCATATGATGTGACAAAAACAATTTCTGTACTAGAGACCTCTTACTTTATTTTCAGTGTGTGTGAGTTTGAGTCGTTTACAAGAAAATAAAAGTTAAGTCTGCACGGAATTTATATTAAATTGACGTTTTGGAATTCACTTAATTTTAAATGTGAGTTATTTTTACTAAGTGCATGTTATTCAGGATACCAAATTCATAACTCTGTCGTAAGTGGATAAATTGAAATGGCAATTACAAATTGCACCGCACAAACGTCAACCACATCATACTTTAGGTTAATTGTCATTCCAATCAACACAAGTATTACCTTGATTAGATTGATTATCAGAAAATGGAAAATTTACAGAGGGATGACTCCCGCCGTCCGCGAAAATTATTACCTATTCTTGCGGACTCACTAGGGTTGCTACTATAATTATTCTGAAATTTAATAAGGCTTAGGTAGTAAGTTTACTATACTTCATAAAAGATAGGTTGTTCTCTGCGACATATGTCAAACTGACTTTAACGTTATTGTTAGGTTATTGGTAGCCTGTCAAGCGCCATTGTTACTGTATTGATACTGATAGCTGTCGCAGAGATCAAACTATATTTTATGAAGTATAACTTTAATGCATCGATTTGACTGCACATACATCATGACAATATGCTCACAATTCCTTAGAGTGTAGACAAAGCAGCAAATATCCACCCCTGACGCTTCGTTCGCACTGTTTGTCATGTGTGCGTAAGCAATTGTTTTTCTATTGTCTCTGTTATTCATCACGACACGATCACGACGCCATATTTGATTGGAGTGTAACATATCAATGGTGTAATAATCATCCCACCAAAAACATAAAAATGTGAAAAGGCACCTAGCAAGTTTATTTTTTGCTTTTCAGTTTGTTTTTGCGCTCGCTATTGGTGTGGCTGCCTACTGGTACCAAAATATTTAAAGAGTTTTCCATCGACTCGAAGAGAAGAAGAAATTCCTTATTTCTTCGGTTTTTTTTTTGGTAAATAGATTTTTTTTTCGCTTTTCAGTTTACTTGATTGCAACAGAATGGGTTCACAATTGAAAATTCAGTGCGAAAATTATCATTCCATACGTTTTTTTTTTCTTCCTTTAGGGATGAATTAGAGCAGTGGTGGCCCAGTGGTATCGGCCGCGACTTACAAGTTGTAGGTCGTGGGTTCGAGCCCAGGCAGGCGCTATACTTTGTGTAAATTATTTCTTCACCACTGCTCTCAAAACGGTGAAGGAAAACATCGTGAGGAAACCGGCATGTCCTAGAACCAAAAATTCGAAGACATGTGACATCTACCAACCCGCACTGGGCCCGCGTGGTGGATTACGGCCCATTCCCTCTCACAGAGAGGAGGCCTGTGTCCCTGCAGTGGGAACATTAATAGGCTGATGATGTGATGATGTAGGGATGAATTTATTCTTCAAATTAAAATGGGTCCAACTTTAATGTATATTATTTTCAATAAAAACGTAACTGATAACCTCTTCCTTTTTTTTCATCGGTTTTAAAATAAATGAATGGTAGAATGAATGATTAGAATATCATAATTTTAAATTATAATATTTCACAACTTTAACAAATTATTAACTGAAAAATATTTTGGTTGATTGCGTAAATGACGTGTCAAACGCCCGCCCCAGCCATATAATAGTAGAGTATTGCTCTAGCACTCGCGACAACCGCAACTGACCTCTGTCCAATATTGCCCGAGAATCCCTCAAAAATCGAAATGTGCATGTGTGCCGGCAAAATAGCGCTTTGTTCTTAGTGACCTCTCTGTCTGCGGCGCGCGCCCCCGTACGTACTTTGTGGCAAAGGTTTTGTAAAGACTACAAAAAATTACTGGATTTGTCCAAATGTCCAGTTGGTGGACGTATTTTTCATAACATGATTATTATTGAGCGGAGTAGTCATGTTTCTGAAAACTCTCTTCTGACTATGACAACCTGAAGTAACCATGTTTATTCCTAGCCTGTGTACCCCTTTTGCTGTCAGTACATGTGTTTATTACCGTATCGTTTGACGTCTATATTTAGCTTTAAAAGGTACAAGTAAATGTCGAAGAAACTCTCGTGTGTGACGTAATTGTCCCTGTGATGCACTGGAATGGCATTATGTATCCATTTCATTCCAATTTGTCTCATATCTGTATATGGAATGAAATGGATACACAATGAAGATGTCATGGTTGACTGAATTTGAAGTTATTGAGCGTTATTTTTCTGCAAGCAATTTGATTTCCATAAACCTCGTTTCTGTATGTTAATTTCGGATGAACTGTAATTTAACGTGTATAGTAATTGAAATATTACGGGAAAACCAAAGAAACGGAAAATGTTGATGTGATTATGGACTTATACGTTTATTGATAGATGCAAGGGATTTAATAGTATGAATATAATAGTATGACTTTATGCATTTTATAAGTTTGAATTAATTTTTGAATTGTGAAGTTTACTTTTCAAACTTTGTCTTGCACCCTATTATTTGCTGCAAAAATCTTAGCTTGGTAATAAGTTATTACTACTGAATAACATGGCAATATAAAGCACGACACTGAGAGTACTGAATATAATTGGTTGGCCTTTATAAGATGATTCTTTTATTAGACCGACCCATCATTCAAATTGATAAAAATAATATAATGTCTAAATATCGCACATTCTAAAAAGTTTCTCACATATTCTAGACCAGGAATTAGCAGTTTAAGTTCACCTAATTAAAAACTTCCTCTCGCTAGATAAACAAGATGTCTCACAACCCCATACGATTCATTTTACTGCCTCACCCATTTTTATGGTTATCTCTAACGTGTTTATAGTTTATCACTAGTCGTAAACTGTTAACAAAATTCAGGAAGTAAGATAGTTTGGGTACGATTCAACGAATGTTGTGATCTCGTTTAATAATAGTGTTAGTGAATATTTCCATTATTGATTTACAATAAAGATGCTTAAGGATAAATAGATAAAATTAGGAATCTACGCTATCAACGAGTACACTTTTAGTACGACTTTTAACCAAAAAAATGCACAATTCTGAGATAGGTTCGAGACATCCAAATGTTCTGCCTTCAAGTCGTTACTTGCTTTGAAAATCCAGAGATTCACTAGACAAGTGACTTTCTATTAATAGACTAATGCTGAAGCCTTTGAAAACGGTAAAAAGTGACAAAAAATAATAGTTGGATGTGTAATTGGGTGATTTTTAATTGTCTATACTTATTGTTTATGTTTTAAAAGTTATTATAGAAAGATGTAGTCTTTATATCAAAGTTATTGTAGAAATTAATTAAATGAGTGAGTGCGTGAACTAAAAGGCGTTTTTCTACTGGATCCCAATATGTAATTAATCCCGGAGGGGCACCCAAAATTTTCTTAAGAGGATGAAACCCATTGGAAAAGGAAGAGAATATAACAAAAATGAAAGGAAGAATAATTTACTTGCGATCTGAGGTCGGGAAGTGCAAGGGGGTGAGTTTTTAAGGGTAGAAAACGGTTTATCTCGATTTCCGCCAAAAACTACAAGGCCTATGGAAAAAATTTTGAGCGCAAAGTTATAGGTAATAAAAAGATCTACAACTTTTGGATTTACACTTTTTCACATCTCAAAATTTATATCAAAAATACAAATAGCCAAGTTTTTGGTTTTTATTTTTATCTTTTACATAAAAAAAATTTTACATGGCATTTGGTGAAAACTTACCTTTTAATGTCCCAAACACACTCATTTTTTGATTAAAAATATTTATTTTATCACCTAATTTTGACTTAATATCGAAAAATCACCCTAATTTTGAATCGAAAATTCACCCGTCAAAATATCTGTTTTTTTTTAAAGTCGGTGGGCTTTCTGTTCGTGGAAATCTGTACTTTCTGATGGTTTAAAAAATATACATTACAAAAAGGAGGAGGTTTTTGGCAAGTCGATTAAATAAAAATTAAGCTAATAGGTTCTGGGTTTTCAATAACTTTTGAATATCTACGTTAGTAACAGGTGCAATCACCACCACACGCAAAACAATAGAAATGTAAACGCAAAAACGTAGAACAAGACTCGCACTAATTGGTATATCCAGTGTATCGATAGTTAAAAAAGAACAACAAAAAGGTTAGTCTAGTCGACTGCAAATGTACTATCGGCAGGTTCATTAGTGCACTAGCTGTGGAAGTTAATACAGTTAGTACAATTAGGCGCAGGACCGTGTGCACCTGGCCTAACCGCAAACAAATTGGGCCTACGCTACGCCTAGAGCGTGTTAGCGCTCGGATACAGTTATAAACGACGGTTTAATTCAAATTAAAAGTCGGTGTGCTGGCTGGTTATCTATTGGATTTTGTGATATGTGTTTTGGGGTCATTGGGAAAATATTATGAAATGGCATTAATGGACATTTTCGTTTAAGAATATTTTTTTCTTGAAAAATACAGACTTCACAGCTTAATTGACAGAATCGAGTATTTCTTCTTTTTTCCTTACTAAATAGAAACAGAACAGAAAACAAAGAAGGAAAAGAAGAAGACTTCTTCTTCCATGCCTTCTTTTTTCTATACTATCAAAGGTACCCGAATAATTTCTAACTCTAAAACTAACTCTTTTTCAGAAAAGTACTTATATTACCAAGATATTTCTCACTATATATACGATACTTCTCACCGAATTAAGTACATCTTTCTCCGTTACCGAATAAAAAGTTTCTTATTTACACTCAGTTGGAACGGAGTTCGTTTCATTTAATTTACAGTTTCGTAAAATATGACGAAACTGAAATATCAACACAGCTGATGCACAGTGTAAACACACAATAGCGGCTGCTAGCGTATTTACTGTAAGTATCTAGTCAGCGCGAGCTCGTACGTCTTCGGTTTTCTTCGTGCGCCTCCGGCTCTCCCCTTGGCGTCTCCCTTTTGTGCGGATCTTCGCTTGTACTATCCTGCATGCAGGACGCTGTGCCTCGCAAAATTTATCACGCAGAAATAATTCATCATCATAATCATCTTCCTGCCCTTGTCCCATGTTACTTGGGGTCGCTGTAACGTTTTCTTCGTCCATACCGTCCTGTCCGACGTCACGCTATAACAGACTCCCTTTTCTTTCCTCACACAGTGCCTCCATCTTTTCTTTGGCCGTCTCCTCCCTCTCCATCCATCCGAATTATCCACGCAAAATAGTAAAAGGCGTTTTTTATTTATATTTTTGAATATGTTCAAAATTGACGGCAAGCTGAATCAATTGAAATCAGAACTATAACAAGCAAAAAGGAACTCCGTTCCAATAACCGAGAAATCATAAATAAATCTAAAAATCACAATTCAAACAATCAATCACTGGCAATACTGCCAGTCTTTTGGGCACTTTACAGACATATAGCGATATGCAGGAGAATTTAGACGCCTAGGTGTATTTAGTTTTTATATATGCACGTCATTAGGTTTAGTTTAGTTACGAAAATATGGAGTTACAAAATCAAGTAAATCTACTCATTTCTCCCCATCCTTTGACTCAAGTTTCATCAGTTCCATTCAGTTATTCAATCACTTCATTCTGCCACAGTTTTTTTATTTTCCCCGAGACGGAACTTAGTAAGTGTCTTCATATCTTCAAAGGGACGCGCCTTTTGTTACAAAGAATACCAACGCGCGACGTACAGACAGACGCACTTGCCTATTGGAATTTTGTGAAAGTTACACTGGAATCTTATTGTGACAGTTTAGTGAGGCATGTTATTGTACTTTTTTTGACGAGTGTACCTACTAAGTGTGTTCATTAGGTATACACTCATTCGTTACACGTGTTATAACATGGGTGAAGTATATATATCGTTATAATATAGTACCTGTCTTTATCGTGCAAAAAATAAAGTCCTTTTATATAAATAGGTTTTAGATAACATAAACGATAATGTATATGTATAATAATTGAGAATGGAAGCCGAGTCAAGTACCAAGAAAGTTTCGGTAGTAGGTTTGTACCTGATGAAGTTTTAACATCACGCTTGTATTCTCAAAGGGTAGGTACAGTATACCCACAGTTCGTTAGTTATGTATATGTCCTAAATAATAGGAGACGAGGAAAACATCGTGAGGAAACATGGACTTATAGTAAGTATTTGTAAGTTTGTGCTCCATTGGCATAATTGCTGTAAGGTGTTCCAGTGCGTGGTTGTTTTTTTAACGATCGGTTCGCCTTTGACCACTATCTCGCCTGATGGTAAGCGACAATGCGGTCGACGATGAAGCACGCTTGCCTAGAAGTACCCTATTCACTCTTGACTTAAATACCCCAAGGTTGTAGATATCAGGAAACAAAGTCTGCGGCAGGGAATTCTACTCCTTAGCTGTGCACACAAAGGAAGAATTCGCAAAACGCTTGGTTCGTATGGGTGGGAATTCCACCATGTATCGGTGGCGCATTGCCGTAGGTCTTATTGTCAGATGATGTTAATGGCTAGGCGGAATCAAACTGAGCAGTTCCATTGCACTTATTAATAATTGCTATTTGTCTCGGACCAACCTTACCTATGACTTCATACTCACCCATCTTCACGTAACCTCTTTAATTGAATAGGTTACTTCAGGCAAATGTGCTTAACCTTCGACCGCATCATCGCTTATCATCAGGCGAGATAGTTGTCAAACGCTTGAAGTTAAATAAAAAAAATAGATAGGTTCTCCAACTGAACAAAATAACAATAATATTGCTAACTGATATCTCCCTATCAAAGTTGTGTACCAGAAATAAATAACGAATTTTGTTTTTTCGGCAGTAGAGTAACTTATACGACTCTAAAAAATGAAACGTGTTTTTTGTGCCGGAAAATTAAAATATTACTGAGATCAAAACACGTAATTATTTAATCTACCATGTGGACTGTGCTCACCAATGATTTAAGTTCTTTAATGTAAACTTTTCGTGTATTTATTCTCTAAGTGAATTTTCTATTCATATGAGTATAAATTGAATGCGAAATGTGTAAGCCCTGTATTTACATTTCACGTTTGTGAATATTTTAACACACAGACAGTGTAAACGTTTACAATCAACAGGGCAATTCAAATAAATATACTAATTTCCTAATTGCCTCTGCGATAGGTGTAATCGTTGGATTTAGGTGAATAGTTCTGTAGATACGGTAATGACGCATTTGCTGTGTCACGCTGCGCTACGCTACACAATGAAGTTGGTTAACTACGAAATGACGCGACGACGCACCGATTCTGTACGGCTTTGACGACCTACAGCGTCATAATGTATGCCAAGTTTGACAACATAGTATCTGACTGTTTATAGACATGCAATGTGGCTGCAAATCGGCAATAGTGGCGGTACTCTCTATACACCAATGGTGCACAGCATTCCTACTTTTAATTCTAATTAACTACATTTTCCGTTAAGTATAAAACGTAAACGTTCGTTAGAATATTCTAGGCATCAATTTTAATGGCGAGTACATCACTCACCTTCGGTTTGGCGACGATATAGTACAGTCATGAATAAGACCATGGAGGAACTTAGAAGAGCTTCCGAAAGACTGGGTCTACAAATGAACATGGACAAAACCAATGTGATGTTGAACGCCCATGCTGCAATCACTCCTATCAAAGTTGGAGACCCTACACTTGAAGTTGTGGACGATCGATTATGTCTACCTGAGACAAACGGTCCAGTTAGGTAGGTCCAACTTCGAGAAAGAGGTCAACCGTCGAATCCGACTCGGCTGGGCAGCGTTCGGGAAGTTGCGCGGTATTATCTCGTCCAACTTACCACAATGTCTCGGGACAGAGACGTGGTCGCTCACAATGGGCCTCATCAGAAGGCTTAAAGTCACCCAAACGGCAATGAAGAGGGCTATGTTCGGTGTTTCCTTGCGTGATCGAAACAGAAATGAAGACATCGGCAAGAGGACCAAGGTTATCAACACAGCCCGAAGAATTGCCAAACTTAAGTGGCAGGGCGTATTGCTCGCAGAACGGATGACCGCTTGGCCCAAAAAGTTCTAGAGTGGCGACCGCGTACCGTAAGACGCAGCGTTGGATGACCTTCCTCTAGGTGGAGCGACGACCTGGTCAAGGCTGCGGGCGTCCGGTGGATGCGAAACGCACAGAACCGATCAGTGTGGCGACGCTTGGGGGAGGCCTATGTCCAGCAGTGCACGTCTTTCGGTTGAAATTATGTTATGATGAAACATGTGAGAATTATAAATTTTATAATTCTCACATGTTTCATATATTTTCCCACACGACGGGTTTGAAAGAAAAAACAAATTGGGCCCCCACAATAGTGCACCCAAAATACGCCAATTTTCTATTTTCTCTAAAACGCCACATAGGAACATATATTCATAGACTGATAAACATATTACCCTCCTTCGGCAGTCGGGTAAATACCACCCTATTAGGATAGCACCACAGCAAAATTCCAACGCCTGCATGGCATTTTCCTTATTTCAAAATTTTCCTTGTACAGTAACTACTCTCGAAGGAAACCGCCGGTAAACGATAGGGTGGTTCTATACTTAACTAGAAACATGTGCCGACACCACAGCATTACACTTCCTCGACGTTTTGTAGCAAGTACTTTAAGTCGGTCAAACCGGGTAATAGGGCTTGTGGTTAAAAATTATGATGACGGAACAGTTAACAAGAAAGTGGCGCCAGTTCATTAAGATTTTTCTCAATGGTGTGATCTGTAAAAATATTTTTATAGGCATTATAAAACTTTCTCGCAAGAATCAAATTTTATATTTTGTTCTGTATTTATAACTGTCCACAAATCCGAACATGGACTTACTTATTGCTAAAACTTATCAATAAAACAAATCAGTTACTTAATTTGGATTTAATAAGCTCACTAATACCAAACTAACAAACACGAATAATTGACTCTGTAGACAGACGTCTAACATCTGAACAGGCTCTCATTAGGTGACTGATCCGAGAGAGATTTATTTTGTTGTTGCTCATGTGAAAATATTGATCTTTTTATATGTATTATTAAATTCTAATTGATTTGTTTTTGTACTGTAATGATTTTAAAATTGATATTGGATTAAATTTTTTTTGCCGGTGAGTATGTGAGATTATTTATTTGCTTATAAATTACTATTGTATATATTTTCTTATTTTTATTTGAATGATTTGGAATTATGATTATTATCATGATTATTTTATTATCGCCTATGTGAAATTATTAATCTTTTTATATTTATTATTTAATTTTGTTTTCGACATCGTATTTTTTATTTTGCTGGAATGGGTTTTAAAAAGAAATTTTGATTATTGTAATTATATTTTTTTCTTTTGTTGTTGGAATACTGCGCGTATTGTGTTGCAGTTCCTTTCTATGGAACCCTTACAACATTGAACCCTGTGCTTTATACCGGTGGAATCCATTGTTTTTCTTTGAAGTACTACGTTCTAAAATAACAGTTCAGGAACTAAAATTCAAGCTGGAAGCATTATCTTGTAGCAGTGAGTCAGGTAATGTGCTGGCAAAATAATTTGCACCTTTTCTGTGCTGTTAATGCGTCCCCTAATGCCATGTTTGAAACTCAAAACTTTTATTTTTTCATCAAAAAACTCGTTGAGGAAAACTTGGTTTGGGGTTCTGTAGAGATAATGTAAAATTAGTTTTGGTAGATGTTATTTAAACGCACGTTTTCTTCTTTATAAAATTATATTAGGTCAAAAAACAAATGAAGAACTGTCATCGCAGCTATAAATCTTCACAAAACTTTCAAGGTTAAGCAAAAAAAAAAAAAATAGTTGATGTAACATATTTTTTGTCTAGTTCACAAAGAGTTAGGCACATTAAGTTAGTTAAGTTTATGCGAGCCAGATACGAATCCAAACTGCGAGCTACTAGTAAAAATGTCTAGATGGGAAAACTCAACCACACTTTCGCTCAATCAAGCAAGAATAATCTATACGTACATTACTATCTACTGAACCCTTTAATTAAAATAGCGCCCTATCTTAGCAATATTAACGCAACCGCTTCACAGAATGGCAGTTTTTAAATCAACAAAAAACATACTTTTTGTTCACCCTTTTTAATACTTCATTTAATTCAAAAGTAAATGAATTTATGTACTTAGTTGGAGAAGTTTGGAACATTTTGTAGGCGTGCAAATAAAACAAGCGCAAAATAAATTTAAACACTGTCGTCTCAGAGTGGTAACGTTACCATAAAAAGTTCAGTCAATGTTTTACTCTTTGTGAGCCAGTGTTACTATTGGCTGTTGAACTTCCTTAAATAGTCTCATACTTTTTAGCATTATGTAATTTCAGAATAACACTTTCTTGCATCCTTAAGGCATTTAACACTAAACGAATTTAAATCACTGTACTATTTCTATCAATCAATCAATGTTCAATTTTTTTTCACTAAATAATACGCGTTATTGCGATATATTAATAGAGATACTCTGGCGCCCTGATCATTCTAAATACGAATTCCTCTAAATTTCACTCAGACCATAACAATTTATAAAAAGAACGTAACTTATGTAACCTTGTTATAATATGTAATTAACGATTTCTGTTTCAATTGTTAAAATTATCAAAATATGAAACAATCAGAATTTACGAAATACACAAAAAAAAAATTACAGACCGACCACTAAAATTGATACCTTTTCCAAAAGCCCCACGCCAGATAATTTTACACTTTCAAAAGGAAATAGACTATTATTTTAGCGTGACATTACCTAACAGCGGGGAGATAAGAGTTAAATGGCCGAATAAACACAGATCACGAGGCTTTTATTGCAATACATTACACAGATTGCGTAGGAGAGTGTTGACTGTTGGAACCAAATAGTTTATGTCGGCAGCTGTTGAAATGTGTTGGGCGGTTTTTTGAACCTGCCCAATCAGTTAATGGTGTACGCGATTGTTTAAATGTATACTTTTTTAAATTTTAATGTTGGTATATTTTTTATTAAATCGTAAGACTAAAGAACGCTGCGTTTTACGTTCTTTAAAAGTTATGTTCCAGATACTACGTTTATTTCATTTTTGTAGACGAAATGTCAAACATCTTTAAGACTACTTGAAGCATAAAACGGTAGAGTAAACATTATTTATGGTATAAAATGTTGAAGTCACTAGGTATATTGGCGAATGAATTTATGACCGTGGGCATGGCGATACCAGCATCTTCTACTGCCAATCCTCAAACCTCACTATGGTAACGTCAGCGAGGTTCGAGGTTTGAGATTCCGCAGTAGGTTGGAACGAAGGAGGTTTCAATTCCGGGGTTTGCGGTCTGTTTGCGAGAGGGTTATAGCTTTGTATAATAGTCTTAATGTTGTTATATTTCTCCTTCATTTGATCGTATTGGTCAGTACTGAAATATGTATGAGATTGATCACCAAAAGATATCAAAGTCATGTGATTATTATGGAACTCTGTAAAGTATTGTTCCAATACAGCTAATCGACGACGTAAGTATTCTGCGGTCTTGCGCTCTGCACCATCCTTCTTGAAGTTGGTGAAGAGCTTATCTACGGCTTCGATTAGTTGTTGTTGGGTTGCTAAAATGTCATCCATTTCCGACATTTTTAAGATATAAAAGAGACCTTACTTGTGCTGAAGGCTTCTTTGGAGATCAAATGTCCTTGCGATGGCTGCAAGAACAAACCTGGAGTAGCAGCGCAATGAGATGACGCGATGCTTTCGTATAAACCAGGTTCAATCAGGATCAGCAGGATGATGAACTTTTCGGAAAGTAAATCCGATCAGTTCTGTTTACCAGGGTCTGGTAACAAATTCCAAGCGAGACACTCACACAGCACAGTTAGTAGATGCGCGCGTAATGATCCCGCTCCGATGGCTCGAAGGACCAATGTTCGGGGTTGGGGTGAGATAAATATAAACTAGGATTAAAGATTATAAAGATAGGTATATTTCAGTAACTTAACTGGGATAACTATTAAAACTAATGAGGTGAATGAGATGAGGTTGAGTCGCGCCCGATATGCTATCCGAAAGCGTACTGACTATTTTACTTAGGTAATACATAAAATATTCAGGGCATAGCGCGCGATGTCGCAATTATGCTGACATGTTTATTATTGTTCGGTGAATAACCCGAACATGCTCCCGAGGGAGAAAAGGATGAGGTTAGTAGGTAGGTATAGTTACATGGGTAATGAAATTAATACTAACAAGGTGAAAACAATGTTCAACTAATACTAAAATAGTTATGTAGGGTGAGTTATGTTAGTAGGTGAGATTAAGGTAACCTTACAAATTAAACAGAGTCGCTACAGTGTAAATCAGGAAGAGAGAACACGCGAAAGATCGGTGAAGAACCTCTATCTTCCTTTTTTTGTAAGCACTCACTAGATAGCGCTAGTCGCTTAGGATCACTTTTCACTGGTTTACTACTAGATTGCCCATTTTCCCTAATTTCACTACACTCAATCACAACACTATCAGCAACGGTGTGTGGAGATGGCACCGCAGTTGCCGCAGGGGCTGTAGACCGCTCTGCTGCAGAAGTGGAGCGATTTCCTTTACGTTGCCTTTGACGCCAACGTTTAAAACAGTAAGCTGCCACCAATAACAAGATGCCCAATATGATGAGATATATAGCGGTATACTGGTGGACGTCGTGGTAGGAGATATTAGTGCTCAAAGGTTCACTCTGCTTCATGATCTCAAGACTTCTCTTAATGGCTTCAAATTGCCTGAGGTCATCTGAGTTATTGGGATTATGCTCATATGAGATTTCTGGCATAGTGATATTTATTATGTGATTAATTGGTGATATTTCAGGTGAGATAATATTTCTCGTCGTACTAATTTTACTAGACAATCTTTTGTTTGAGTACACCATAAAATTTTCTGTTTTTGCTAGACAGCCTTCCCCAACACGCAACAGACCAGCATCTGATAACCTAACTGCCTCAACTTGATTTTCACATAGAAGTTTGACGTTACATTCATTGCAGCATAAATAATAATACTTGTTTTCTGATGTTAACTCTCTCCAGTCATCCTTGCACGGGGTAGTTTTAGTTTTACAAGTTCTTGTGCCTGGGATCGTCTCGCATAGACTATGATCATCTTTCATGTGGTGAATAGGCTTTCTGATATGACACAGAATAGTCACAGGGTTTTGTAATACGCATGACTGCAGATCCGTGTCTGTGATAGTTAAATAAGAATCCTTTCTCATGTTGATGGCTGCTAATTCAGAGATAGTTTCGACCTTCATCATCCTGTTATCTTTCACAATGCGTGGAACCGGGATAAGATTAAATACCTCGTAAATATCTCTTTCAATCAGGGGTATTTTTATTTCTATTATTAGGTATTTGCCAGAGTATTTGGCTCTTACTTTGAGCAAGCTGTACAGATCTTTAAGATTAAAGTTGTCGACAGGAACTACCAAGTCTCCAGATATTTGTGCTGATATTATGTTTAGCTCAGATCTGAGTTGTTTCGGCGATATCAAGTGAAAATCTAATTTTCCACTATAAATATCAGTTACTGTATCTAAAATTGAGTCCTGGATTCGTCGAAGGGTATACAACAAGTTGTTGGCAGTGAAAGTCGAGGTTATGAAGTCAGTGACGATGGTTATGTTTTGCACTTGCTGAGCGAGATTTTTATAAGAATCTTGGAGAGAATTAAGCCTTTGATTTATTATTTTGTGATGTTTGTTTATAGTATTCTCAATCCTTTTCATTAAATTAAATTCAGCTTCTACGACCGACGTTTGGTTTTTCCAGAGGTTGTATAAGTGGTTTTCATTATGCTTTAAAAGGTCAATATCCTTCTCATATTTTTCTGCAAATCGTTGGTCCAATACTCCGAATAAACTATTTGCAACGTAGCCTACCCCGTCTAGCAAGCCGCGTCGCCGGCGTTTCTTATTAGTCATAAACGAGTCATTTATCATGACAATATTATCGTAATGTTTGATTTCTTCGAACTCGTGCTCGAGTTGTAACATGACGCCGTCGCAAGGTGTTTGTGTTCTAATCGTTGAGCATAAGGTTTCAAGGTACTTGATATACTTTGTTAGTGCCGCCATTCCTTCTTGATATGGGTTTGTGTCATAATAGACTATTAAATGCCAATCATCTCTAATTAAGTGCATATTAGATACTTTGTCAAAGTATACACTATTGTTTGTCAGCGGGGTGAAGTTATAGGATGCTTGAGTGGTGTTTATTAGTGTCAGCATAAATAATGTCAAAGATAAAACCATTGCTGAAAATGAGATAGGACGTTTTTTCTTCGCCGCTGGCAGTTTATTATCAACCTTTGGGCCATTTGGATCTTGATCATTTTTATTTGTTGGCAGTAAGGACAGTTTTACAACTGGGCGTTTTAAGACCCCATTTTTGGTTTTAAGTGTGACGACCCTTATGTGTCCGTCACTTCCAGGATGCAGCGCTATTACGCGACCTAGACTCCATTTTCCTGGTGGAAGGTTGTCGTCCTTTATAATAACGATGTCATTATGATTGAGATTCCTTTGTTGCTGTCGCCATTTGACTCTCGTAGAAAGCTGCGAGAGGTAGTCAGTCTTCCACTTATCCCATATATCTTGATAGATTTTTTGCGTCAAGTGCCACCGTGTTCTGAGGTCATGCTCTGTTTCGAAAATCGTTAAGCTGGGGCCACTTGCTAAGAAGTGAGCCGGGGTCAAAAAATCCAAATCCTCAGGGTCTTCTGTCAGAGGGCACAGTGGTCTGGAGTTCAAACAAGCCTCGAGTTGGGTTAGTAGGGTAATATATTCCTCGTAGGTTAATTTTTGCTCACCCACGACCCGCTTGAGATGATGTTTTAGGCTCTTCACTGCAGCTTCCCAGAGTCCGCCAGCAGATGGCCATGATGGAGCGTTAAAGTGCCACTCAATATTCATTTCAGCGATTGTCGAGGTTACTTCTTGGTCCGACAAGATATAGGAGATTTCGGCAAGCTCTTGTTTTAAAATTTTGTTGGCTCCTATGAAGTTGGTTCCTTGATCACTATAGATGTGCCCTGGAACTCCCCTTCTAGCCGACATTCGACGAAGCGCGGCAATAAATGCTGACGCTGTGAGATCTGAGACAATTTCTAAATGTATGGCTTTGGTCACCATACAAACAAAAACTGCGACATATCCTTTACTGGTTTTAATGCCACGGCCTTTGTTGGCCTTAATAAGGATGTGTCCGGTGTAATCTATTCCTGTGTGGTAAAAAGGTCTGTTAGGAATCAATCGTGCTGGAGGTAGGTCACCCATGATTTGATGTTGTAGTATTGGATTGTTTCTTTTACATTTGACACACATTCTTATTCGTTTCTTTGTGGCTCTATTTCCACCAAGAATCCAGTATTTGTGTCTTATAAATCCAGTAGTCATTTTTACTCCACCATGAAATACAAGTTCGTGGGATTCATCTATGATTAGATCTGCCAGTTTCGATTGATTCGGGATTATGATAGGATGCTTCATTTCTGGATCAAGATTCGAATGTTTAAGTCTGCCACCGACACGGAGCATTTGATTATTGTCTAGTATGGGATTGAGATTAAGAATCTGGCTTTTCTTATTTAGTGGTTCATTCCTTTTCAGCCGTGATATTTCTTCGTAGAAATATTCGTTTTGGACGTGCTTAATTACCATTTCTCTTGCTGTCTTTATATTTTGCAGAGTAAGAAAACTTGTGCGTTTTTTCTTGTAAGCAACAATGTCGATGAACTTGTTGATGTAAGCTAATACTCGGGTAACTTTCCTTAAAGTGCTATATTTTGGTAATAGTTGATTGATTATTGAATTTTCGGGGTTA
The DNA here is from genome assembly GCA_949775005.1 of Orthosia gothica. Lineage (NCBI taxonomy): Eukaryota > Metazoa > Arthropoda > Insecta > Lepidoptera > Noctuidae > Orthosia > Orthosia gothica. The sequence goes on along the minus strand of OX459054.1, from coordinate 13,156,542 downwards.
AAAATGACCGTATTTACTGCCTCTTTCTTTCTGAGTTCTGCGTTTGTAATGCTCGTATAAATCGGCATATTATGAGATTCTGTAGGCTTATATTGTGGTAACCAGTCGGGCCCTTGCCACCACAGTGAATAATAGGCTAATTGAGCAGCAGGTAAACCGCGGCTTGCGCAATCTGCGGGGTTTTCTTTGGATTTTACGTAACTCCAGTTATCTTTAGGGATTATTTCAGTAATTAGCCTCACTCGATTCGCAACAAAGGGTTTCCATTTCTCCGGTTCACCACTTAACCAACCTAGAACAGCCGTTGAATCAATCCAACCATAAACATGCACCTTGTAGCTCGATAGGGATGAGATGATTTTTCTCATAAGTTTTGACAACAAGAGAGCGCCGCTGAGTTCCAGACGCGGTATCGATTGTGGTTTTTTCAGCGGTATTACTTTTGATTTCCCTGCAATAAGGGTCACATGAGTTTCATTTTCTCTCTGTATTTTGCAATACACGACGCATGCGTATGCTTTTGTGCTAGCGTCGCAAAAGCCATGGAGTTCGATGATATCCTTTGCCTGGGTTTGAATCCAACGTGGTATTTTAAATCGAGATATATGAGATAGATCGGCTTTAATAGTATTCCACTCTGACGCGATTTCTTGAGGGACAGGGTTGTCCCAACCCAGGTCAGATTTCCATAATTCTTGGAACAAGATCTTAAGTTTTATTGTGACTGGTGCTAACCAGCCCAAGGGGTCAAAAATTTTAGATATTTGAGATAGGAATTGTCTTTTTGTAAGGATGTTTCTGGAGATAAATTCTATAGGATGAAAAATGAATTGATCATTTTTGGGTTCCCACCGAAGACCTAATGTTTTGGTTGATTCCGGTTGCTTAAAGTCAAAGTCTTCCTTTTGAAGTGCATCTGAACTATCTATTAATTCCGGCAAGTTTGATCGCCATTTTCTGAGATTAAATCCGCCTGATTTGAGGAGGCTGATCATCTCTGCTTTGAGCTGTTTAGCTGCTGTCGCTGAGTGTTCACCATGCATGAGATCATCCATGTAAAACGAGTGTTCTAAGATGTCAGGAGCGCAACTTTGTGGATAGTTTGGCGTTTCATCGATGGCCAGTTGCTTCAGTGTCATCATGGCCAAAAATGGTGCGGCTTTAGTGCCATAGGTAACTGTCGCTAACTGGTATTCTTTTAAAGGTTGAGATTGATGGTTTCGCCAGATAATTTTCTGATATTTCTGGTCATCGGGATGTAGCCAGATTTTGCGAAACATTTTTTCTATATCTGCTGTAAAAGCGTATCTAAATTGTCTCCATTTTAAGATAAGGCTCTGAAGGTCTTGTTGTAAATTGGGTCCTCGGCACATGAGATCATTGAGGCTGTATCCGCTCGAGGTTTTTGCCGAGGCATTAAAGACGACACGCAATTTGGTAGTTGATGACTCAGATCGTTGGACGCAATGGTGCGACAAGTAGCAGTCCGGCTGTACGTGTGGCGCAACGGGTGTCATATGTCCGAGCTCTAAGTATTCAGAAATAAACATTTTATAGTCACATGCCAGAGCTGGTTGCTTACTTAATTTCCGCTCTATTTGGAAAAATTGAGCAATCGATTTTGTTTTCGACTCGCCTAAATTGTTCTCAAAATCTTCTTTGAAGGGTATTTTAACGACGTAGCTTCCATCTGCCCGTCTGGAGGTCGAAGTTTGGTAAAATTCGATGCAATTTTGATCTTCTTCTGATATTGCTAGAGGTTCATGTATGTCCTCCACTTCCCAAAATTGCTGCATATCTTCGATATTATTTAGGGTCACATTGCAATGGTACGTTTTGTAGTTGCCGCTTAAGATCCATCCCAACTGGGTTTGTTGGGCAATGGGCAACACACCTTCTGATCGACAGATACCGTCCATAAGGATAGTGGAATAGATATCTGCCCCAAATAAGATATCAATAGGCCTACTTTTGTAAAATTCGGGATCTGCAAGAGTTATTTGGTTCAGAGTAGGCCAGTCTGGCTTAGGCAAGGTACAGCTGGGTAAGTTATTTATGAGTCTATTCATTATATAAACGTCCGTTTCAAAGGTGAAATCGCTAACCAGCGACGAACATTTGATGGTAATCATGCCCTTGCAGTTGTTTTCCTTATTGCCTATTCCAGAGATATAGCCGTTACATTTCCGTCGCGGTAGTCTTAACAACTGAGCTGCGCTTTCCCTAATAATGGATGTCTGTGACCCTTGATCTAAAAGAACTCTCATTTTATGGTAAGATCCGTCCACTGCTTGTACGTTAATTATTGCTGTGGCAAGCAATATTTCTGAGGGTTCTCTACGAAGCGATGTAACTGTGTTAGTTTCTTGCTGCTGAGAAGGCGATTTCGTAATCGTGGCTGCATTTGACCCTGATCGATGTGACGTAAAAGATTCATGCAAAATGGTATTGTGTTCCTTATTGCATTCTTTGCACCTTATTTCGGAAAGGCATTTTTTGCCTTCGTGATAATGTAAACAATTGATGCAAAGTTTCAAGTTATCAATAGCATTTTTTCGTTCATTAGGTTGCAATTCCAATAACTTTAGACATGCATGAATTCGATGATCATTGGAGTCGCAAATAGGGCATTGCTTGCGATAGTTAATTTTGCGTTTGGACTTTGACGATTGCGAAACTTGGTTTGTTGAGTAATTCTTTATAGGATTATTATAATTTCGTTTGTAATTGGAACCCTTTGAAAATGATGGTTTATTATTGTTGTTGTATTGCGATGGGGGTGATTTCTGCGTGGAATTCTCAATCTTCTTACGTGAAGTTTCCAGCATCATAAATTTAGTTTCCAAAAAATTAAGGAAATCTTCCAAGACGGGCAACTCTCGCGGGGCTTTTAAGGCTTGTAGGTAATCCTCGTATGTATCTGCATCCAATTTTTGAGACAATAAACATACCAGGAATGGGTCCCAGGAAGACACATCGACTCCCAGATTCCTGATAGCATTCACGCTCTCATATGTAGTGTCGTGAATGCGTTTTATATGGTTTGATGATTGATGCTGGTTTGCGGGGATATTCATGAGATTGTTAAGATAAGATGTAAAGATCAGTCGTTTATTATTATAACGATGATTGAGGATATTCCAGCATACGGGATAATTGTTGGAGCTTATTTGGAGATGTTGGATCAATTTTTCGGGCTCACCTTTGATCTTACTCTTTAGAAACTGCATCTTTTGTGCATTTGACAAAGAGGGGTTGTTGTGCACTGCTTCGGTAAAAAGGTCTTTGAACGAAATCCACTTATTGTAGTTTCCATCAAAGGTGACTATCTCCATTTTGGGAGTAGATTTTTCAATATGCGCAACGGACCACATTTTCTTATTGATGTCTTTCTTTATTTTGTTATAATACTCCTCGTAATGGGTGAATTGCTCTTCGTATTTGGGGTTTGATCCGCCATACTCGTTGTCCAGCTCCCAATGAAGCGAGTCAATAGCCGCCCAACGGGATTGTATAGTCTTCAGGATATCTTCAAATTCCCATTTTTCCGTGACGAGATCAAGGTTGATATTGGAAGAAGTTCTCAAGAAAGCCTTAAAATTGGTAGCTTGCTTTTTGAAGAGAGTTTCAGCTTTACTCTCTTCAAGAGCAGGGGTTTTAGAAGCAGCGTGGGATGCGAGGTTCGAGGTTTGAGATTCCGCAGTAGGTTGGAACGAAGGAGGTTTCAATTCCGGGGTTTGCGGTCTGTTTGCGAGAGGGTTATAGCTTTTTATAATAGTCTTAATGTTGTTATATTTCTCCTTCATTTGATCGTATTGGTCAGTACTGAAATATGTATGAGATTGATCACCAAAAGATATCAAAGTCATGTGATTATTATGGAACTCTGTAAAGTATTGTTCCAATACAGCTAATCGACGACGTAAGTATTCTGCGGTCTTGCGCTCTGCACCATCCTTCTTGAAGTTGGTGAAGAGCTTATCTACGGCTTCGATTAGTTGTTGTTGGGTTGCTAAAATGTCATCCATTTCCGACATTTTTAAGATATAAAAGAGACCTTACTTGTGCTGAAGGCTTCTTTGGAGATCAAATGTCCTTGCGATGGCTGCAAGAACAAACCTGGAGTAGCAGCGCAATGAGATGACGCGATGCTTTCGTATAAACCAGGTTCAATCAGGATCAGCAGGATGATGAACTTTTCGGAAAGTAAATCCGATCAGTTCTGTTTACCAGGGTCTGGTAACAAATTCCAAGCGAGACACTCACACAGCACAGTTAGTAGATGCGCGCGTAATGATCCCGCTCCGATGGCTCGAAGGACCAATGTTCGGGGTTGGGGTGAGATAAATATAAACTAGGATTAAAGATTATAAAGATAGGTATATTTCAGTAACTTAACTGGGATAACTATTAAAACTAATGAGGTGAATGAGATGAGGTTGAGTCGCGCCCGATATGCTATCCGAAAGCGTACTGACTATTTTACTTAGGTAATACATAAAATATTCAGGGCATAGCGCGCGATGTCGCAATTATGCTGACATGTTTATTATTGTTCGGTGAATAACCCGAACAGTAACAATATTTTTTAATAAATAATGACCGGCTGAGAATGCTATATAGTCTTAAGTCCGCCTTGTGCATTTAATCTGATTTTCTTCGTCCAATCCACTTCTCAGTTTTGCTGGGGTTGGGTTTCCTTCTACGTCTGTACCAGAGAGCTCTGTTCTAGGTTATCTAAGTACTTAACTTCTCTTTCTGCACCTCTTTCAGCAAATTTGACTGCTCTCTCTTCTTTGATATTAATAAATAAATACACATGAGTACACCAAAATTGATCCATTTCCTAACTAATCAGTACTTTGCCAGGAACTAGTCACCCAAAATATTGACACGCATTATTAATCCATCTTCTTCACGACATTCACCCTATTCAAACTCGGTTATCTGTGGCAAACTTGACCCACTTTTGTTGAATTTATTTGTAGGTTTCAATGTATATTCAGCGTCAAAGAGTGAGTCAAGGGCCCACGGTGTTTGCGCACCTACGATTCTCGCCAGACACTTCAAAACTCTTGAGATTTCGGTCTATTGAGGATGGAATGAGAATCATGCGAGTAGAAGGGCGTATAATGAGAATTTGCCCGGCGTATTGAGCAATATTTCGAGCCTGTAATAAGTGCTGGAAGAACCTATTCTTGGAAGTCGATAATCGACGGAATTTATAGAATATCATTTCAAATAGCGCAATGTAAGTGGGTTTTGATGAAGGGTCAATTCTTTTGGTATGAAGTGTACTACGAATAAAATGCTACTTGGTTGCTACGGCGAAGCAAATGAACTGTGCGATTTATAAATAGATGAACAGAAATGTGTTTGTGGGTTGTAACAAATGTATTTTACATTTAATAACATTATTGAATTAAATGTAAAAAGATAACTTTCTAAAAATATATTATTGTCAAAATTTTATGGTCAAATATACTTAAACTAATCATCACATCTGAACCAGCACCCCAGAACATTGTCCCTAATAGCATCTTCGCTACTAGTCTGTACAAAACCCGATTCTGTCAAACAGTAATGTTACAAATGATTTATAACAGTACCAGTTGATTTGTTACTGGGAAACCGCAGACCATCACTATGTACATAGTTGGGACGTTTTGAAACAGATAAATAGGCTTTGTTAACAGACATCCTTGTTAAATGTTCTGATTTTCATTAAGTTATAGGGGACGTGTGCTTCTCCGTGATATTTTTATTTTATGTAATAAGCATCAGTGCTAGAATAAGTACTTATTATTTTATTATAATAATGTTTTAACAAAGCAAACAAGCAAGCAAGCAAGCTCGTGGCTAAATAATAACAGCCGCACGGGTCAATCTTCAAGGTTAAGCAACGCTTGCCGAGGTCGGTCCGTGGATGGGTGACCATTTCAACATACCGAGTTTCCACCGTGCCTCGCAAAGCACGTTAAGCCGTTGGTCACGGCTGTCATTTGAAGGTTTTTGACAGTCGTTACGGGTAGTCAGAAGCTTGAGATCTGACACCAGTCTTGCCTAGGGGTATAATAATGTTACCCAGTTACTGGGTTGCGGAGATAGGCAGATAGGCAGTCGCTCCATGTAAAACACTGGTACCCAGCTGAATCCAGTAAGACTGGAAGCCGACCCCAACAACAATTGGGAAAAGGCTAGGCAGATGATGATGTTTTAACAAAGATAATACAAAACAGACGTATGTTTTTTTGTAAAGTCAGCCAGCACCTATATCTTTCAACCACCCTGCATGTGTAGCTTTCAAAAGAAAAGCTTTATAGAAATTACTAATTAATAATCAAGTTTGATTTCAGCGAAATAATGCGATGATTGTTTATTTCAAATAAATGGCATTAATCTATAATATAAAAATGAACCGCAAAATGTGTTGGTAAGCGCATAACTCAACAACGCATGGACCAATTTGGCCAATTCTTTTTTTTAAATGGTCGTTGAAGTTCAAAGTTGGTTTTTACGGAGAGAAAAATTCTAATAATTGCAGGAAAAAAAAAAAATTGCCCTTTCCTTTTTCCATACAAAAGTTTTCTAACTAAAACGTAGAGTCAATTTGAGCTTTATTGCTATTGTATAAGCTATTTTTGCTTTGTGTGGGGTAGGGTTGTGTAGGGTAGGGTATTGTAGTGTAGGGTAGTGTAGGGTAGTGTAGGGTAGTGTAGGGTAGTGTAGGGTAGTGTAGGGTAGTGTAGGGTAGTGTAGGTTAGTGTAGGGTAGTGTAGGGTAGTGTAGGGTAGTGTAGGGTAGTGTTGGATAGTGTAGGGTAGTGTAGGGTAGTGTAGGGTAGTGTAGGGAAGTTTAGGGTAGTGTAGGATAGTGTAGGGTAGGGTAGTGTAGGGTAGTGTAGGGTAGGGTAGTGTAGGATAGGGTAGGGTAGTGTTGGGTAGGATAGTGTAGCGTAGGGTAGGGAAGGTAGTGTAGGGTAGGGTAATGTATGGTAGGGTAGGGTAGGGTAGTGTAGGGTAGGTAGTGTAAGGTAAGGTAGATAAATGTTTGGTATTTTTATGGCAAAACAAAGTTTGCCGGGTCAGCTAGTTTGGAATAAAAACAAAAGTGCGAAACCATTTTTTAACTACACTGTTTGATATTGAGATTAAACAATATAAGGCCAGTGTCGTCAAAAAATGCTGATGATGCTACTGGTTTATTTTAACTGTAACTAGGATACATAGCAAACAATTTATCAATCCGTTCTTTCCGCTTCACAACAGTTACTAAAGTGCCTAGGAATTGGCTTCTAAAAAGAGCCAAGGCTTTTACAAAATAAATGGCAACATTTTACGTTACCGAGTGAAGCTATTTCGTTACAAATCCACCGTGTGTTGTGTACAAAAATAATTTGTTTGTATGTAGGGATTTCATGTTCAAACAGATTGTGAATGTAAGAATATATTTAGGCTCAGTTTATGGATTTCAAAGATAAACATGGAAATAACTTGTTAAAATTATTTTGATTAGTTAGGTACAGAGCTATTGTAATTCCTATGGCATTCTAACAGGTTTTCGTTATTTTTTCGTTTAAAAAAAACTCTTCCCACTCTAAGAATTTCACCTGTAGAGTAAATGGGTTTATAAAAACATTTGTAACACACACACATATACAGACAGACCCAGCACAACGTTCTGTAGTCATATATACATTTAGAAATAAATAATCGATATCCAAAATAGAAAATAACGCTGCGCTGATATTCTGATAAGGCCCACTATTGATGCCACGGACACCCTCACAGAAACAGAAAATACTTAAAAAATAAAAGAGAATATATAAATAACAAACGAAATAGTATAAACACAAATATATAAAAAAAAACATATTAAATGTAGAACTATATAGACCGCCGTCCGTGGTGCTTGGTAAAGGTTTTGTTTTTAAATGATTAAACACGATATAGCTGTGATCTTGACTTTATTTTCAGAGAGAAGTAAGTTTTTTACACAGTGTTGCTATTACAAAATTATATTTTAAAACTAGTAAAGTGTCTATAATTAATCGGTAACATACACCCCCGCGCTGACGAAGTCTGAATAAACAAATAAAAATAGGTAAAGGAAAATTGATGATCACTTTCGTCAGTTCGGATCGATGAATAAAGTTAAATTCTTATCTAAATGTCACTGTTAGCTGTCAGATTCTTGTCATGTGAAATGACCAAATTCAACTGTCAGTGTCATGTAGTTTTTAGTACATTTTTAGGTTATTTGAATATAAACAAATTATAAAATTGCAAACGTATGAAAATATGCAGATATTATGCTATGCTAATACTAAATTTACTTATTTCTAGGTTCGTAAGTACTTATTTTTTATAATTAGCTAAATTACATAGGTAGGTAGGGTAACTACTAAGCTATATAAATATTTGAGTTAGCTTTAGGTTAATTACATTAAAGGTGAGTAAAATTGTTAAACAGAATTACTGAAGTGGTAATAAAACTAATTTGTGAATAGGGCGCATATAGGTTCCCTTTGCAGTTTTCACCGAGACAGACCGGGTTAGTTGGTCGTCTTTTGATTTACATATTTGAACAACTCTCGCCAGAGGCCAATGCAAAGGCGGAGTGTTTTCATCCTTAATTAAGACTAAGTTTCCTATTTCTAAGTTAGGAGACTCCTTTAACCATTTTTGTCGACTTTGAAGTTCAGACAAATAGGACTTATAAAATTCTTGCCAAAATTGTTGTTTAATAGAAGTTATTCTTTGCCAAATATTAAGTTTATTGTCTGAAATATGAATTAGGCTTGGTTCAGGAATGTCTAACATAGTTGAACCTATTAGAAAATGACCAGGGCTAAGGTAATTTAGGTCATCTATATCATCTGACATTGCATATAAAGGTCTAGAATTTAAAATTGCTTCAATTTGGCACAAAACAGTATACAATTGGTCATAAGTCATTCGTACCCGAGTAGTGTTTGCAATGATTGAAAGCACAATTATTTTAGTAAAGTGTAATGTATGTTGTTGAGATGGAATATTGGCTTTGAATATATCAGTTGCTGGATCATACTTCAGACCAAGTGTGCTTGTTTCATCACCAATGATTAGGCTGTTAGGTGAACGTTTGTCTTTACATTTAATGACATTTTGTAGAATTTGAGGATGGTTAGCTGACCACTTATGTAATTGAAATCCTCTTCTTTTAAATAAGTTAATTAATTGTTTGCATAGTTCTATAGCTTGTGGAAGAGTGTTAGAACCGCAATGAACATCATCCATGAAGGTTTGGTACTGAATGCATTTAGCTGCAAGGGGATAGAGATCTCCATCTTGTTTTGCAAGTTCAAGTAGTGTCCTAAATGCTAGATAAGGGGCACATCTAGTTCCATAAGTAACTGTGTTTAATCGAATGACTCTAAGTTCATCATCAGGAGTTTCTCTCCACAAAATGCATTGTAGATTGCAGTGTTCTTCGGCTACATTTATATTTCTAAACATTTTAACAATGTCACAGGAAAGTGCAAACTTGAAAGTTCGAAGTCTTATGATAATTTCAACAATATCTGAATAAATATTTCCACCTTCATATAAAGCCTGATTAAGTGAGACTGCTGTAGATGATTGACTACTTCCATTGAACACAACACGTAGCTTGGTTGAGATACTTTGAGGTTTAATGACTGCATGATGAGGTAGAAAGAAACGCTTGGGTTCCTCTTGTATGTCTGATGGACAAGGAGTGGGTGCATAAGATGCATGTCCTAGTTCTAAATATTCATTTATAAATTCTGAATATTGTTTATGAAGCATGGGGTTGCTGAGAAATCTCTTTTCTAAGGATATGAAACACTTTTGTGCGATACTGTAGGAGTCACCTAGCTGATCTAACTGATCTTGTATAATTGGAAGATTAACTGTAAAGCGACCTGATGAATCTCTGGTAGTTGTGCTTTTGTAAAGTTCTTCACAATGGATATGTTCTGGTGTGCTAATTGGGGAAGGTTTGACTTCTTCTTGTTCCCAAAAGCGTTTTAATAACTGATCACATGATTGATCACAACTGATATGTGCTGATAAAACTGTTTGTTTATGAAAGGTTGAGTCTGTTTGACTGCAAGCACTTTGCATATATAGTGTGTAATTCGATGTGTGGACTGTATCATTAAATGATGATTGCATTATTAATTCCATGTCTCCAGTAACTACCCAGCCAAAAACTGTGTTTATGAGTGTGGGTCGGTTACTTCCTAACTTTATTCTGCCTTGTAGAAGAAGCGAGTAGAATAATTGACCACCAATAAGTAAGTCTATGCTTTTAGGCATATTGAATAAAGAATCTGCTAAGTTATAGCCCTTTGGTACTTTGAAATGATCAAGTGGAATGTAATTTTGAGGAAGCTTTGTAGAAACTTGGTCTGTTACCACACAAGTTATTGCTGATGAATAATTGCTGTTACAAGATGCAATATTGACTGTTGTCGATTGAGAAGAGTGAGTAGGAGTGGTACCTACACCATGTATAATGTAATTAGTTTGATTAGTGAGAGGAAGTTGAAGGTTGTTCGCTAAGTTCCTTGTAATTAAACATACCTGACTGCCACTGTCTAACAGGGCTCGACATGTTGTCCAATCACCATTGTTTTGTTGCACTTTAATTATAGCAGTAGATAAATATACTTGACACTTATTTGTGTGCAAATGCATAACTGAGGCTTGCATATTACCATCTTGTTGAACATTATTGTTACTCACACTTGTGTCGCGCTGTTTCTCTGAGTTACCTGTAGTTGTGTCAGATACCGAGGCCAAGGCATGGTTGTCAACATGGATTGTACTATGATGTTTTTTATGACAAACTTGACAATTATTTTTAGAACATGTGTTCTGATACTTGTAAGGTTTGAGACAATTATAGCAAAGTTTCTTTGATTTTACATACTCATTGCGCTTGATTGGTGTCATTTCTAAGAAAGAGGGGCACTTGTATAATTCATGAGACATGTTACATAAAATACAGCTAGAAGTAACAGTGCCTACATGGGTGGATACACGAGTGAAGTTTGACCTTTTGTTGTTCACCACAGTAGAGGGTTTTGATACATTTTGTGTTTTATCATACATCAATTCAAATGCTCTGGCACGATGATTCAAAAATTCTATTAATTCAGTAAGTGTTGGCAAAGTATCGCATTTGCGGTTGAGTTCCCAGGCAGACCTGAGACTCTGATCTAACCTTTGCACAATAATGTAAATTAATAATAGATCCCAACTATCAACAGGCACTTTTAGTGATTTTAATGAATCTAGACTTTGTTGTAGCGTCGATAAGAATTCTTTCAAGTTATTTTTAGATATTATCAATACTGACATTACATTATTGATGTGATGGTTTACTGTAACTATCTTATTTTCATACCTTTTAATTAATATAGCTAAGGCACGTTCGTAGTTTTCTTCGTTGATTGTGATACCGTTGATTAGGCCAGCTGCTTCTCCTCCTAATAGAGACTTCAGGTATTGGAATTTTTGCAGCTCGGTCAGATGAGTGTTGGAGTCAATAACGCCATCAAACAGTGTCTTGAAGTTAGACCATTCGGAGAGTTTACTACTATCAAAGCTTGGAATCTGCAAATGAGGAATTTTTAGAATATATGTTTTATGGTTGGCTGACTGAAGGGATTGAAAGGAGGTCGTTGATCGATTGAGCTCGTTCTCCTTTAGCAACTCTGATATTCTTGCTCTGTAATGAAAATATTTGTCTTCTGTGTTAGCTCGTTCTTGCTCGTGTTTTTTTGTATCTCTGTCATCCAAAAGTTCAATATCTTCTTGTGTCGTATTGTATTTTAGATAAAGATCAGCTAATTCCGATAGCCTTGCTTGCAATTCATATATTTTCTCGTGGTTTTCAGGATCATCGACGAAGTTGTAGATTCTGGTAAAACGTCCTTTGTAATTGCTTCTGCGGCTGACTAATCGTTCTAGTGATTCGCTCATCTTCTTCGTTTATCCGACAGGTATAATATGTGGTTGATAATTAGACGCTGAAATTATAAGGATAGCACTATTGCGCGGCAGGCGTGGCGTGGTGCCGTATAGCCGATGCCAATTTTCCTTAATTGTTTTTCGATAAATATAATAATCACTGGTTACTATTGTAGTAATTAATCCGGTTTGTGGACCAAAATTATGGTAAAGGTTTTGTTTTTAAATGATTAAACACGATATAGCTGTGATCTTGACTTTATTTTCAGAGAGAAGTAAGTTTTTTACACAGTGTTGCTATTACAAAATTATATTTTTAAAACTAGTAAAGTGTCTATGATTAATCGGTAACAGTGCTCAATGATCATTTACACAAATTTAGGTATTCGTCTTCTTTGTTTTATTACTTCTGAGTGGTGGCAAAAATTTTAATGACGATGTCATTAATTTGAGTAAATTAACACCTAGAAATATGAGTAAATACATTTTGTTTTGTTTTCTATAACCTACCTTAATAAAATAAAACGAGACTTGCGCAAAATTTCAGCTTGAATCAAGCATCTCTTTAGTTTTAAGCAACTTCATTTTTCATTTACCCAACAGAAGGCTGAATTATCATAAAATATTTCCAAGTTTGCCAGTAGTTGTTATTGTTCCCATAGTTACGGAAGAATACGAGCATTTTCTGTCATGGTCGCCCGTTATTTCATCTGTTACTTCGTATGGAAGCTTCTACCAACATGCTTTTAGATTTTTACGAGAAAATTTTCACCCCGAGGCACGCGTACGAAAAGATTGCAAAATGAAACCAGCTTTTGAAGACAGACTGGACTGGCCCTGAGCGGATTTTAGAAACACCAATTTTCGCCATGAAAAAAGTGCCTCGGTTTTTGGATGGCCTGAAGTCACCAAAAGCCAGTAGAAATTATAGTTATCATCATCATCATATCAGCCGAAAGAAGTCTACTGCTGGATATAGGCCTACCCAAAGCGTCGCCACATTGATTGGTCCCGTGCGTCTCGCATCCAGCAGACGCCCGCCACTCTCACCGATAAGCAGTCGCTCCATGTAAAATACTGGTACTCTGCTGGGTGATGGTTAGACTGGAATAAGCTGAGCCTAACATAGTTGAGAAAAGATCGGGCAGATTCTAGTTACCAAGTCCTTTTGACGAGAATTTCAGAGCTATAAATAGCTGAAAATGCAATAATCGGATTAGGGATGCCTGGCAGGAGGTTCTAGTTTAGTCTCCAAAAGATGGCCAGGTTAAACACTTACCAATCACTCTGATTGAACTGCTTAATACTCTGATATCTTTTTTTTAATTTACCTCTAAATTAAAAAAAAGATATTAGAGTAGTGTTTATTAGTGTAGAGAGATGTGTATGTTTGTTACTCAATCGCGCTAAAACGGTTGAACGGATTTGCATGTAATTTGGTACAGAGATAGATTATAGTCTGGAATAGAACAAAAGTATTTTTTTCTATATTTTTGACATTCACGCGGGCGAAGCCGCTGGCAGAAGCAAGTATTTTATAAGCACTAGAAACAACGATAGAAAGTCATAAGTTCTGGAATATTTCTCATATTCCAAGCAACATTTTGCCACACAATCTACACCCTAGTTTCCATACCCAAGAACTGTGAAGCGCTTACATTTCATGGTGCTTCTAGATAAACTCAAATTGCACCTCTTCTCATTGTCATAGAACACTTTGTACAAGAATACTCTGATATCTTAAAAATAAAAGTATCATACAAACATTCCTCTGAAATGCTTTTCAATTTTTCAATATTGACACCATCTAACACCTGAAGGCAGGCTGTCTGAATAATCCTATTTCTCAAGACTTTGCGTAAACATGTCGTATTTATTCGATCCCTGGGAGTATCGACTCGTTTGAGTTGAGGGATTTGATCACCTCCCGATGTGACTGCTTGTAAGTACCCCGAGAAGGTTTTTTCATGTTAAGAGTTTTATTTCTGATTTTTTTACCAAATTTCTAGCTTGTTTTTTATAAAGTATTTGACTTTTCAAATAAAAAGCCAGTCTTCGATTTTATGTTATTCTTGTCTGTTAATCAGAATAAAATAAAATTTTATCTTCTTATTTTCGTGTGAGGTTGTGGCCACCTCTGGCGTCAGAGTTAATTAAGCCACCTCGGGGAATCCCACAGGCCTCTGACTTGGCAATTTAAAGACTTACATTGACTATTTAAGCCAATATTTCCTCACGATGTTTGAAACGATTCAAGTAAAAGCTCGCATAATTTTAACAAAACTCAATTAAATTAACTTTTTTTTTTCATATTTATTATTGTTTCGCTTTTCCAAAAACCTTATTGTGTGCCTTTATATTTTTACAAAATAAATGTATTATCTTTCTTGTCTTATTTGTTACTAAGTGTAGGTGGTTTTAAACGCAATATTCAGAACACACATTTGGTAGAGCAAATAATTAAGTTTGAATGACATCCAGTCTTGTTCATTCATTAAAACTAAATGATCTAGGTTTATGTATGTTTGTTAACACTAAACTTCACTGGATAAACATTCATGTTAGCTCTGAAACATGTACGTTTCTAGGTTATGACAACAAAGTCTTGAGACATTAACTGGGATGAAATATGACACGTTTTAGTTTATTTTGGACTGAGGCCACATACTTGGAAAATAGGAACCAGGCCATGTTTCGGTAGTAGTGTGTTACATCTTTTTGAACCACTTAAAATGGCTACTTTGGTCGCGGGCGTGTTTATAGAGGCTATTCGTCTCGAAAATATTTTTTTTACATATTTTGAAATGTGTTTTGTTTATTTTGTTTGAAGGATACGTACCTATTCTCTAACATAAAATAAACTTCTATTGAAATTGTTACAAAACCTAACTAGTAAAAAACAACCATTTTGTCAAAGCTCTAAAAATGTACTGGTCATCTGCTATACAAATCCTCGAAAAACTTAGTGAACGAGTTTATTTTATTAAACCTGACTAATCCCATCCGTAATTGATTCGTTTGTTGCTAACTCATCGTTGGTAAAGTGATCACAACTAGCACATCAAAAGCAACAATTCTGGGTTCGATTCCCGCATCGGGCAGTGTTATTGGGTTTTCTATCTGGCATTTCTCAGTAACTGCCTGTTTTTTTTTATAATTTCATCATCATATCAGCCGAAAGACGTCCACTGCTGGACATAGGCCTCCCTCAAGCGTTGCCACATCGACCGGTCCCGTGCTTCCCGCATCCAGCGTATCTCCGTAACTTTCACCAGGTTATCGGTCCACCTGGTGGGAAAACTTCCAACGCATCGTCTTCCGGTTCGCAGTCGCCACTCCAGAACTTTTCTGCCCCATTGGCCATCCTTTCAGCGAGCAATTTGCCCTACCCACTGCCACTTAAGTTTGGCAATTCTTCAGGCTATGTCAGTAACCCTGCTTCTCTTGCGGATCTTTACATTTCTGATTCGATCACGCCAAGAAATTACGAGCATGGCCATCTCCATTCATCATCTGCCAAGCCTTTTCCCAATTGTTGTTGGGGTTGGATTCCAGTCTTACCGGATTCAGCTGAGTACCAGTGTTTTACATGGAGTGACTGCCTATCTGACCTCCACAACCCAGTAACTGTGTAACACTATACCCCTTGGCAAGACTGGTGTCAGATCTCAAGCTTCTTCTTCTTACTACCCGTAACGACTGTCAAAGATCTTTAAATGACAGCCGGGACCAACGGCTTAGCGTGCTTTCCGAGGCACGGAGGAATCTCGATATATTGAAATGGTCACCCATTCACGGACCGACTCGGCAAGCGTTGCTAAACCTTGAAGATCGACCCGTGCGGCTGTTATTATTTAGCCACGAGCTCCTCCATTGCCCTTTATAATTTATGTTTATTTAATTTATTGATTTTATACATACATACATAAACTCACGCCTTTTTCCCATAGGGGTAGGCAGAAACTACAGAACGCCACCTGCTACTATCCTTACATACTTCTTTTGCTTCACACACATTCATACATCTAGTCATACACACACGCCGGTTATGGGTACTGCGCACTTGGCCTTTCTGAAGAACATCACCTATAAGGTCTATATGTATGTCTTTCTAGGGCGTCCCCTCCCGTCGTTTCCATTCACGTCTGCTGTAAATACCTTTCGTTAGTCAACTTTCATTCATCCTCTCAACATGGCCAAACCATTTTAACATACTCTTTTCAATTTTAGTCACTACATCTTCTTTTAAACCACAACGTTGTCTTATCACCTCATTCCTCAATCTATCAGTTAAAGGTACACCACACATACTCCGCAAGGAGCACATTTCTACTGCATTAATCCTACTTTCATGTCTTTTTTGCCATACCCAGCCTTCACTTCCATACATAAGTGTAAGCACCAGCACGCTGTTGTGAACGGCGAGTCGAGCTTCCGGAGACATTGACTTGCTGGTCACAACTGCATGTATAGCACCATTCACTTTATTCCCTGCATTCACTCTCCTTTTCACATCCTCTTCAATCTTTCTATCACTTGTGAACATACTTCCCAGATATTTATATATATTTTTTGTTATACGTATTTTTTTTTTTCATTTATTTATTTATTGGCCCATCTAAATTGTTACACTGTTTATCATAATAATACAAGTAATATGATAAGAGTGCTCGCGCGTGTCCACTCTATCTCACTGATGGTAAGCGATTACAAAAAAAAACGGATATCTGACCGCTTGAAGGCAGAATGGTCGCCCACTATTTTATGGAAGCTAACCGAATAAGTGACGAAACGTGTGTACTAAACTAGCACCTCTGCCGAAACTTTTTGTAAATACAGGCGTGATGTTATGTAATAAACTATTCACCAGTTTCTTCCCCCCGATTAATTCCGATGAGGGCCCCAAACCACGTAAATTCCTTTAGGGCACATCAAACGCTATTGGTTGCTGTTTTTATTGACCACTACTCTGGCTGCTAGCATTCCCTGAAGGCTGAATATATGGCTGGCCTTGCCCTGAAAAAGTGTTTACAAGACGATATTTCCCCGACGACGTCTTTAAGAAATTGTTACGCAGTGAAAGAAGAGTTTGTAGGTTACGGGGCTAGTTTGCTTTGGAGCATTTAGGGTTTCTGCTTACTTAGGTGGTGCTAGGGAATGATAAGGTAACAAGCTGGTGACCCACCATTTCAGTACCTATCTTATGGTTCATACGTGGCTGAATTTTGGTTAAGACATCACTATTCACTACATATTATAAATAAAACAAAATCCCGCGCCGCGTCTGTCTGTCTGTTCACGATAAACTCAAAAACTACTGTACGAATTTTCATGCGTACCTATTTCACAAATAAAAATAGTAATTCATGAGGTTGAAATTTGACGATAACTGTTGAAAAGGTCGGCAAAAGTCAAGCCGCCTTGGTGCTTTCATCGAAAACGCTGCCTAGTCCCATTGAGAAATAACAAATCAATACTTACGCAAAATATGCACTTTGTCGTGGATTTGCGGACACCAGCCCGTCTTAACTAACAAAACAATGTATAGATATTCCTCTTTTAAAGGTCTATAGAAAATTCAACAATGGTATTTATCTATCTTTTAAGGATAGCTTATTTATACCCATTCTAATTTCTAAAATAGTGGCAACGCACAATGCGGTAATTGGAAAGCTATATTGGACGGAGACTAGAGATGCCGACGCATTCCACCAGCTTTTACGACAAATCTTTTACGGTTCAAGCGGTGTGGTTGTGGAATGCTTTGCCAGTCAATAAGGCGTGCTCAATCTCTGACCATTTTTAAAACTATGGTAAAGAATCACTACCTCTCTCTATAATAGTTGTTTTACTTGATTTCTATATAACTGTATATATTTGTCTATAATATATATATGTGTTTATTGTATATATAAATAGTACACCAAAGACTACCTACAGTACTGTCTTTCCTTTAATTTTTAAAATCCATCCAAAGGTTGTCTTGAAAAGATCGCTTTTAGCGATAAGGCCGCCCATTGTGTCACCCAGTGTAATGTTTTCTTCGTCTAAACTTTCTGTAACTTATATGGTGTACATAATAAAGAGTATTCTATTCTATTCTACAGTATTAATCCTTATCAACCCAAAAACGTTAGTTACATTAAGCATTTCGGGCACATCATAATTAAATAATCCTGTACACCATATAAATTAAATTAATGTCTTATAAGTTATCGCAAAATTAATTCTAACGTCATGACAGGACTCGCTTGATGCGAAAACACATGTAGGCATAATATGCTATCTGTGCGAAGCCTGGGCAGTTCACTAGTATGATTATATATAAAATAGGAATGGACGACCCGACGAAAAGGAAGAACAAATTAAATTTGATAGTGCCACGGGACTGAGAGCTTGTCCGTACATGAATCTTCATCTGTAATTCTTCTTACCCACATATGGCATAAGCATCTTTGCACTTTTTATTGCTTGGTGTAGGTGTTTGCACTTCCTACTTACGTACGCTAGACTGTTCCATGCAAGTTTTATCCAAGTTTTACTAGTTGTCCTTTGTATTGTAGGTCATATCGTCGCATTCAATTGAATTCATTTTAATTTCAGATAAACTTTTCAACAAAATTTTCAAATTCTAGTCACTCCCATTTTTTACAGTTTAGTTCACAGTCAAAATAAGCCAACCTAATTTCAGAATGTGTCAACAAAAACAACTTTTTATCTGTTGTACAATAAGTCTTTTTCATCGTCACTTCGGTACAAACTCCGTTACTGCCAGTAACTGAGCTTGTTTTGTACGCCGTATACCGCACCTGTGACTGTATTTGATTTGCTACTACAAACGAAAATACCAGCTTTGATTAGAAAAAAAATATGGTTTCACAGTACAGAGATTTTTTTCTAGCATCTGATTGTTGTTGGAACACTGTGTTTTAGTTTTCAAACAGGTTGAAACAGGTGTTTCTTTCTTTTATTCTAGTTCGTTATTACACGTGGATAAAAAGACCATGTTTTTTACACGTCTAGTAGGTTATTATTTTTTTCACAAAATGTTGTTTGTAAAAATACTTTTTCTAGTAATTATTGATGATGGATTTGATTGGGAATTTTGAATATTCACGATAGGTACCTGTTTTATATGATTACTTGATGAGGTACCGTTCTGTTATGGTTGCCTTATATTTTGAAGCTTTCGCCTGAAATAAAATACTGCAAAGAGAAGAAGCAGCAAGCCCCTGAGCTAAAAGCGAATAATTATAAATAGACATAAATAATTATTATTTAGCTCAGGGGCTTGTTGCTTCTAGCTTTTCACTTTAAGAAATACATAATTAATCGTATGTTACTTGTCATTTATTTTTAACATGTGATGAACAAGGCATTCACTTTTTTAACCGACTTCTCAAAAAGTAGGAGGTTTCTCAATTCGACCGTATATATATTTCTTTTGTGAGTGTTCGCTGATAACTTCGTCGTTAATGAACCGATTTTGATGATTCTTTTTTTGTTGGAAAGGAGATATCTCAAGGGTGGTACCATGATAAGAAAACCATGATCTGATGATAGGATCCTAGAGAAATTGAGGACACTCCTCAAATATTATAGGCATACACATGTGTGCCAACATGTGCATTATTGATGAAAAACCAAAATCGCTAAATAGCGATTTTGGTTTTTCATCAATAACGCACAATGGGCACTGGAACTTCGAAATAAAAAAATGTATCCTAGTCGTGTTTGGGCTTATTGGAATTGTATTGAGATGTACTTTAGCTATAAATGATTTTCAACTTTAAAAAAAAAACAAACCGACTTCCAAAACAAAACTCTACAAAGCTAAAAATAACTTTCTTTTCCGAAGTCGGGGTCTTTTTGTACCCATTGTTATCCGTTATTCAACACCGACTTCGGAAAAGAAAGCAATTTTTCGCTTTGTAGGGTTTTGTTTTGGAAGTAGGTTTGATTTTTAGTTAAAAAGTTTTTATGCCCTGGTATCTGCCTACATTTTCGTGCAGAAATAAAATAAACAATACCAACAATTTTTTGTTTCATTCACTGTGTGTCGAATAACGACGTTGTCCCCCACAGCTATGAACGAAAAATAGCAACTTTCACACGGATTTAAAATAAAAAAAGCCAAAAGCCTCGGGTAGACGAGAACTGCAATTATTCCATGTATTCTAAATTCCGAATTCAGACGCGAAGCACTAACAATCACCATTTATATTCAAAGTAACGTATGAAAAATCGTCATAAAAATTCTAACGCATGGCAAAAACGAAGCGAAATATTTCGTAGTACAAAACAAACGTCGATTTCGGTGCAATAAAGATGAATAAAGACTATAAATAATAAATATATACAGCTCTTGTTGTTGTTGTTTTTTGTTATGTTATAAAAGCGAAAGTTTGTGAGCAGAAAGGCTGGACTGATGAAATTTGGCACAAAGATAGATTATAGTCAGGCAGAGCATATAGGATACTTTTGATCCCGGGAATATGTTACCACGGGATAATTTTCGACGCTCACGCGTGGGAAACCGCTGGTAGAAGCTAGGAAGATTAAATTTCCCTCGATATATGAAATACGAGTACTAACGTTTACGCCATTAATTAGTTTTTTGTCAAAAACATAAATGTGGATCTTCAAGGAATGTTTGCATTCAATAATCAGTCAGGATTTTAAATCTCTCGTGGGAATCATAGAATATAACATATTGAAATACAGCTGCTTTTAATTACAAACGAAGGAAAGAAAAGTAACAATAATTCTCTAAATAAATGATCATGTCTGTTTCTCGATTCAAAATATGTTCACACGTAAACCAACAAGAATGTGAAAAACCACTAACGATTTCCAAGAAAACCTAGGTTATTAAATTAAAAAATCCGATCTTTTGTATGCTTCAGCGAACTCTGAATCCTTTCCTTGTAAACTCCTAGTCAAAAGCTTTTAACTCCCGCATCTATTCGCTAGAGGCCAACTTTTTGTTCCTCAAACAGAACGACACATAACAAATCTAGAGTACATTCTGGAGCCTTTGGAACAAAGCGATTGTTTCCTCGTTTATTCTTTGGGGACGCTCCTTTTGTCAACATGCAGTGGTAATTAGATGTACTATGTAACACAATGCTTCATGTTTAAAAGCTTTGTTCTGTTATGTTTAAAGCAACTGTGTAATTAGAGTTAAATGGAATTATTTAGGTTTCGTGAAACCTTGATTCAATAGAAGCTTCGCTTTGAGTTTGATGAAGGATAATTTAAATTTGATTGCGCACGGAATTCAATTAGGCATAGTACCTAATCTTCCTGTGAACTCATTATAATTTTGTTAGTGAAATGGTTTATTTATTGAGAAGGAAATCGGAGCAACGACAAATATGGCTGTCCAAATAAGATCTTCTTTATGATGATATTTTGGAAGTAAACAATTTTCTAGAAAATACCATTTATGTGTACGAGGATAATTAAATGATATAAAGATATCTTACCATATGTTCATCATTATAAAAACTCAAGAGAGATTTGATTAACAGACCCTAGTGCAAGTAGATACCCATTCAAGTTGACCTCAGTTTTCCCAAGAACACTGCTCATCCCGGAACGATAGTTTTACTAAATAATATACACCAGACATATGAGTTATAGTTATATGACATAAAGAGATAAATGTACAGCTTATTATATAACCCGGCTAAGTTTAGTGCAAACATACATTATCAACTATTTACGATTGCCTATGAGCCATATATTATACTTTTAGCATGTGGTACGAGTTACAGGAGGATTTAAGTACAAGTGCTGTTTCAAGCTAGCACATTGGAATTCATAAAAAAAAACATTTGCCTGAATCAAACAAATCTCTTTACTCTAAAAGCACGCTTTCAGATGACTATTTGACTGTTTATAAAATGTACTGGCAGTTGATTGACACCGTCAAAAACAAATTTATTACTGCTGAACAATGACAGTATCTGCAGATATTATACGGTAAGCAAAAGGCTGCGTTTTTACAAAATCTTAGGAGGTAGAATTCTAACTTTTTATAAAACAAACTCTTTGAAAGGCTTAGTTCAATACCTATGGGCTGTTCAGGTGTTTTGTGTTAAATCACTGCAAAAGTGCACCAGTTCTGGTATTTATCTTCATCTTATAATATCCATACGACAAAAATATTACGTTACATTTTATCGCTGCCGCGTTTAAATTAACCCAGTGCAAATATCAGCTTTCAAAGGTAGCGTGGGGCGTAATAATGATTGATGTCCACATTACCATATCTGGCCCCTATTTATCTTATATAAATCGCAATTGACTTGACGCGATCCGTTTATGGCAATATATAACGGCTATGTATTAACTGTAGTATGTAATTTAATATCTGCGTCGATAGTAATGTGATAGATATGGGTCTGATATGATGTGTAGATGAAAAGAGATATATGAGAAGGGAAAGATCAAAGAAACGATGGATGGACAGAGTGAAAGATGGTAATTATGTCCAGAACGAGGGTGGTTATTGAGATGATGACTTAAGGCTATATTCCCCAATGTTAACGTAGTACTGATAGTTCGCCCGCATGGAGCCAGAATATTATTATTCAACCTCCTTTTGGACGTTACGAGTAAGCATGTCAATACCTCGCCGTGCTTACTCAGCAGCCGCTGCACAAACTCCCATCCTAAAGGAGCCGCAACAGCAAGATGCTTTTACTAAAAGTGCAAAAACAACCGAGAGGGCAT
This sequence comes from Orthosia gothica, assembly GCA_949775005.1. Lineage (NCBI taxonomy): Eukaryota > Metazoa > Arthropoda > Insecta > Lepidoptera > Noctuidae > Orthosia > Orthosia gothica. Next base: position 13,133,821 of record OX459054.1, on the reverse strand, counting down.
CAAAGAGTCGTATTACACCGGCTCACAGTATGATGCCCCCAGCCACTAAATAAGGGCAGGTAGATAAGGAGGGCGTGAAAACGGTGGAGTCGAAGCAAAGGAATCGCACTTGCCGAAATCGGAAAATGCTGCTGCATTCTGCAACACCGACCATGCATGGTCGGTGCTTGATGCATTGCATGGCTGTAAGTTTCACGTCTTCATCACTCTTATAAAGATCGATGACGTCATATAGTACATCTGCGTCAAGACCAATTTGACCCTGAGTGTCGAAAAGTTGGAGTCGCGACTTAATGTAAACTTCAAGTCGTTTGTGTTGCGGGTTCCAACTCAAATGCTAGCTAAACATTTTCATGGAATAGGATTTCTGGGCGAAAGATGTGGCGTATTGAGGTCTCCGTGGAATGTTACGCGACACCAGTCTGTGCAATGAGACGCCGACACAGTCTTCACTTCGTGTGTACTAGATGAAAGTTGGAATTGTGCCTGAAATAAACGGCTTATTATAATTATAACCTACTTTTTATCACGGTATTATGTTTCCTTGAGATAATAAAACACTTTCACGCGGGTGAATCTTCTGGCAGAAGCTAGTGACAAATAATTCGAGGTATGGGCAAAAATATGATGATGATTTTTGTAGTTGAGCTAAGTTGTATAAACGCTAGATGTCCGTCGAAAAATTCTTGAGTGGAAACCGTGAATCGGCAAGTATAGACTAGTAGTAGCACTGGTGTAATAGTGTTAAGTAGTAGAATATTTTAAAGTACAAAATGTACGAACTGGATAAATAAATTGAGTACAATTAATATTCAGAAACGCTTCTATTACATTGTAACATTCCAAACTAATTAACTTATGCAGATACATATAAATTGACTGGTAGATAATGCCTAAGGCATTAAGTCCGCCTTTGTACCTTTTTGTGCATGAAGTCTAAATAAATAAATTGACGCTTGTGGTATTTATTCCACATCTATTTACGATTTTATAACACTTTACATACCATCTTCACATCTTTTGATATTGTATCAATTTGTGTAACTCATTTTTATATACTCTTTGTATTATTACATCTGGAAAGCATATTTAGTTATCTCTGACTGTTTTAATTATCTAAATTTTAAATTATATTCGTAATTTATAATTCTTGCAATATTTTCTACTGTGACATTTTCATCTGACATGACATCTGTCTTTCTATTTTATTTTCTTAAAGTTATAGACATACCATAGGTACCATGGACTACCTAGACCTTTCCTTAAGCTAGTTGTACATTATTGTAAAGTCAGCGCATACTGACCCGCCTTTGTAAAGCCGTTTTTATTCGTTCTGGTCTCATTGAGATTTGATTTAGAAGGGATGGAGAACGAGTGAAAAACGGGCTTCAGCTTTTTTGTCTAGATCTGGTCTGAACGCCAGGAGTGGGTTATACTTTGTACGAGAATCATCATCATCATCATCTTCCTGCCCTTATCCCATGTTACTTGGGGTCGGCGCAACACGTTTTCTTCTTCCATACCAACCTGTCCCCCGTCACTCCATCACTGACACCCTTTTCTTTCATATCACTCCTCACACAGTCCATCCATCTTTTCTTTGGCCGTCCCCTCCCTCTCCATCCATTCACATCTATATTCATAACTCTTTTAGTAACATGCGAAGTGTGACGAAGTGTATTTTCTATTCTGAAACTCTTAAAACGGTGAATTATCAGCTTATGTAAAACTATTATTATTTGAAGTGCTCCAATTAAATATATATTATGTGTGGTTCCCGAGAGCATTATTTCCTGGAAACTTACCCTCAACGGCCATCTCGTGGCATTAAAGGCCTCGCTGTTTGGCGTATTGAGCCATAGCCGGCCTACACACCCCTCGGAGTACCCTACGTACTTACCCGTTTGCCTGTTTATCCATCCTGCTATCTATTTTACTGCCTACCTGTCTGATTGCCTGCTTTGACCACATACCCGTGGTGTCTGCTGACCTGCCTACCTGCCCGATAGCATGCATGTCCGTCGTTGCTGCCTGATCACCTGCCTACCTCGGGCATCCTACGACTTCCTGCCCGAGCTGCTGCCTGAATAGCTGCCCACGTCGTGCGAAGCTGACCATAGTTCTGTACTCTATATCCTTTTTATTTTCATAGCTTTAATTTAATTTTAACCTTATGATCTTAATTTTATTAACGTGGCTTACGTATAGCTCTCCGGCGCTATACGTAACGTTACACGCTTCACGCAGGAGTTTTAGCGAAAATGAACAGGAGTAGTTTTACTACCTACCAAAAACATCTAATTATTGTATTGTTACGTTCCAGATTGAAATGCTGCAAAAGTTAACACAGTTAATAGTAAATTAAAATCGTAACTTGAACGTAAGAAAATGGGGATAATTACCACATAATATGATCCGATAGTCCTAATTAAAGATTTATTAGACAAAGGGCTTTATCTCAAGACTAAAACAAAAGACGGTAGATTACAGACGCAATCTATATAGACGTAATTTTCGCTCCCTTTTGTCTTATAATTTGGTGGATGATGTTACAGAAGTACAGTAAAACAATTTTTTTAATGTCCCTCGCCAAACTTCGTGGTTCGTCAGTCGTCGGAATTCTATTAGACTTCCAAGTTGATTGAGAGCGTCCGGTCTGCACCAAGTGCAACGGGTAACTAAAAGAAATCTGACGACTGCCGAACACGAAGATTGCCGAGGGAAATTAAGAAAATAGTTGTACTGTATGTATTTAGGGTCTTTGTAAATTGGTACTATTTTTTTAGTCTAGACAGTAATTTGGAAGGTCTCATTAGTACTAATGAGCTCATAGTTTCCCTAGTCGGACCTTAGCAATTGGTCGAAAAAGTTTTGGGATCGGGAAACGGCAAGTTTTCCTGCCTTTTAGACCATTATCGCTACTAACAAATAATACTAGTAGGTATTCTTCTATTGTTTCCTATTAGCGATAATTGTGGAGTTGAAGAAATAATCTTATGTTTCCTTGTGAGCGATAAATCAATCGTTTCAGAAACAAGGGGCTGTTTATGTAGAAACAATAAAATTATAAGAAGTGTGTCTCAGGAATTATTTCCAGCAGATTTCGAAACATTTTCTATACTAACCAACAATTAGGATCGCAGGTCCGTAGGTCGATAGCGTAAGCAATCAAGAGATCCGTATGAGAATTAAGATACATACGAACACACGTAGCCCGAAAAATTGCCAACAGACGTAGGACTCATTGCTAGCAAAACGAATGGCTGATGAGGCTTTAAGGGCCTGGGGTGGATCTGGAGTGGGGACCGTGCATATTGCCAGACGCAGCTTTGGAAGGCTTTCTACAAGGTTGACCGATGACCTGGTAAGGGTCGCAGGAGTTTGCTGGATACTAAAAATGTAGAATGGGTCGATGTGGCAATTTTTGATATCCAGCAGCCTTGTGTATGGTTTTCGGCAGAAATGATGATCATGGACTGTATACTGTTTCTAGTAGTGGTAGTAGTTTCTATACTGTTAGACTTTCCCTTTAGAAATCGAGTACAAAACGTGTAATAACTCATTATTCTGAGCAAAATACATTAAGCGTTAAATCGCTGCTTTAGTTGCTATTATGTAAGCAATATGAATAGTGTTGAAACGCGAGAAATGATTCGATAAAATAATATTCACAGTCGAAACGATTTACGACAGCCGCTTAATTCAGCAATATTAATTTATTTAAATATTGCACCTATGTTGTATTGAAATTCAAAGTTGGCTTGCTATAATTCAATTTTGTCTTGAGTGTCCTTGTACTCGTAAATGATTTGCTTAGTTATTTTCATTGGGTGCTTAAAAATGGAATATAAATATTCTCAAATAGGCTGAAGAACCTTATTGGTTTTCAATTTCTTACTATTTATGTGAGCCTAAAACCAACTTGATAGATATATAGGAGTGCTCGAAATGATACAAATTTTTCAGTAATCTATTGGTCTCCTAGGGATACATCGATAAAACCACTATAAAGTATTAGGTACTGAATATACCTCCCTAAACTCGGGTTATATATCTGCAATGAAATATTATTTTTTCTGCTCACTTTCATATACTTACTTGTATTTAGTCATACATTGCGACGGTGGAAACAGTTAAAGCTACCCAATGATTGTTTTGAAAATGTGTACTATGCCATTACGTATTTATGCTTCTTCTTTTTCTGTAGTCGATGAAAAACACTTTCAATATTTTGGACCTAGGAGGAAATCACGCCGATTGCGGCGACAATGGCGGGCATAAGCTTTGCCAAAGAGTAAGTATATGTCGTGTATGGACACATGGGGTACTCTAGCATATGTAACATATTCATTAAATGAGGTGAGGAAATGCCTGGTTAACGCATCAAAGTTTGGCCCACTGCACGTTTTGTTTTAGAAAGGCATCATCGTTAAGAATATATTTCAAGAAGGCTGCCACTAAACAACTTACTTTCATTTATCATCTATGTTTTAACTTAGTCCTCATTCCCTTAAATAATTATGTCAAACAATATTTTAGACACTTACCTACCTACCTAGTCAGTACGTCGTAAATACAGGTACTCCTCGAAGTAACTTGATACTCACCTTTCTCACCCTCCAAAAACTCCAGTTGTTTTTTATTTATGTCCACAACAAGCTCGGCTTAGTCATAAAAGTAATCTCGAACAAGTGAGATTTTATGACGCGTTTCCGTCTTACGTCAGACATTTTGGCAGTTTACAGCCGCTCAGACAATGTGTCTTTAATGCGACAAAACGCGTTTATTTGTCGCAGATATATAGTACGAGTATTAATGTTAAGTATGGGTATAATCTGCGAGTTGTCAGAGGTCGACGATTGACATCCTGATGGCTTCGAAAAAGTGCTATTTTATCAAGGATCATGATGGTTGTATGACCCAAAATAGGTCGTTAGGTTCCGATGCTCTCTTAGAGTGGTTTTGCACTGCATCCGATTCGTATCCGAGAAATGTTGGTCCGAACTAGCTAGTAGTGGTTGCAATATGCAGTTCGCATAGAACTCACAACTCAAATTAGAATTGAGGCGCAAACTCTTTCAGTGATATTATTCAATTGTCACTGAAAGATGACTTTACAGGTGACCATTACCATTTTGCAGAACATTTGTACGTGATCTGCTATAAGATTGTATAATAGCATTTAGAACATCCTTAATACTAGCCGAAAATCGAAATTAAAGGAAAGAAGAATGGGAAGTATTGAAAAAAAATATATTTTATTTATTCATATTATTTACATGTTTAAATATTATTCCATGACAAACTAAAATAAAATAAATATTTGAAAAATAGTAGGCCAACAGAATTGGAAACAAGGTCCAAGCTACCGGTGGTCAGAGCTCTTGAGATAGGAATCTTCTTACTATTCGTGTCGTGTCTAGGAGTGCCTTTCTAGAGCCCTTGGTCCAAGTGCCCAACGAGAGTCTCTGCAGTTGTTCGTTGAAGCTCTTGGCTATAACGCCATAGGCCATCACGACAATCGGCTTAATGACTGTTGTACTCACATCCCACATTTCAACAACCTCGCGAGCCAAATCAGTGATGTTCCAGATTTATTTTATTATTATGAGTCTTTTGTGTCCCACTACAGTGCAAATGCCTCCCTTCTTTCTTTCTAATATGTATTTGGAAAAAAGCAGGCTGAAAATAAAATGATTATGGTAGGTATTCATTAAATCACGCCAAATTGTCGATGTTCAATCAATATTATCTCAAATTGGAGTTTATTAAAGTCAACAGTAATTGCTTTTGTTTGATTATACATTCCGAAGACAAATTCTCAGACGATGGATTGATTGAAGATAAAATTACTAAAATTTTATATTTTTCTTTTCCTTTCAAGATGGAATCTGATTCAAAGGAAGATTGTACAGATTCTTTAAGAGGAAAATAAGATCTTACTGTTTTATTGATAGTTTAAGACTTATAACTTACTGTTCTACACATGTAAGTTTTCTTAGAAGTTTAAAGACAGCCAAGCAGGCCGTGAAAGCAGGAAACATACTTTAATAGTACTTAGCATTCAAAGTTGTGCAAAGGTAAACTATCACCCACGTGTCTCAAAACTTTGCTAGAACTTTAAAATAACTCTCATACCTAAAACCTACATAATTAAGCTCGTGTTTAGGTACTAATAGCTTCTGCCTGCGGCTTCACTTGCACGAAAGTTGAAAATTATCCCATGGGAACTTCCTCCCGGAATGAAAAGTACCCTATGTGTAATTCTGATATATGAGCTATATAAAAGAAAAGTTTCATCAAAATCCGTTCAATAGTGTTTTGCTTGAAAAAGTTACAAACATCCATCCATCTAAACTTTCGCTTTTATAATATTATTAGGACTAGCTTCTGACCGCGGTCTTACCCCTAAAAAGTGATGCCGCGGCCCCGGAAAAGTGTTTTATTATCCAAAAGGAAAATTATACCGAGATAAAAAGTAGTCTATCTGCTAATCCAGACTATAATCTATCTCTGTGCCAATTTTCATCGAGACCCGTTTACCCGTTCTGGCGTGATTGAGTTACAAACATCCTTCCATTCATCAAAACTTCCATATTTATTAACCCCCGCCAGAAAAAGAGGGGTGTTATAAGTTTCACGTGTGTTGCTGTGTATCTGTGTGTCTGTGTATCTGTGTGTCTGTCTGTGGCATCATAGCGCCTAAACGGATGAACCGATTTTGATCTAGTTTTTTTCGTTTGAAAGGTGATTTTGTCGGGAGTGTTCTTAGCTATGTTTGAATAAAATCGGTTCAGCCGTTTAAAAGTTATGAGCGTTTTACTGTTTGATTTGGGGTGTTTTCACAAGATAAATGTGTCGGGAGTTTTTCAAATTTTGAAATTTTACTTGTTGAAGGTTATGTACTAGTGTACCAATGTTACATATACGTAAATGTTACATATTATTACATAATGTGTAAAGTAAATGTTCTAAATTGCTTTTTACTATCTTTGTAATGTTTTACTTACCATTAAATAGGTAGATTGAGATGTGGATTGTACCTACTAAGGGCTTTATAAGGAACCTGTCCAGCAGCGGATTGCAACAGTTTGATAATAATTATGAGTTTGATTATATTTAGTGTTATTTGTATTTCTAAATAATTAATTAAAATTTCAATATTTGTGTTATTTTACACAAGGCAACTTCTAAAATATTTTAGAAGTAGCCTTGTGTAAAATCGTACATTAAACTGCGTTTATTACGTTCATTTATTAAATTTTTTTTACTGATCTTATTAATTAATCCGAAGTTCTAAAAATAGTTTACTTACATAAAAATAAATGGCTAAGTTGCCTTAATAAGTGGTTACAAATTCTATAACCGAACAACAAAAAAAGTATGCGGTACGAAATCTGTCGTTCACCTTTAATTTAAAATCGGTTAAGTAGTTTAGGAGTCCATCGCGGACAAACAACGTGACACGTGATTTATATATATAAAGATATATAAGATTGATAGTAATATTTGCTTAATCTATTACTTTTCCTTTGTTTTATTTTTGTAAAATAGTTGAGTATTTAAACTGGAAACACTCCATCCATTTATAATAATTTGTAGGATGTAGGAAGTAGGATTCGGCGCTAATGTACTCAGTGAAGGAATTCCGATTGGAATAAAGCTTTGCTCAAAAGCGAGTATTGGCCTAATTAGAGTACATACAACCTTTATTCATCTTTTTTGTGACCACAATTTTTATTTTTCGTTTTGGCAAAAGGTAAAAAATGGGTACTGATTTTTAGTAGTTATTATTTTCTGCTGCATATACCTGCTATGATACAATATTAAAATGACAAATTTGCCCACGCTATAAATTTATAGTAGGCCGTAGAATATTCGTGAAAACCAATACGCTATTGAAACTATATTATAATACTAGTTACCGCCCGCGGCTCCGAACGCGTGATATTAGTACTTCTCCTAATATTTTTATAAATTATAATAATTAAATTATAGCGTGTCATTCTGATGCATAAACTATATTTCTGTAATTTCATCCAAATCCGTTCAGTTGTTTTTGCGTGAAAGATTAAAAAACATTCATCCATTCATCCACACAAACTTTCACGTATATAATAGTAGTAGGATAACTATCTGTTCATCAAAAAACATCAATTTTATTTCTCATTTCGAAAAACGTTTCTCTCTCAAAAATGAAAATAAAATAATCAAATATTTTTATTTCAACTAAACCTTATAAATGTACTTTTGAATTGTAAAACAAAATATGAATCTAGTTGCACATTTGTAAGCGTCACTAGGTCTCTATGGACAAGAATGTGCGAGAAACTCCACGGACACTCTTTTCCATCAGTTTTAATAAAAAATATTCGGTTACATAATTCTTGTTGGAAAATACATGTATGTGAGAATGATGTAAATAGATGTGCACATAAAATCGACTAGAGTAAAACAAACAATTCAAAAATACATAAGTACGCAATTAAAAGAAGGCCGTGGCAGCTAAGTAATGATCAATTCTAACCGATCGCACCTCTTCGCGAATATGACGCCTGGATTGGCTCCACTCAGCTCAACCATCATGAAGGGAGCCGAATGATTAAACAAATATCAGAGACCACCATCAGAGAGAGAGAGAGCATGACACACTCAACTGCCAGGGCACACACAAGTCAACGAACGACATAAAATAGGTACAGTAAATGGTATATTTACAGTTAGTACATAGTACTTACACATGTGCTTTGCATTTATGTAATACTTAAAGAAAATGAGTTTATACAATACAAATATATTCATATACAGTCTTCAGCAGATCCAACAATACTTCAAAACAATAATGTTCTGCTCTCACTTGTCCTCAGTGACGCAACATGTCTTCTTTTTCCATACTCAACAGCTAGTAGTAATTTCATTAGTAATTCAGAAACTTGTAGTATCAAATAAATGCATGTGACGATAAAAGTTACAAATACGATGTGACATTATATTTTGATATCCTAATACTATCCAGTCTAATAACAGATAATGCCCGATACCTAGATTCATTATCTGAAAAAGAATTCAAAGTTAATATTTCGCTAGAAATTTTCTCTGAAAAAAAAAATATTGGTATTCAAGTCTATTAGGTCCTCTGAGATAGGAAGATATTAAAATTATGCCAATCAACTTGAAAGGTTGATACCCGATAAATTCCATACTCGTTAAGGTCACGTCAGAAATGATAGGCTAATAATTTATGGGGTTCAACATTTTACGGTTCGACAACAAATCAGATGGAAAACTTCCGATCTCTTTGATTATTCACAATGGGGAGACAAATAGTCTTCCTGTTCACATGATTATAAATAAGTATAATATAATTGGTTTAATTTGTGTATAAAAAAAACACAATCTATGGCATAAAGCGCGCCACTTAATACCCACTATTGGTATAATTATGTTGTGTTGTTTTTGTTTTGTTTTATTTTTTTTTTATTTCCGCGTTACCTCATAACCTAATCTTATTTTTTGTTAAGTCAGTGCTGTCCCACTGCTAAGCACTAACTTCCAGACAACTTATGTAATAATATTAAAAATAATAAAAAGAAGCTAAACAAACCTTGTAAAAAAACATATCTGATTTTTTTTAAGAATTACCTAGAGTGAGTTACACTAAAACTGATTACTGTAGCCTTTTTTTAACAAGTAAAATCGTTTTTTGGTAAGGTCACGGGAAAGTCCAATATAAAACTGAAAACATCCAAATAAACGCCAAGAACTCGAAATTCATTCCACTTCAAAACTACTTTCACAACTATCGAGTTCCTGGAATAACTTTCAATTTTCCAATACAAACCTATCCACTACCTACACACCAAACAATTTAACACCTCGTGTTTGGGAGTAAAAGTCAAAATTCTGGAAAATTCCATTCTAAAACTCCTGTGGGTTGGAGTAGGTCCTATTTTGTTTTATTTGAATAAATTGCTCGCTTCGCGGGTGGTGGCAAGCATTTGTTTTCACTTAGAAAAACACTCGACGCTCTTGCGAATCCACCACTTAGGTTGGGGCTGCGAAATGAGCGAGTTTGTGGGGAAAATGTGGCTTTGTGTTTTACAAATGAATATATCGGAATGAACAACATGCAGAACTATGCGGAACATGCACTGTTTTGTTGTGCCAAAGTTTTGGCCGAAGTTGTGGCAAGAATTTTGGGTCGCATTTTTGATCTGGTTTGCATTTTATTTTTCCTTTTCTTAGGTATTTTCGGTAGATATTTTTATTTTCTTTGATTGTAAATTGAGACACCTTGAGAGATTAAGTACAATCTATTATTATAGATTCGTTGCTCAAAAAAATTTTTCTCCAAAAAGAAGAACGAGTTTATGGTACTAATCAGTTTCTTTGTACACATGAAACTGGTTGTTTTGCTATCCTCCTTGCATATAGCTGTATAAACTTATTAGATAGAGACCTATCTGCCGTATACAATTAAAATCAGTTCCATAAGAATTTACAAATTTTATTTTAAGAATTCGTTTTAAATCCACGGTTCTTATGGCTCCACATTAGTATTGACCGTGCAGTCAAGAAGAAAGTGTTAAGGGTGAAATTAACCCATGAAAATGTGGATTTACGAAATTATCCGACCGCTTTCTTACTCCAAATTCAACATTATTTGCTCAAGAAGTAAAGGGGTTAAAAGGGTCTTTATTTGTTGTTCTTTATTATATTCAATGGTAACAAATTTAGGCGCAACAGAATTTTCGCTTAGTGCTTATATTTTCAGGCTATATTTTAGAGAAAGTATATTTCTCATAAAGGCTTGATTAAAGTGTGATTTAGTGAGCTTTCAGAAACTGAAAATACTTTCAGAACATTTCAATATTTTATTAATAAAAAAAATATGCTGAATAGATGAGTGCATTATACTAAGCGTTACTTTTAAAAGTTTTTAGTAAAAGTAATTATTTTTTCTATAGATAGGCTCGCGCTTGACCACTATCTCAATTAGTGGTTAGCGATGATTTATTCGATTCGACGGTGAAGCACGCTTGCTTAGAAGTAACCTATAGGGTAAAGTTTGACCCGAACCACAATTATTTATATATATAATGTCGTAGGTCGTGGGTTCGAACTCGGGCAGGCGCTTTACTTTGTGTAAATTATTTTATCACCCCAGCTCTAAAAACGGTGAAGGAAAAATCGTGAGGAAACCGGCATGCCCTAAAACCAAAAATTTGAAGACATGTGACATCCACCAACCCGCACTGAGCCTGCGTGGTAAATTAAGGCCCGTTACCTCTCTAACAGAAAGGATGCCTATGTCGCAGCAGTAGGTTTTAGCAGTAGGTTATAATTCCCTGGCAGAGAAACTTGAAGCTTATGGTGTTAGAGGCAACGTTTTAGAATTAATTAAATCATATCTTCATAACCGTAAACAAGTTACAGAAATCTGTAAAATAAATAAAAAAAGTAAACGTGAAGAAACTTCAAGATCAGAGGAACGTGAAGTTATATACGGAGTACCTCAAAGCAGTGTATTAGGGCCTCCGTTGTTCACTTTGTATATAAATGACTTGCCTAAAATAACTAAACATCCGATGACACTTTTTGCTGACGATTGCACTTTGACAATAGCTTGTAATGACATAAACACATATGAACATGACATTAATAATTCACTAATATCTATTATAAATTGTCTAAATGATAATAATTTAATAATTAATTTAAAGAAGACTAGCGTAATGCACTTTAGACAACGTACACCAATTATTGAAAATCTTAATATTCAATTTAATAATATAAATATCAATGAATCTGACACAACAAAATTTCTGGGACTAGTAATAGATTCTAAATTGAATTGGAAACCTCAAATTGAGGCGCTTACTAAAAAATTGAGTAGTGCAGCCTACGCTCTGAAACAGCTTGCTGTGGTTCTCAATACAGATGCGCTAATTACAGCTTACCATGGATTAGCCGAATCAGTTCTTAGATATGGAGTCATCTTTTGGGGGAATAGCACGGACAGTGAAATAGCGTTTAGGGCACAGAAAAGGTGCATTAGATCGATGTTTAGACTGCAAACAACGGACAGCTGTAAATGTTATTTTATAGAAAGTAAAATATTGACATTGCCTTCATTATATATCCTGGAAACAGTAATGTTTATTAAATCAAATTCCCATTTATTTCAGCGTTTGTCTGATGCTTTCCCTAGGAATAGACGTGATAATTTCAAACTCTGTGTTCATGGCGCTAAAACAACTCTTGTGAGTAAAAGCATCTTTTGCATGGCTCCAACCATTTTTAATAAATTGCCCAAATCATGGAAAACATTAAATATATCTGCTCTAAAAACTAAATTGAAAAGTTTACTAACTGAAAGAGCATATTACAGTATAGCTGAGTTTATGAAAGAGGACAATTTTCATCGTTTTTGATATGTTCTTGTTGACAATGTTGTATATTTTTATTTTATTTTTGACATGTTATTGTAATCTATTGTATTTTTTTGACATTTTATTATAATCTATTGTATTTTTGGAATAATTGTAATTTGGAATTGTATTTTTTTATAATTATTTTCATTGACCATTTCTTTAAACACTACTTCGACAATGAATTGTATAAAGAAGGATACGCTTCTTGAATTGTAATTGTGCTTAATGAAAATTGTAATTTTGTTTGATGGATAGTGATGAAATGTAACTTTTATGAATAATATCGCGGTTAATGCACCATCTCTTCTTACCAATTTGTACGCCACGATATGCGGCTGAACATGTTAGAACTTTTATGTATCCCATTATTATCCTGCATGCAATGTTTCATGTAAACCATGTTTCAACAAATAAAATTTTACTTTACTTTACTTTAGGGACATTAAAAAAAAAAAAAACATTTTTTTTTTTATAGGCCTACATGGGCACTTATAAAACGTCGACAATGTGCACGGTTCGGATTGGTCGTTTCCTATGGAGAAGAACCGGCAAGAAACTCCATGGTTACTCTTTTAAAAAAATGGTTTGATTTTACAATATTTCCTTGTTACAGCATTAGTACTTAGATATATGGGGACAACGTAGGCCCGATAAAAAGTCGTAAGAAAAAAAAAAAAAAAAAAGATTACATATTATTTAAACAAAAGAAAATAAAACGAGTTAAAAAGTTAACAAGCATCTAGAAGGCCTACAATGTTCACACATTTACAAAATAATCGGTAAAGGAATCTATACAAAAGTAAAATAAAAAAAAGACTAAATCTAACATGTGGCACAAATATTGTTATCAGTGCTGTAACTATTCTTAGCAAAGGGCTATGAAGATGATTGAAAACCATTGTAAAAAGAATAATCAAAAGAAGGAAAAAAAACAAAGAATTAATGAGATCGAGAATAGTAAGAGACAACCACATATTTGTGCCGTTTATGAGTTACCAGGGAAGCCGCATGCGCAGAAGGAGCTAAAGCCAAAATTTTTATCTTCAACGTAGTCCTTGATTTTATAATATGCTTTTTTAACAAGGACACGTTTGATGTAGTTTTTGAACTTTCCATCGGTCAGTTCTATAACTGACTTTGGCAACTAGTTATAAAAGCGTATACTGTTTATATAAAAGAACTTGCTAGTTTTTGTTAATCTGAATTTGGGTATTACAATTTCGTGCTTACTGCGTGTATTTAAATTATGTAAGTCGCTTCTAGTTTTGAAAAGCCCTCGATTTTTGCGGACATACAAAATACATTCCAAAATATAGAGTGAAGGTAGAGTCAGTATATCGATTTCTTTAATTTTTTCTCTAAGGGACTCGCGAGGACCCATTTTATAGATCGCGCGGATTGCCCTCTTTTGTAATATGAAAATTGAGTCAACATCTGCTGCTGATCCCCACAGCAGAATGCCATAAGACATAATACTGTGGAAATAAGCATAATATACTAACCTAGCTGTGGCTACATCGGTTAAATGCCTTATTTTCCTTACTGCATATGCAGCTGAACTTAACCTACCCGAAAGAGTTCTAATGTGCGCGCCCCACTGCAGTTTTGAATCGATAGTAATCCCTAAGAATACAGTTTCAGCTATAACTTCAAGACTTTTGCCGTCAAGATTCAAATTTAGGTCTCGTTGTGGTACATTTGGTAAAGAGAACTTAAGACATTTAGTTTTTGTCGCATTCAGTAAAAGATTGTTAGCTGCGAACCATTTTGTGAGAATAATAAGACTTTCGTTGACATGTAAGACATCCGTATCTTTCCTATCTATTTTAAAAATTAGCGAAGTATGATCAGCAAATAGAATTATATCCGATAATTTGGCCATCATAAAAGGGAGATCATTAATGTAAACAAGAAAAAAAAAAAAAAAAAAGGAACGGGCCGAGAATTGAACCTTGGGGCACGCCCATCTTGACTAAAGACCCGGAGGACGTCACCCCATTAACATTCAGTTTTTGCTGTCTGTTTGATAAATATGAAAGCACAAGATCAGCAGCTTGTCCTCGAATTCCGTAGTGGTGTAATTTACAGATCAGTGTGTTGTGGTCGACGCATTAAAAGGTTTATGATGATGATAATAAATAGAAACGTGACTTGTGTTGCACACACTTCTTCATTGGACCTATATACAACACTAGCTTTATCCCGAAGATTCGCACCCACCTACAGGAAATGTGCACAATTTTGGTAAAAAGTTGTGGGTACCTGCCACTTTCAGAGGTTATAATTATAGATTATAAGAATATATAGAATTCGTTATTAACAATCTAGATTTTTCTAAGGCCAGTACAATATTTTTAAATTACCTTCTAACAAACTGACCAATGAACATCCTTATAATATACTTTTATATTCATCAGCTTTAAATGCCAAATTACGACACTTTTCCTTAGCTCATTATTTCGTACCAAAAACAATCTGGTTTCCAATCTAGCTTCACAGCCCCCTTGCCTCCCTGTTTGCTTCTCCCAAGAGTCTTTAAAGCCATTACAGCTGCACTTATCTTTATTGATTACTAGCTGTTGCCAAACTACTTTGTGTCAGTTTCCTGGTGCCTTAAAGTTGGCTCCTAATGCACAAAGTAACGTCACACTACAGGCATTAGTTAGTGCTTGCGAGTTGCAACTTAATTACTTTCGTAGGAACTGTTTATGTTGGATGGAAAAGTCCTTTTAAAGGAAAACCTAAGACGGAATATTAAATCAAAATAGCGAACTTTTTAGTTATTGTATGGATTTTTTACATCTTTTCCTGGAAAGAAATCTATCAAAGCGTGGCAAATTAAATGTAAGTCAAGTGATGCGATTGGCTGTTGAAAATTTATTTCACAAATCAAAGCACGTATAATGGATTTTACAATTTGGCACATTCATTTTGTTTTCATTCCAGAAAGTCAGCCTGAATGTAAAAGTTTCTGCTTTTATTAGGTCATCAATCAAAATTACATGGAGGAATATTAGCTTTAGATTGAGTGAACTGAAATTCAATGAAACCAGAAACTAGAACGCTACAATAGTCCCTATTGTTATAAAATATGTAAAAAATCTATAGTACCTACTGGCAATAGACAAAGGCTAATTATAAGGTAAATTCCGTATAACAATGCTTACGTATGATCTCATCTCTCTCTCTCTCGACTAACCAACAGATTCCGTAGCAATCGGTACTATTCTATGTACTTTAAAATCGAGATTCATGCTACGGCATTGCTCTAGAATATCAAATACACTGCACAACTTAAACCAAAAGTGTTCCACCCGCATCTCAATATATTTCATTCAGCTTTTTACAATTTATAACGACTATTCCGCCATTGTATTGGCCGTAACCGTATAATATTTTCAATATAACACGTGGTACATTAGTGTTTCGAGTCCTTTTGGAGAGTCGAGAGATTTCTTTTGTTTTATTCATAACTCGTGAATCTTGAAGCGGAGTCCTAACAACTTGGGGACGTTTCATTCAATATTTTAACAGTGGTTTTCACATCAGAAGATAAAAGGATTGCAGTTATTTTGGGGTGTTCTCACAATAAAAAAACAAAAACAAAACCTCTTTTATTCATTTATTTATTAGTTGGTCCAATTATTTTTAAGTAAATAAAATCACGAGCAGTCATCGAATCGTTACGGTGGATCATTTACGGTTCGAGCTGTCCGCCTCTGGAATAATCTTCCTCACTCCATACGGGATAGTCCTTGGCTTCAGGAGAAAAACTAAGGAACAATTCCTGTCAACATGACGTGACGACGAATATGTATGTATTTTAGTTGCATAGTATATATTATCTTTACGTATTGTGTACTGCACACAGCAATAGGAATTTAAATATTCAAGTGATTTTAAGCTTTTGCTGTGCGCCTGTATTAACTGTCCTGTTATTGTGTTTTAATTTTATAAGTGTCTCTATAACATGAGGTTTGCTATCAGAGAACACATATATGGGTTAAACTCGCCTCATAAGTTGTCCTTTTATATTATTTATATTAGTTTTGTGAACAATAAAGTATATGAAAATAAAATTCTTCATTGATTTTTTATTAAAGTAGCTTTATTCCTAGTCTTCTCAGCAAACCCCTTCATTTAATACCCGTATCCTGGCAGTGCAGAAAAAAATAACTAGCCCGCCATCTTGGGCCGTCTGCTATGTTGGACTTAGAATGACGTCACTTAGCCTTGCTATCCAAACTAAACGTGTATACAAAATTTTATCTGGTTGAGGATAACTGCTTTTTTTTTTTTTCGAATGAATTTGATCCGACCATTCTTACATACATATATTGCAAGTTAAATATTATCTTGTAATTAGTGGACCAGTCTGTTTAAATTCCGTAATCATTAATGATAAACTTTTACCACTACATTTTTTTTCAATTAAAAACGTCACACGTCAACGTCACGTCCCGTATGAAGTTTCTGTAGTGTAGTCAGAAGAAAAAGATTGTGAGACATTTGTAACAATTTAAGTAGTCGCCTCCTTCCTAGAATCTACCAGTTGACCTAGAAATAACTTTTATATGAAATCCAGCTTTCACGCTCGTGCAAGTCGACTGAAGCACATAGTTTCTTTAAAAATAAAATATTTCGTTATTTCATTCTAAGCTGTAATAAACTAATACCTTCATCCTTTCAAATAAATATCTCATCTAACACGACAGACGTCATAATAAATTAAAACTCAAAACCGTGAAGAATCCTATACGACACTTTTAATTTTCTCTACAAACAAAATGAACAAAAAATTTCAACAGGCTACTCCAGTCTTATTGTGCGTACGGATCAAGAGAACTATGGTGTCGTGTATACTTCATTAATTTTGAAAGGGGCCCTCAAGTTTTCATGCAGTCTGTTGCTTTTTATGTGGCGTGGCTCCATCATTAGTTTGGTGTCGACAACATGTTGTATCAAAGGGAATTCTGTCTACTTTTCATTAATTTTAATGATATTATTAACATGCATACTTTTTGTTTTTTTTAAGTTGAGTGTAGAGATTTTGTTTCGTTAGTAATTAATTTTAGTAGTGTTTTGAGTGTGGTAGGTGAACAGAGTTGTATTTGTGAAGAGATTTGTTTTTAATACAGAATCTGTCTATGTATTGCAGGTTTATATTTTTTGGTTTTCAGAATTAGTAGTACACACTGAAGCAATCCATTTGTATTATTTGTTGAAATGTTCTACACTTGGGGCAAGCCTTCGTCCAGCAGATGACGTCATTTAGATTGAAATGCTAATGATGGTGTTTATAGTACGTATGTTAGAGAAATTACTGCAAAATAATGTGTGAAATATAAATGGCATCCAAATACCAAAAGCGAAACAATGCAATGCTGTGTTGGTAAAATTGAAATATATAGTTTAGTATAGGCCTAGTCAAATAGACAGCGAACCGAAGGCGAGGCGAAACGATTATAATTACCCTCAATGATTTAATTGATTTTGAATCATCATGACCTGTTAAATCTATTGTGTAAGAGGGGTTTATTGCTGTAACCATTGATGGGGCAACAGGCACCAATTCATTGAATAGACTTTGATTCAACGAGGCAGTGATGTTATGATTTGTAGTTTCAAGTTGTTCAATTTGACTTTGAGCCTCATGTAGCTGCTGTTGTAGTAAATATGTTTGACTAAGAGCTTATTCAGACTCATTGCTACACTGGCTGAACCCGTCCACAACAACTTGAAACTTGTCCCGGGCTGCTATGGCATCAGTGTGTTGAGTATATAACTGAGCCATTTCTGTTTTCAGTTTGCTATTCCTGTCAAGGACACTAAGGAACTCTATTTAATTCTCATCCTTTTCCTTAATCAGTTGGTCACAGAGCTCCTAAGACGCTTTTAATTCGCTCAAAGCCTGACTGAGTTTGGACTCTTCGAGTCATAATCATGATTAAAGGGAAGAGAAAAGAGGTTGGAAAAGAGTAGTAGATTGAGTAATAGATGATTAGTTGAACGGAAAATGAAATTTAGATTGTAAAGAAAGAAGTTCTGTCACCAAACTAATTAATGTTATGTTTACGTTTTATAGGTCACCGACATAAACTTGTAACCGTAATAAAACTGATCCAATGAATCTTAGGCAAAATATTAGAACGCAAGCAATTCAATATTAAGTAAAATATATAGTATTTTACCTGACGAAAAAAACAATATTCACTAATCGCTTGAGCCGGTAACTGTCAACTAAACACAATGAACATTTTTACACTTATTTTGCACTTGGTGCCTAAAATTTAACACAATACACTTAATTACGTATTAAACTAGTTAATAGATTGGAAATAGGCCTTATTATGAAGGAAAACTAATATTTAAAATAAAAATTGTTAGGACAAATTCAAATCAGCTGTTAGCTGTAGTGTTGCCACAGGAGGAAAAAAGATAGACTACTTTTTATCCTTGGTACTCGGTATTATGTTCCCTTGAGATAATGAAACACTTTTCACGCGGGCGAATCTTCTGGCAGAAGCTAGTGACAAATAATTCGAGGTATGGGCAAAAATATGATGATGATTTTTGTAGTTGAGCTAAGTTGTATAAACGCTAGATGCCCGTCAAAATATTCTTGAGTGGAAACCGTGAATCGGCAAGTATAGACTAGTAGTAGCACTGGTGTAATAGTGTTAACTAGTAGAATATTTTAAAGTACAAAACGTTCGAAATGGATAAATAAATTGAGAACAATTAATATTCAGAAACGCTTCTATTACATTGTACTCGTAACATTCTAAACTAATTAACTTATGCAGAGACATATAAATTGACGCTTCACGCAGGAGTTTTACCGAAAATGAACAGGAGTAGTTTTACTACCTACCTAAAACATCTAATTATTGTATTGTTACGTTCCAGACTGAAATGCTGTAGAAGTTAACACAGTTAATAGTAAATTAAAAATCGTACCTTCAACGTAAGAATTTGGGGATAATTACCACATAATATGATCCGATAGTCCTAATTAAAGATTTATTAGACAAAGGGCTTTATCTGAAGACTAAAACAAAAGACGGTAGATTCAAGACGCAATCTATATATACGTAATTTTCGCTCCCTTTTGTCTTATAATTTGGTGGATCATGTTACAGAAGTACAGTACTACATTTTTTTTAATGTCCCTCACCAAACTTCGTGGCTCGTCAGTCGTTGGAATTCTATTAGACTTCCAAGTTGATTAAGAGTTTCCGGTCTTCCTCAAATGCAAAGGGTAACTGATAGAAATCTGACGACTGACGAAACACGAAGTATGCCGAGGGAAATTAAGAAAATAGTTGTACTGTATGTATTTAGGGTCTTTGTAAATTGGTACAATTTTTTTTGTCTAGACAGTAATTTGGAAAGACTCATTTGTACTATTGAGCTCATAGTTTCCCTAGTCGGACCTTAGCAATTAGTCGAGAAAGTTTTGGGATCGGGAAACGGATAGTTTTCCTTCCTTTTAGACCATTATTGCTACTAACAAATAATACTAGTAGGTATTCTTGTATTGTTTCCTATTAGCGATTATTGTGGAGTTGAAGAAATCATCTTATTTTTCCTTGTGAGCGATAAATCAATCGTTTAAGAAACAAGGGGCTGTTTGTGTAGAAACAATAAAATTATAAGAAGTGTGTCTCAGGAATTATTTCCAGCAGATTTCGAATCATTTTCTATACTAACCAACAATTAGGATCACAGATCCGTAGGTCGATAGTGTAAGCAACTCAGCAATGAAGAGATCCGTATGAGAATCAAGATACATACGAACACACATAACGCCCGAAAAATTGCCAACAGAAGTTGGACTCATTGCTAGCAAAGCGAATGGCTGATGAGGCTGTAAGGGCCTCGGGTGGATCTGGAGTGGGGACCGTGCATATTGCCAGATGCAGCTTTGGAAGGCCTAGACCTGGTAAGGGTCGCCGGAGTCCGCTGGATACTAAAAATGTAGAACGGGTCGATGTGGCAATTCTTGATATCCAGCAGCCTTGTGTATGGTTTTCGGCAGAAATGATGATCAAGGACTGTATACTGTTTGACTTTCCCTTTAGAAATCGAGTACGAAACGTGTAATAACTCATTATTCTGATCATTATACATAAAGCGTTAAATCGCTGCTTTAGATGCTATTGTGAAAGCAATATGAATAGTGTTGATACTCTTGCGAATCCACCACTTAGGTTGGGGCTGCGAAATGAGCGAGTTTGTGGGGAAAATGTGGCTTTGTGTTTTACAAATGAAAATGTCGGAATGAACAACATGCAGAACTATGCGGAACATGCACTGTTTTGTAGTGCTGTTGTGCCAAAGTTTTGGCCGAAGTTGTGGCAAGAATTATGGGTCACATTTTTGATCTGGTTTGCATTTTATTTTTCCTTTTCTTAGGTATTTTCGGTAGATATTTTTATTTTCTTTGATTGTAAATTGAGACACCTTGAGAGATTAAGTACAACCTATTATTATAGATTCGGTGCTCAAAAAACATTTTTCTCCAAAAAGAAGAACGAGTTTATGGTACTAATCAGTGTCTTTGTACACAAGAAACTGGTTGTTTTGCTATCCTCCTTGCATTTAGCTGTATAAACTTATAAGATAGAGACCTATCTGCCGTGTAAAATTAAAATCAGTTCCATAAGAATTTACAAATTTAATTTTAAGAATTCGTTTTAAAGCCACGGTTCTTATGGCTCCACTTTAGTATTGACCGTGCAGTCAAGTAGAAAGTGTTAAGGGTGAAATTAACCCATGAAAATGTGGATTTACGAAATTATCCGACCGCTTTCTTACAAGTAACCTATAGGGTAAAGTTTGACCCGAACCAAAATTATTTACAAAAAGTAATAGAGCAGTGTTGCCTCAGTGGTAACGGTGGGGCCGTTACCACTGTGGCACCACTTACGTGTCGTAGGTCGCGGGTTCGAACTGAGGCGCTTTAATTTGCGTAAATTATTTTATCAACCCAGCTCTAAAAACGGTGAAGGAAAAATCGTGAGGAAACCGGCATGTCCTAGAACCAAAAATTCGAAGACATTTGACATCCACCAACCCGCACTGGGCCCGCGCGGTAAATTAAGGCCCGTTACCTTTCTAACAGAAAGGAGGCCTATGTCGCAGCAGTAGGGACATTAAAAGGTTTATGATTATGATAATTAATAGAAACGTGACTTGTGCTGTACACACTTCTTCATTAGACCTATATACAACACTAGCTTTATCCCGAAGATTCGCACCCACCTGCAGGAAATATGCGCATTATTGGGATTAAAAGTAGTACCTACCATTTTTGGAGGTAGTCTTGTTTTTCTAATCAGGCCAGTACGATATTTCTAAATTACCTCATAACAAACTGACCATTTTTCGTCCTTATAATATTAGTTTATATCAGCTTTAAATGCTAAATTACTACACTTTTCCTTAGCTCATTATTTCGTCCCAAAAACAATCTGGTTTCCAATCTAGCTTCACAGCCCCCTTGCCTCCCTGTTTGCGTCTCCCAAGAGTCTTTAAAGCCATTACAGCTGCACTTATCTTTATTGATTACCAGCTGTTGCCAAACTACTTTGTGTCAGTTTCCTGGTGCCTTAAAGTTGGCTCCTAATGCACAAAGTAACGTCACACTACAGACATTAGTTAGTGCTTGCGAGTTGCAACATGATTATTTTCGCAGAAACTGTTTATGTTGGATGGGAAAGTCCTTTTAAAGGAACACCTAGGACGGAATATTAAATCAGAATAGCGAACTTTTTAGTTATTGTATGGTTTTATACACCGTTTCCTGGAAATAAATCTATCGAGCGTGGCAAATTTAATGTAAGTCAAGTGATGCGATTGGCTGTTGAAAATTTATTTCACAAATCAAAGCACGTATGATGGATTTGACAATTTGGCACATTCATTTTGTTTTCATTCCAGAAACTCAGCCTGAATGTAACAGTTTCTGCTTTTATTAGGTATAAATCTATAATATATAATAAATATTATCGTAATTAATCTAAATTAAATGGAGGAACATTAGCTTTAGATTCAGTAAACTGAAATTCGATGAAACCAGAAACTATAATGCTACAATAGTCCCTCACATCATAATATGTAACAAACCAATGAGACTGACAAAGGCTAATTTTAAGGTAAATTACGTATAACAATGCTTACGTATGATCTCATCTCTCTCTCTCTCTCTCTCTCTCTCTCTCTCGACTAATCAACAGATTCCGTAGCAATCGGTACTATTCTATGTACTTTAAAATCGAGATTCATGCTACGACATTGCTCTAAAATACCAAATACACTGCAGAACTTAAACCAAAAGTGTTCCACCCTCACCTCAATATATTTCATTCAGCGTTTTACAATTTATAACGACTATTCCGCCTTTGTATTGGCCGTAACCGTATAATATTTTCAATATAACACGTGGTACATTAGTGTTTCGAGTCCTTTTGGAGAGTCGAGAGATTTCTTTTGTTTTATTCATAAATCGTGAATCTTGAAGCGGAGTCCTAACAACTTGGAGAAGTTTTATCCAACATTTTAATAGTGGTTTTCACATACGAAGATAAAAGGACTGCAGTTATTTTGGGGTGTTCTCACAATAAAATAACAAAAAGAAAACCTCTTTTATTTATTTTTATCTTTTATCCAATTATTTTTAAGTAAAGAAAATCACAAGCACTCATCAAATCGTTACCGTGGATCATTTACTGTTCGTACTGTCCGCCTCTGGATAATCTTCCTCACTCCATAAGGGATAGTCCTTCGATAGAGATATTCAGGAGAATAACTAAGGAACATTTATGTTAAAAAGACGCATATAATTAAATATTTATGTATTTTAGTTATATAGTATGTATTATCTTTATGCATTGTGTGCTGCACACGTATTTGCGTAGTCTTACTTTTTGATTTTTACTTTAGAAATTGATTACAAAACGTTTAATAACTCATTATTCTGAACAAAATACATAAAAGCATTGAATCACTGCTTTAGTTGCTATTATGCAAGCAATATGAATAGTGTTGAAACGCGAGCGTTTCAACGGAATAAAAAATTGATTCAATACAATAATATTCACAGTCGAAACGATTTATGACTGTAGCTTAATTCAGCAATATTAATTTATTTAAATATTCTACCTATGTTGTATTGAAATTCAAAGTTGGCTTGCTATAATTCAATATTGTCTTGAGCGTCCTTGTAAATGATTTGCATTTTCTTTAGGTGCTTCAAAATGGAATATAAATATTCCCAAATAGGCTGAAGAACCTTATTGGTTTTCAATGTCTTAATATTTATGTGAACCTAAACCTATTTGATAGATATATGGGAGTGCTCGAAATGATACAAATTTTCAGTAATGTATTAGTCTGCTAGGGATACATCGATAAAACCACTATAAAGTATTAGGTACTGAAATATACCTTCCTAAACTCGGGTTATATAACCGCGATGAAATATTATTTTTTCTGCTCATTTTCATAAACTTACTTGTATTTAGTCATAGTGCGACGGTGGAAACAGTTTAAGCTACCTAATAATTATTTTAAAAATGTGTACTATGCTAGATACAGATTTATGCTTCTTCTTCTTCTGTAGTCGATGAAAAATACTTGAAATATTTTGGGCCTAGGAGGAAGTCACGCCAGTTGCGGTGACAGTGGCGAGCATAAAGTTTGCCAAAGAGTAAGTATATGTCGTGTATGGACACTTGAGGCATTCCTGCATATATCATATTCAGTAAACGAGGTGAGGAAATGCCAGGTTAACGCAAGGTTAAAGCATTCAATCAAAATTTGGTCCACTGCAACTTTTGTTTTAGAAAGGCATTATCGGTAAGATTCTTAGTATCTTTTTTGATGCTGCTACTAAGCAACTTACTTTCAGTTATCAGCAGTGTTATAACTTTGTGCTCATTCCCTTTAATAATTATGTTTAACAATATTTTTGATACATACCTACCTACCTAGTCAGTAATTTGTGAATACAGGTACCTCTCGAAGTAACTTGAAACTCACCTTTTTCACGCTCCTAAACCTCCAGTTATTTTTTTATTTATGTCCACAACAAGCTCGGCTTCGTCATAAAAGTTATCTCGAACAAGTGACATTTTTATGACGCTTTTCCGTCTTACGTCAGACATTTTGTCGCAGTTTACAGCCGCTCAGACAATGTGTCTTCAATGCGACAAAACGCGTTTATTTGTCGCAGGTAAATAACGAGTGTTAATGTAAAGTGTTGGTATAATCCGAGTGTTGACAGAGGATGACGATTGACATCCTGAGGGCTTTAAAAAAGTGTTATTCTATCATCGATCACGATGGTTATTAGATCCTAAATAAGTCTTTAGGTTCCGATGCTGTCTTAGAGTGGTTATGCACTGCACCCGATCCGTATCCGATAAATGTTTGTCCGAACTAGTGCAGTTAGCATAAAACTCAGAACTCAAATTCGAATTCAGGCGCTAACGCTTTCAGTGATTTTCATCAAATGTGACTGAAAGATGGCCTTAATGGTGACCATTACAATTTTGAAGAACATTTTTTACGTGATCTACTATAAGATTGTATTATAGCATTTAGACACCTTATTACGAGCCCACGAAAATAATGGAAATAAGAAAGGGAAGTGTTGGCCCTGCATTTGAAAAAATAAATGATTTATTGCATTTATTCATTGTGTATACATATTATCTAAATTTTTGAGTATTATTCTAAAAAAGTAGCCCAACGGCACCGGGAACAAGTTCCAAGCTACCGATGGTCAGGGCTCCTAAGAGAAGAACCTCCTAATGTTGTTAACGTGCCGTGTCCAGGAGTACCGCTTTCTGGATCAAGCCCTTGATCGAACTGCCCAACGAGAGCCTCCTCAATTGTTGGTTGAGGCTCTTGGCTAGCCATTGGCCGCAAGCCAGATCAAGATATTTAGATCTTTATTTCTTTTGTGACCCACTACAGGGCAAAGGCTTCCCTTCCTTCTTTCTAATATTAGGAAAAAAGCAGGCAGAAAATTAAATAAATATGGTAATTATGGTAGGTATTCATTAAAGAACATCAAATTGCCGATGTTCAATCAACATTATCTTAAATTGAAACTTATTAAAGTCAACAGTAATTGCTTTTGTTTGATTATAATTGCCGAAGTCGAATTCTCAGACGATGGATTGATTGAAAATAAAATATTATATTTTCTGTTTGGTATGAGATTGAATCTGATTCAAGAAAAATTAGATCTTACTGTTTTATTGATAGTTCAAGACTTATAACTTACTGTTCTACACAAGGAAGTTTTCTTAGAAGTTTACAGACAGCCAAGCAGACCGTGAAAGCAGAAACATACTTTAATAGTACTTAGCCTTCAAAGTTATGCAAAGGTTAACTATCACCCACGTGTCTGAAAACTTTGCTTTAACTTTCAAATAATTCTTATAAGACCTACATATTTTAACTCGTGTTTAGGTACTACAAGCTTCTGCTTGCGGCTTCACGCACACGAAAGTTAAAAATTGTCGTACGAGAATATTCTCCCGGAATGAAAATGTGTAATTTTGATGTTGGAGATATATTACTGTAAAGTTTCATCAACATCCTAACAAACGTTAAACACGACACACGACAAACGTTTATAATAGTATAACGATAACTATCTTTTTAACAAAATTAATCAGTTATATTTCTCATTTTGAAAAACGTTTTTATTTCAAAAATCAAAACCGAAATATTTTAATACAACTAATCCTTATAACGGGCGTTCTCAGTAGTTCGGTTAATTTAGTCCGGTCACCGGACTGATGAGACTTTTCGTCTCAGCAGTTCGGTGATGCAATACGACCGGACTATTGAGCCTATTAGTTCGGTATCGATATCGGACCTGCACTAGTGTAAAAGGTAAAAGGAAAGACTGAAATCTCGACATGTAATACGATATTTTTTACTTTAAATTTCTCATCGCAAATCATCTACTTTTTCCAACAAGCCAAGTACAACGCAATTTTATATAAAAATATTGATACATCTATTTCGGCACAAGTTAATTGCATCTGAACTTCTTGAATAAAATCGTCCTTTTCTATATTAACTCTGCTTCTTTTGGACATTGCTTTTCCAAATCTTTTCATTTGTTCGACCTTGAAATTTGCGAGTTTGTCATCGTCCTTCAGCACGTTCAAAATACGCAACAAACTTGGATTTTTATGGATCAGCCCATTAAGTGTAAAGTTCCAGGACTCCACAACATTGTTGGTGCGATGGCGCTCAGCGAATACGCACCATATATTTATTAATTCAGGCTTCATCCATGTTTTTTGAAAATATCTTTTGAATTTCATTATTTTTTCATCATGAATGGACATTTCGTTTAGTGAAATATGTTGCCAACCATCCTGTATTTTATGTACAGGTAGCAATGGTAGTATGCAACACAAACTAACGATACGCCTATAATTTCTTGAGTTCAGTCCTATTGCCTTTGCCTTTCGATATAAAGCATTTCGAAAATGAAAATAACAACCAATAATGGTCACATTTTTGAAAGTTTTCAACAAAGCATTGTTGAAAACTTTCAAAAATGTGACCAAACTTTCCAAAATGGCGGCGCTCTCAAAGTCAACATGAACTTGTTCAGGTACCCAACCTGGAACCTGTGATTGTATTAATTGAAATGCAATCTCGTAAGCTTTTACACTCTTGTGTGACATGAAGATGTATACTAATGGAATAACATTTGTGCTTTCAATGCCACTTCCCATGTCTCCATGAATGCTGTATAGCTGCGGAAAAGGATCTGGTGATGCCTGAAAGGTACCATCCATGAAAAATTGTTTCAAGGATGTCAAAATTGATCGTGCTTCTTTACTACAGAATATTAAAATTTTAATTGTGCCGTCATAGAAATCTGCTAATAAAAAATCTTCAAATTGTTTTGGCACCTCAACGTCTTCATAATTATTAGTATGTATTTTAGTGACTTCCGTAACTGAATGAATTTTTCGATATATTGTCATTTTTTTATTATTAAAATTAGGGATAGGTTGTTTTGAAGCTAAATCTAATCCCTTTGTTTTAATTTTAAGAGTGAATTTCCTGAATACTTTTGGATCAGCTTCTTGTCCTTGTGCTGCCTCATCAACACATTGATTGAGTAATATATCTATATCATTTTGTGTTTTGTCCTGTTCGCAAGAATGGTCAGCGCTATCCTTTGTAATCACGTCTTCTTCCTAAAAAACAATTATTAATTGTTATCATCATTATCATGAGAACGACTTGACGTTAGATATAGTTAGTATAGTATAAATGCTTGGTAAATGATATATTTAAGCACTGAAACTTGAGGCAGTTTTGAGAAGAAAAAAACTACTTACTTTGGACAAAACGAGGTATCCTTTACATTTGGTATCATTCTTATAGTTTCTGCACCTCCAATAACTCCCACCTTTGTAAACCGTATTCCTATAAAATTGGTAACCGTTATATAATAAAACTCTGCCTCGCCCACGTTTCAATATCTCGAAATCCATCCTCCGTGCAAGCAATTCAATATTTGTTAAATTATTATTTAATTTTTCTCTTTTATTAGGACGCCCTGTTATTTCCAATCATTACAGAGTTTGTTTGATCGATATAGATCATTTATTTTAAAATGTATACCGTTTGGTTTACACGGCGGTCACAGCAGCGAAAATAATTTATAAGTTCTATACAAAGTTTAAAGTCTATTTAGTTTTTTTTACTATTAATTTTTCGATCAAATTAAGCGTAAAATGATAAAATGATAACCGTTCAGTCTTTCCTTAATAGTGCAGGTCCGATATCGATAGTTACCGAACTAATAGGCTCAATAGTCCGGTCGTATTGCATCACCGAACTGCTGAGACGAAAAGTCCGGGACCGGACAAAATAACCGAACTACTGAGAACGCCCGCCTTATAAAGGTACTTTTCAATTGTAAAACAAAATACGAATCTAGCAGCACATTCGCAAGCGTCAGTAGGTCGCTATGGAGATAAATGTGCAAGAAACTCCACGGACCCTCTTTTCCATCAGTTTTTCATCGATTATTTGGTTACATCATTCTTGTTGGAAATATAAATATTAATGTGAGAACGATGTAAAAAGACGTGCACGTAAAAGCGTCTAGAGTTAAACAAATAATTCAAAAATACAATAATAATAAATAATTATTATACGCAATTAGCTAAGTTATGACCAATCCCAACTGATGGCACCCGTTCACGAACGTGACGCATGGATTGGCACCACTCAGCTCAACCATCATAAAGGGAACTGAGAGATCCAAATACATGTGCCACCATCAGAGAGAGAGCATGAAACACTCTCAACTTCCAGGGCACACACAAGTCAACGATCGACATAATATAGGTACAGTAAATGGTATATGTTCGAGTTTAAATCGAACACGCAGCGAAAATGCATAATTGCATCAAACGCAAATATGCACATTCGCTCGGTTACCAAAATGTGGGCAAGTTCGTGTTTAGATCTCGTCTGAGACAACACGTACTCGTAAACAAACCATAACCACTTTACCATACCTTTTGCCATTAGTTTAGTCACATAGTTTATAGTTTACCATAATTTACCATTTTGTGTATCTAAGTGTTATATAGTGATTCAATATAGTTGTTTCTCTTATAATCCAAGACTTTAACTTTTACCATATCCTATCATTACAAGAAAGGTGTGTTAGGTCACCATAGTACCAAGCACTACTTTCTACAGTATATTTACAGTTAGTACATTGTACTAACTCATGTGCTGTGCAGTTACATAATACTAAAAGAAATTGAGTTTATACAATTCAAATATATTCATACAGTCTCCAGCAGATCCAATAATACTTCAAAACAATAATGTTCTGTTCGCACTTGTCGTCATCATTTTCATGCCCCTATACCGACGCAACATGTCTTTTTTCTGCTAGTAGTAATTCCATTAGTAGTTTTGGATCTTGTAGTAGTTGTAGTTACTAATACATAGTGACATTATATTTTGATATTCTAATACTATCCCGACAAATATTAGATAATTTCCGATCCCTGGATTCATCATACGAAATAGAATCCAACGTTAATATTTCGCTAGAAATTTTTCTCTGAAAAAGAACACATTGGTATTCAAGTCTATTAAGGTCCTCTGAGATAGGAAGATATTAAAATTATGTCAATCAACTTGAAAGGTTGATACCCGATAAATTCCATATTCGTTAAGGTCACGTCAGAAATGACAGGCTAATAATTTATGAGGTTCAATATTTTTACGGTTTGAAAACAAATCAGATGGTGGCTTCCGGTCTCTTTGATTATTCACAATGGGGAGACAAATAGTCTACCTACTAATATAATAAAATTGGTGTAATTTGTGTATTAAAAAAAACTCAAATTAATCAATTTTAATAATAGTTTTTTTGTAGTTTATCTATGGCATAAAGCGTCACTTAATTAGTGTTATTCTGTTGTTTCTTTTGTTCTGTTATTCAGGTTTGTTTTTTTTGTTGCCGAGTTACCTCATAACATAATATTATTTTTTGTTAAGTCAATGCTGTCCCATCGTCGTTCTTCTTTTTGGAGAAAAGTACTACTGGGCAAAGAACTTCCAGACATCATAAGTAATAATATTAAAATAATAACAAAAATAAACGTATCCGAATTTTCATTTAAGAATCTTTACCTAGAGTGAGTTACAATAAAACTGATTGCTGTAGCCTTTTTTTCACCAGTAAAATCGTTTTTTGGAAAGGTCACGGGAGCGTCCAATAAAAAACTCAAAACATGCAAATAAACGCCAGGAACTCGAAATTCATTCCA
Source organism: Orthosia gothica (assembly GCA_949775005.1). Taxonomy (NCBI): domain Eukaryota; kingdom Metazoa; phylum Arthropoda; class Insecta; order Lepidoptera; family Noctuidae; genus Orthosia; species Orthosia gothica. Next base: position 13,103,535 of record OX459054.1, on the reverse strand, counting down.
CTTCAAAACTACTTGCACAACTATCGAGTTCCTGGAATAACTTTCAATTTTCTAATACAAACCTATCCACTACCTACACACCAAGCAATTTAACAACTCGTGTGTGGGAGTAAAATTCAAAATTCTGGAAAATTCCATTCTAAACTCTCCTGTGGGTTGGAGTGGGTCCTATTTTGTTTTATTTGAATAAATTGCTCGCTTCGCGGGTGGTGGCAAGCATTTGTTTTCACTTAGAAAACCACTCGACGCTCTTGCGAATCCACCACTTAGGTTGGGGCTGCAAAATGAGCGAATTTGTGGGAAAAATGTAGCTTTGTGTTTTACAAATGAATATGTCGGAATGAACAACATGCAGAACTATGCGAAACATGCACTGTTTTATAGGGCTGTTGTGCTACGGTTTTGGCCGAAGTTGTGGCAAGAATTTTGGGTCGCATTTTTGATCTGGTTGCATTTTTTTTTTCTTTTTTTAGGTATTTTCGGTAGATATTTTTATTTTCTTTGATTGTAAATTGAGACACCTTTAGAGATTAAGTACAGCCTATTATTATAGATTCGGTGCTCATAAACATTTTTCTCCAAAAAGAAGATCGAGTTTATGGCACTAATCAGTTTCTTTGTACACAAGAAACTGGTGGTTTTGCTATCCTCCTTGCATATAGCTGTATAAATTTATTAGATAGAGACCTATCTGCCGTGTAAAATTAAAATAAGTTCCATAAGAATTTAAAAAAATATATTTTAAGAATTCGTTTTAAATCCACGGTTCTTATGGCTCCACATTAGTATTGACCGTGCAGTCAAGTAGAAAGTGTTAAGGGTGAAATTAACCCATGAAAATGTGGATTTACGAAAGTATCCGACCACTTCCTTACTCCAAATTTAACATTAATTGCTCAAGAAATTAATGTTATAAAAATTGGGTTAAAAGGGTCTTTATTTGTTGTTCTTTATTATATTCAATGGTAACAAATTTAGGCGCAACAGAATGTTCGCTTAGTGCTTATATTTTCAGGCTATATTTTAGAGAACGTATATTTCTCATAAAAGCTTGATTAAAGTGTGATTTAGTGAGCTTTCAGAAACTGAAAATACTTTCTGACATTTCAATATTTTATTAATAAAAAAAATATGCTGAAAAGATGAGCGCATTATAATAAGTTACTTTTAAAAGTTTTTCAGTTAAGGTAATTATTTTTTCTATAGATAGGCTCGCGCTTGACCACTATCTCAATTGGTGGTTAGTGATAATATATTCGATTCGACGGTGAAGTACGCTTGCTAAGAAGTAGCCTATAGGGTAAAGTTTGACCCGAACCACAATTATTTATACAAAGTAATAGAGCAGTGTTGCCCCAGTGGTAACGGTGGGGCCGTTACCACTGTGGCAACACTTACGTGTCGTAGGTCGTGGGTTCGAACTCAGGCGCGTTACTTTGTGTAAATTATTTTATCACCCCAGCTCTAAAAACGGTGAAGGAAGGAAGGAAATCGTGAGGAAACTGGCATGTCCTAGAACCAAAAATTTGAAGACATGTGACATCCACCAACCCGCACTGGGCCCGCGTGGTAAATTAAGGCCCGTTACCTCTCTAACAGAAAAGAAGCCTGTGTCCCAGCAGTAGGGACATTAAAAGGTTTATGATGATGATAATTAATAGAAACGTGACTTGTGTTGCACACACTTCTTCATTGGACCTATATACTACACTAGCTTTATCCCGAAGATTCGCACCCACCTGCAGGAAATATGCACATTAAAACTAGTACCTACCATTTTTGGAAGTAGTCTTGTTTTTCTAATCAGGCCAGTACGATATTTCTAAATTACCTCTTAACAAACTGACCATTTTTAGTCCTTATTATATTAGTTTAGATCAGCGTTAAATGCTAAATTACTACACTTTTCGTTAGCTCATTATTTCTTCCCAAAAACAATCTGGTTTCCAATCTAGCTTCACAGCCCCCTTGCGTCCCTGTTTGCGTCTCCCAAGAGTCTTTAAAGCCATTACAGCTGCATTTATCTTTATTGATTACCAGCTGTTGCCAAACTACTTTGTGTCAGTTTCCTGGTGCCTTAAAGTTGGCTCCTAATGCACAAAGTAACGTCACACTACAGACATTAGTTAGTGCTTGCGAGTTGCAACTTAATGACTTTCGCAGGAACTGTTTATGTTGGATGGAAAAGTCCTTATAAAGGAACACCTAGGACGGAATATTAAATCAGAATGGCGAACTTTTTAGTTATTGTGTGGTTTTAAGTCAAGTGATGCGACTAGCTGTTGAAAATTTATTTCACAAATCAAAGCACGTATGATGGATTTTACAATTTGCCACATTCATTTGGTTTTCATTCCAGAAAGTCAGCCTGAATGTAACAGTTTATGCTTTTATAAGGTATATATCTATAATAAAATAAATATTATCGTAATCAATCAAAATTACATGGAGGAATATTAGCTTTAGATTGAGTGAACTGAAATTCAATGAAACCAGAAACTAGAACGCTACAATAGTCCCTATCGTCATAATATATCGCACACCTAGATGAAGGGTAGCACAACTCAAAATAATCCAAAATTGAGTTATTGCAATTATCGGAATCAGCGCCGAAAAAGAAGGAAAGAGAAAGAAAAAAAGAAAAAAAAAAGGTATTTTGAGTTGTGCTACTCTTTATCTAGGTGTGCGATATGTAAAAAATCTATAGTACCTACTGGCAATAGACAAAGGCTAATTATAAGGTAAATTCCGTATAACAATGCTTACGTATGATCTCATCTCTCTCTCTCTCTCGACTAATCAACAGATTCCGTAGCAATCGGTACTATTCTATGTACTTTAAAATCGAGATTCATGCTACGGCATTGCTCTAGAATACCAAATACACTGCAGAACGTAAACCAAAAGTGTTCCACCCTCATCTCAATATATTTCATTCAGCGTTTTACAATTTATAACGACTATTCCGCCATTGTATTGGCCGTAACCGTATAATATTTTCAATATAACACGTAGTACATTAGTGTTTCGAGTCCTTTTGGAGAGTCGAGAGATTTCTTTTGTTTTATTCATAACTCGTGAATCTTAAAGCGGAGTCCTAAAAACATGGGGACGTTTCATTCAATATTTTAACAGTGGTTTTCACATAAGAAGATAAAAGGATTGCAGTTATTTTGGGGTGTTCTCACAATAAAAAAACAAAAACAAAACCTCTTTTATTTGTTAATTTTTACTTGATCCATTTATTTTTAAGTAAATTAAATCACAAGCCCTCATCGAGTCGTTACGGTGGATCATTTACTGTTCGTGCTGTCCGCCTCTAGAATAAACTTCCTCACTGCATACGGAATTGTCCTTCGCTAGAGATATTCAGGAGAAGAACTGAGGAACATTTCCTGTCCACATGACGTGACGACGAATATGTATGTATTTTGGTTGTATAGTTAGGTCATGGTGGTGATAGATCTGGGAGCCTAGAGCTTACTGGTGCATTGGGCCGAGAAACAGTAGACTTATTTGCTTACCTGGGTTCCAGCGTTAGTAACGATGTTTCATGCGAGAAGGAAGTGCGCAGAAGAAATGGCATGGCTAAGAGCGCCATGGAAAAATAGAAAAATTGGAAAAATCAGGCAAGATCGCAACATTTCTGTAAAGGCCAAAACCAAACTGGTACGGACTTTGGTGTTCTCGATCTTTTCGTATGGCGCTGAAACGTGGACACTGAACGCTGCAGACCGCAAACGCATCGACGCCTTTAAAATGTGGTGCTGGAGAAAGATGCTCCGTATCCCCTGGACAGCATTTCGGACTAACGTCTCCATATTGCGAGAACGCAAAATCTCCTCACGGCTGTCATTCGGCCACATTGTAAAGAAAACCGGCCAATTGCGAGTCGGACTCGCACACATAGGGTTCCGTACCATTATCGCAAAAAACGGCCAAAAAGTAACGTTTGTTGTATGGGAGCTCCACTTAAATATTTATTTTGTTCTTTTTTCAGTATTTGTTGTTATAGCGGCAACAGAAATACATCATCTGTGAAAATTTCAACTATCTAGCTAGCACGGTTCATGAGATACAGCTTGGTGACAGACAGACAGACAAACAGACAGACAGACGGACCGCCGAGTCTTAGGTATAGGGTCCCGTTTTTACCCTTTGGGTACGGTAAGCTTAAAACGGTGGCAACCGCGAGAGGATTATCGTGACCGGCAAAGTAGATGGGAAAAGGCCTCGTGGACGCGGCCCAATACGTTGGTCTGACCAGATCTGCTCCACTCTTGACTCTACAGTTTGCAATGCCCTCTACACCGCCAGAGACAGAAACAGATGGAGAAAGATCATTCGAGAGAAGGTAATGCAGAAGGGAGGTCACGACGCATGGAGGTGTATGTATTATCTTTACGCATTGTGTACTGCACACAGGAATAGGAATTGCAATATTCAAGTGATTTTAAGCTTTAGTTGTGCGCCTTTATTAAGTCCCAATTTTGTGATGTCTCTATAAAACTGAGGTTTGCTGTCAGAGAACACAATTATGGGTTGAACTCGCTTCATAAGTTGTCTTTTTGTATTACATATATATTTGGTTTGTGTACAATATTTTTTATGAAAATAAAATTAATCAATGATTCTTTTTTTTTGAATAAGCTTTGTTCGTATTCTTCTCAGCAAACCCCTTCATTTGATACCCGTGTCATGGCAGTGCAAAAAAAATAACTAGTCCGCCATCTTGGGTCATCTGCTATTTATTTAGGAATAACCGAAACTTGTGCAAAAACACTGTCAGGATTCATTATTGTTATTATTTATTACAATTTTTTTTTTAATGACGTGTTCGAAATAATAGACAGACAGAGTGCATATATATATATATATATGTAAATGTATAAATATATGTATGATTGGACTTAGAATGACGTCACTTAGCCAACCATGCATTGTTATCCAAACTAAACGTGTATGCAAAATTTCATCTTAATTGGTTGAGGATAACTGCTTTAAAATTCAGTTGCAAGATTTGACCCCAACATACTTACGTACATATATTGCAAGTTACATAAAAGCTTGTAATTAGTGGAGCAGTCTTTTTAAATTCTGTAATCATTATTGATAAACTTTTACCAACACATTTTTTTTTCAATAAAAACGTCACACGTCAACGTCACGTCCTGTATGAAGTTCCTGTAGTGTAAACGAAAGAAAAAGCTAGTCTATAAAAATAAAGTATTACTAATTTGATAAGCACGACTGTTCATATCTGATACATAGTGATTTTGAGACATTTGTAACAATTTGAGTAGTTGCCTCCTTCCTAGAATCTACCAGTCGACCTAGAAAGAACTTTTATATGAAATCCAGCTTTCACGCTCGTGTAAGTCGACTGAAGAACATAGTTTCTTTGAAAATAAAATCTTTCGTTATTTCATGCTTAGCTGTAATAAACTAATACCTTCATCCTATCAAATAAAAATCTCATCTAACATGACAGACGTCATAATAAATTAAAACTCAAAACCGTGAAGACTCCTATACGACACTTTTAATTTTCTCTACAAACTAAATGAACAAAAATTTTCAACAGGCTACTCCAGTCTTATTGTGCGTACGGATCAAGAGAACCATGGTGTCGTGTATACTTCATTAATTTTGAAAGGGGCCCTCAAGTTTTCATGCAGTCTGTTGCTTTTTATGTGGCGTGGCTCCATCATTAGTTTGGTGTCGACAACATGTTGTATCAAAGGGAATTCTGTCTACTTTTCATTAATTTTAATGATATTAACATGCATACTTTTGAAGGTGAGTGTAGAGATTTTGTTTCGTTAGTAATTAATTGTAGTAGTGTTTTGAGTGTGGTAGGTGAAAAGAGTTGTATTTGTGAAGAGATTTGTTTTTAATACAGAATCTGTCTATGTATCGCAGGTTTATATTTTTTGGTTTTCAGAATTAGTAGTACACACTGAAGCAATCCATTTGTATTATTTGCTGAAATGTTCTACACTTGGGGCAAGCCTTCGTCCAGCAGATGACGTCATTTAGATTGAAATGCTAATGATGTTGTTTATAGTACGTATGTTAGAGAAATTACTGCAAAATAATGTGTGAAATATAAATGGCATCCAAATACCAAAAGCGAAACAATGCAATGCTGTGTTGGTAAAATTTAAATATATTGTTTAGTATAGGCCTAGTCAACTAGACAGCGAACCGAAGGCGAGGCGAAGCGATTTTGTTTAAATTGGTTCGCTTTCGCTTGAAAAAAAGTAAAGTAGTAGTAGTCACTCCATGTAAAAACACTGGTACTCAGTTGAATCCGGTAAGACTGGAAGCCGACCCCAATATAGTAGGGAAAAGGCTAGATTGATAGGCTCACTTTCGCTTTTCTATGTGAACGATACCATACATAACAAAATAAACACAGACACCTTTAGACGAATAAAATTCTTCCACAAGGCTCTATTAAAACTGCATAGGCATATAATATCTTGTAACCTGCAACAATAAGTAGGAGAGACTTGCTACTGTTGCAGAACTATCTAAATAACATAAAATCACGCCTTGTTCCTCGAAGGGTTGAGACGAGGTGCCTATAGTGTGGTATTTATTCAAGATCTACTTACGTTTCATAACACTCCACAAACCATCTTCATATCTTTTGATATTGTATCAATTTTTGTAACTCTATTGTAAGTATTCTTTGATATTCTTATTACCTGTAAAGCATATTTTTAGTTATTTCTGGTTAATTTATATTCTTTAACTTAATTTATAATTCTTGGAATATTTTTCTACTGTGACAATTTCATCTGACATGACATCTGTCTGTTTATTTTATTTTCTTAAAGCCATAGACATACCATAGGTACCATGGACTACCTAGACCTTTCCTTAAGCTAGTTGTACATTATTGTAAGGTTAGAGCAGACTGACCCGCCTTTGTAAAGCCGTTTTTATTCGTTCTGGTCTTATTGAGATTTGAATTTGAAATTGAGAAGTGATTGCAAATCGAATGAAAAACGGGCTTCAGATTTTTAGCAGGGAGAGTCTGGGCTGAACGCGAAGAGTGGGTGATACTGTGTACTAGAATACGAAGTGTATTTTTCTATTCTGAAACTCATAAAAACGGTGAATTATCAGCTTATGTAAAGCTATTATTATTTGAAGTGCTCCAAATAAATATATATTTTGTGTGGTTCCCGAGAGCATTATTTCCTGGATACTTACCCTCAACGGCCATCTCGTGGCATCAGGGGCCTCGCTGTTTGGCGTATTGAGCCATAACCGGCCTCCATACCACTCGGAGCCTACGTACACTTACCCGTATGCCTGTCTATCCGTCCTGCTATCTATTCTACTGCCTACCTGCCTGATTGCCTGCCTTGACCACCTACCCGTGGTGTCTGCTGACCTGCCTACCTGCCCGATTGCCTGCATGTCCGTCGTTGCCGCCTGATCACCTGCCTACCTCGGACATTTCACGACTTCCTGTCCGAGCAGCTTCCTGGATAGCTGCCCACGTCGTGCGAAGCTGCCCATAGTTACTATACTCTATATCTTTTTTTAATTTTCGTAGCTTTAATTTAATTTAAATCTTCTTTTTATCTTAATTTTATTAACGTGGCTTACGTATAGCTCTCCGGCGCTATACGTAACGCTACAATAGGTAGAGCTTGTCCAATTCGTACGTGAAACTCCCATGGTCCGCGGGCGTGGAGGGCGAAAGGCAGCAAGGGGATGGCAAAACGTGCGCGCGAGACGGAGGTCATCTGACGGGCAAGTCGTCACATCATTAGGTAGTATAGCACACCCGCATTTCGCTCGTTATGTTGAAGTCCCATGTACTAGGGATCGAGCCTATTGCCATCAGCTGGGCACAAATCCAAACTCTGGGCGAATACTCAGAAATTCCAGATATCAATCAATCTTATCGAAGCCTTTTCCCATCTAACTTGGGTTGGCTGCCAGTCTTACCGGATTCAGCTGAGTACCAGTGTTTTACATGGAGAGACTGCCTATCTGACCTACACAACCCAGTAACTTGGTAACACGATATCCCTTGGCAAGACTGATTTCAGATTTCAAGCTTCTAACTACGCGCAACGACTGTCAAAGATCTTCAAATGACAGCGGGGACCAACGGCTTAAAGTGCTTTCCGAGGCACCGTTTAAACTCGCTATGTAAAGATGGTCACCCTTCCACGGACCGACCTCAGCAAACGTTGTTTAACCTTGAAGATCGACTCGTGTGGAAGTTATTATTTAGCCACGAGTACCTCAAGAGAAATTCCAGATAGAAAAACCCAATAAAACTTTCCCCGGCCCGGGAATCGAACCGAGGACCTCATTGTCAGCAATAGCGCATACCACTAGACCAACCATTGCAATCTATCTGTTCAATTTCTACATTGTCTATATCAGGGTTGTAGCAAACAACAGCGTCATTTTCAATCTCAGCATCAGCATCCGCATTGATAGATACTGATAATTATTAATAATATACAAGTATATGATTTACACACAATGAAATACGTACACATTTTAAACAAGTGAATCTAGAAATCGCAAACTATAACTTATGAAACAAGCGATGTAACATCACATCATCAGCCTATTAATGTTCCCACTGCTGGGACACAGGCCTCCTCTCTGTGAGAGGGAATGGGCCGTAATCCATCACGTAGGCCCAGAGCGGGTTGGTGGATGTCACATGTCTTTGAATTTTTGGTTCTAGGACATGCCGGTTTCCTCACGATGTTTTCCTTCACCGTTTTGAGAGCAGTGGTGATGTAATAATTTACACAAAGTAAAGCGCCTGCCTGGGCTCAAACCCACGACCTACGACTTGTAAGTCGCGGCCGATACCACTAAGGCACCACTGCTGATGTAACATAGTCGTTACATTTTTTAAAGTTTCAAAAAGTTTAAAAACTGTAACGACTACGGTTTTTTTTAGCCTTTATTATCGATATATCTATCGGCCATAATATCGAATCGATTGACACCTTTTTCATTAAAATCGGATAGATAGCTTAGGCACTTCGGCATACATAAATAGACTGCTAAAATCATATTCCTTCCATTTGGCTTCGCCGTAATCGGGTAAAAAGGTTTATTCACGCAAAGTGCGTATAAGCCAATACATCACTTAAAATCACTTGAAGTGCAAACATCCTGATGAGTTTCAAATGTTTTTAACCAGAGAAAACGAACAACAACAAGTTTTTGCCTGTTTTTAAAGTAAAAAATTCAAAGAAATTTACTTTCTTTCTAAAATAATTAAAATCAGCAGCAGCACCGCATTCGCTGATGTCAATTACAAAATATCAGTATTAACGGATATGAAAAAAATATGCATCAGCAACAACCCTGGTCTGTATCAGTAAGTAATCTGTAGTGCCTTTAGTTTTCTAAAAGATTTCAATCTGGATTTCTTTTATCCCTTTCCTCGTTATCTTGTCTTTACTGCAAGGATTTGAGAGTAGACGTGCAGAGATAAGATGGAATTCTTTATAACATTTCCTTTTCTTGCTTTTACAATGATGTCTTAAGTATATAAAGCTATGTGCCTTAGTTTGCATTTTATTTTTAAAGTACCAAGTAAGATAATAATATAAAGGTCCCTATTAAGTTGTGCTATTTAGCAACGGGTATTTATAAGTATACCCTTTATTGTACATTACCCAAAGGGCAATGGAGAGGGTCATGCTCGCAGTTTCCTTGCGTGATCGAATCAGAAATGAAGACATCCACAAGAGAACTAAGGTTACTGGCATGGCCCGAAAAATTGCAAAACTTAAATGGCAGTATGCAGGGCACATTGCTCGCAGAACGGATTGCCGTTGGAGCCGAAAAGTTCCAGAGTGGCGACCGCGTACTGGAAGACGCAGCGTTGGAAGGCTTCTGTCCAGGTGGAGCGACGACCTGGTCAAGGCTGCGGGCGTCCGGCAGATGCGAAACGCTCCGGACCGATCGTGTAATGACGCTTGGGGGAGGCCTATGTCCAGCAGTGGAAGTCTTTCGCCTGGAATGATGATGATAATTGCATATTTTATCGTGTTACCCAGTCTGAAAATCAGATAGGTAGTCGCTCTATGCCTGAAAGAGGTATTTAGCTACGTTTGATTAGACTCGAAACCATCCCCAACATAGGTAACAATTAAAAACAACACAAAACATAAACCGACTTCTAAAGCAAAACACTAAAAAGTGCAAAAATAACTTTAATTTGGGAAGTCGGTGTCTTTAGGGCCTCTTTTTTTTATCGTTTTTCTACACCGACTTCCGAAACGAAAGCTTTTTGTGAAAAAGTTTTTATTTCTCACTTTTTAGTTTTATTACCTGTGGTATTTATTCCACGTCTACTTACGTTTCACAACACTCTACAAACCATCTTCATATCTTTTGATATTGTATCAATTTTTGTAACTCTTTTAGAAGTATTATTTGATATTATTATTACTTGTAAAGCATACTTTTAGTTATCTCTGGTTGATTTGTATTCTTTAACTTAATTTATATTACTTATTTACAAAATTACGGATTTTTGAAGCTGGCCATTGTTTTATACGTCTATAACCTTTTTTATTAATTTTAGTTTATATTTATCTATTTTTATTAACGTGACTTACGTTTAGCTCTCCGGAACTAAACGTAACCTTACAGTTTGGCGCCCAACTTTTGAAATATTGGGCGCAACGTCATTGTTTGTGCGCCCAAAATTTTCTAACCCACACCCACAAACTACTTACCTACTTACTACACTTTTTTTTTAACGTGGCTCGATTTTTCATACTCTCAAAATTCTAAAAACATACTTGCACAAGTACATAAGCTTACTTTTGGTTTCTCTTACAGGCCCCATTTCATCATCATTTTCTCTCTTTTACACTTTTGCTAGCACTTTTATTTTAATTCTTCCCAATCAACTGAACCTATTAGGCAATCATTTTTATCCCTCTTTATGTTTTTCTTTGTTTTATTTTTCCTCTAGAGCGGTCTGCACAACTCAGAAAGCCTTATGTGCAAGGAGCGGTCCCGTAACTCTTTAAAAATAAGCCAAATGCGTGGAGGCTTGTAAATATGTATTATTCTTAAACTTCTAAATTCTCTTGACAACACTTGAATCTTATTCTTAACTTTTTGCTTAAAGAATGAGGTGTTATTTTAGAGCGGTTTGCATAACTCGGAAAGCATATATGTAAAGAGCGGTCCCGTAACTCTTTAAAAATAAGCCAAATGCGTGGAGTCTTCTTTAATATTTTCTTCCCTCTTGTAATATATCCTTCCCTCCCAAACTAGAGTTTCCTCCCAAACAAGAGTGCCCTCCCAAACTAGAAGTCCCTCCCAAACTAGAGTTCCCTCCCAAACTAGAAGTCCCTCTCAAACGAGTTCCCTCTCAAACTTAGTTCCCTCTTAAACTTAATTCCCTTTCAAACTAGATTTCTCTCAAACTTAGATCCCTCTCAAACTTAATTTCCTCCTAGACTTGAGAGTTCCCTCTTATAGACTTGAGTCCTCCTCCTCTTTGAGTTTCTCTTGTTTAAATAAATAGTTTCTTAAAGGGTTTTCAAAAAGGTGCGGGTAACGACACCTATTAAAAATAAATAAGCCTTCGTTATATCTTAATTATCTTATGTGTCATCGAATGTGAACCATAACCCCTAACTTGTGATTGAATGAGAGTGTATGACAAAATTATGAAAGATGTTGTGTGATAGAGCAAGGATTATATTTAAACCTCAAAATTTTCTTCTAGTTGAAAATTTTTCTGTGGTCATCGGGGAAATGTGGTATTTATTCCACGTCTACTAACGTTTCACAACACTCTACAAAGCATCTTCATATCTTTTGATATTGTATCAATTTTTTTAACTCTTTTATAAGTATTCTTTGGTATTCGTATTACCTGTAAAGCATACTTTTAGTTATCTCTGGTTCATTTGTATTCTTTAACTTAATTTATATTACTTATTTACAAAATTACAGATTTTTTTATACTCGGACATTTTCATCTGACATGCCATCTGTCTGTATATTTTATTTTCTAAAAGCCATAGACATACCATAGGTACCATGGACTACCTAGACCTTTCCTAAAGCTAGTTGTACATTATTGTAAGGTCAGCGCAGACTGACCCGCCTTTGTAAAGCCATTTTTATTCGTTCTGGTCTTATTGAGATTTAAATTTGAAATTTAGAAGGGATGGCAGAACAAATGACAAATGGGCTTCAGCTTTTTTATTCGAGAGTCTGGTCTGAAAGCTGAAAGTTGGTTAATTTTTAGACAATACAATGAGTACTATCGTATCTAAAGCTCTTAAAAACTGTGATATATACGGCTTGTGCATTTTAACAATCTTAGAAGTGTAATAAATATAATTTATTGAGTGTGATGCTTATGTGTGTGCATTTTACTGGTACATAATCCTCGTCGGCCAACGCAACATATCAAGGGGCTCACTGTTTGATGTATTGAGCCATAACCCGGCCTCCACATCTCTTGCCCGATTGCCTGCTCTATCCGTCCTGTTTCGGTCCTGCAGCCTACTCCACTTCCTGCCTGCCTTGACCATCAACCCTTGCTGCCTGAATAGCTGCCCACGACGTGCGAAGCCGACCATTGTTTTATACATCTGTAACCTTTTTTATTAATTTTAGTTTATATTTATCTATTTTTATTAACGTGACTTACGTTTAGCTCTCCGGAACCAAACATAACGTTACATACCCTATCACTAATAACGGGCCAAGTACGAGTCGGACTCGTACACGAAGGATTCCGAACCGTTATCGCAAAAAACAGCAAAAAAAAACACGTTTTCTGTATGGGAGCCCCACTTTAATATTTATTTTAGTCTTTTTGTATTTGTAGTTATAGCGGCTACAGAAATTCATCATCTGTGAAAAGTTCAACTGTCTAGCTACCACGGTTCATGAGATACAGCCTGATGACAGACAGATAGACGGACGGAGTCTTAGTAATAGGGTCCCGTTTTTACCTTTTGGGTACGGAACTTTAAAAAGTGACCTAAAGAATTGTCAAAATATTTATAATAATTTAATTTACACATTCGCGCTATTTGTAGCTAAAGAATTTGGTTGTATGTTCCAGATCTTGAAAACTGCTGAACGCCGAGGTAGTTAATCCAATAAAAAAAAACACGATCCGTAAAGTAGGTTCGGAGAAAAGCGGTCGCAAACATACGTACAAACATACATACAATTATTATGAAATTTGGCACACATTTTTAGAAGCCCATACAGAGTAACAAATTGACTGAATATTGTGCAATTTCAACAATATTACATAAATATGTGTCGAAATGTTACCTCCTTTTTTTGAAGTCGGTAAAATGCTAGGCAGATGATGATGTTTAATGAAAATTAGTATTATATAATAATTATAGTGCTGTAGCAATACATATATCAAAAGAAATTGTTTTTCTCATTGCCGCTCTATGTAGCACGTAGAAGCGTCAAAGTTCGTGTTCGTACACATACAAAAACTAACGGTTTTTTCTCATGGGGGTAGACAGAAACTACAGAACGCCATTTGGCTACGTTTTCTACAGACTCCTCTTGCTTCATCCACGTTCATGCATCTTCTCATACACGCACGCCGCGCCGGTTATGAGTACTGCACCTAGCATTTCTGATGAACATCAAAAATTTAATTTAATCCATCGTGTTCGTATTGATCAAATATTAAATAGTAAGAAAATCATGAAAATACATAAATCAAACAGACGTATATCTCATCCAGATAATAAAATATACTGCCACATAAAATCTACCCACTCAAGAAATTTAAGTACGAGTATCCCGTATCAATGAAAGGTTAAACCAAATAACGCTTCAGCCACCCTTAACAAATGCTTGAGATTCTTAAACAAAAATAGCCTTTAACGTCCTTCAGTTGTCGGGACAATAAATATAAATAGAAATAAAAACTCGCTTGAAGGATAAACTGAGTTGACAGGACTCAGGGCTAAGTCAGACCAACGGGCTGTCAAGATCAGAAACTGGAATGGGTATCATCCTCAAAGCTTACTGGTATGCGACAATATTGTGGGTAAAGATATTTATTACATGATTTTTATTATAAGTAAAAAAAAATATTGAGGTAGAGAAATTTTTATGAGGTGTAATATTACATTTAGTATATTATTCCTGTTTTCAAAATATAACTTACAACTAATTATAGGTCCGAGAGAACTCATTAAGTGCTTGGGAGCATTTACTCACCTTCCCGTTTAGAATCCTACATGTGCAAAAAAATCTGGCTACCAAAAAAATCTTTAACCGCTCAAATCAAAGACAACTGTAATATTTTGGCCCAAAGTTTCGAACCTAAATTAACATCACACCTCCCCCAAAGAGGGTTATTGCACCATGTAGAGTCTAAACTTGGTGAAGGTGACATCAGAGGTGCGGCTAGGATCATCTTCAGCAGCGATGTGGTTGCACCGTACTCTCCAGAGACACTTACAGCTCTGGAGAGCAAACACCCCGCCCCGGCAGATGATCTCACCTTCCCCGACCCCCCCGATCCTGAAAACAACATTTTGCAAATTACAGCCCAACAACTGTGTGTGGCCGTAGGCTCCTTCCGGAGTGGATCCGCCGTCGGCCTCGACGGCCTGACACCCCAACATTTAAAAGATTTAATGTGCGCAGGCGCCGGGGAAGCTGGTGAGTCCCTTTTGAAGGAGCTGACGGCCCTCATCAACCTCATGCTCTCCGGCAATGTGAACGAAGCCGTCATTGATATTTTGTACGGGGCAAATCTCTGTGCCCTGCGCAAGAAGGATGGCGGCATTCGTCCCATTGCCGTAGGGTCTACATACAGACGTATCGCAGCCAAAATTTGCTGTGCTTTTTACAGCGAAGCACTGGCCAGCAAATTCCAGCCCCTACAGCTGGGCTTCGGATCCAAAGGGTGCTGTGAGGCTGCGGTACACGCTTTATCGACATACCTCAACAGCAATGAAGGTGAGGTCATACTCAAGGTTGACATAAAAAATGCCTTCAATTCCGTAAACAGGGATACCTTGTTGACAGAAGTTCAAAAAGAAATACCCAAAATTTACAGTTTTCTATATCAATGTTATAGGCACCCCTCTAAATTACTCTACAAGGAAAACCTTTTGGAATCAGCTGTTGGTTGTCAACAAGGTGACCCTCTTGGGCCAGTCATTTTCAGTTTGGCGATAAACCCAATCATTCGGCAACTAAATTCTAAATTCAATGTATGGTATTTAGATGATGGAACCCTAGGAGGTGATGTAGATACAGTCTTGAGCGATTTAACCTTAGTGGTTTTTGGTTGCTATTTAATACTAATAAACTTGTACTCTGTTGTTTAATTGATAAATAAAGGAAAAAAAAAAAACTTTTTTGAACGATAAATTTAGCAATATTGGGCTAGAACTTAATCTTTCAAAATGCGAAATTTACCTCCCCCAAACTACTGACCGACAGACTACTTTAGCAAAATTCAACGCCATAGCACCTAATATTAAAATAACTGAGAGAAATTCTCTTCATCTCCTGGGTTCTCCTATTTTTGATGAATCGTTTCCAAATTTCATTGAACAGAAAATACAAAATTTTAACGATGTCTTGGAAAGACTTTTCAAAATTAACATGCATTCGGCCTACACACTTATCCGATATTGTTGCTTTGGACCAAAATTTACTTATAGCCTTCGCTCCTCTCATTTATGGAAACACCCACAACTTTTAGAAAAAGAAGACCAAATTATAAAGAACACACTTTCATCTATCCTAAATGTGGCCTTGGACGACCGAGCATGGCAACAAGCCACGCTTCCCAATCGCTTGGGGGGCCTCGGCGTCCGCAAAATTTCAAGTATAAGTTTATCAGCCTTCCCCTCCTCGGTCCACGGTACCGATAAAATAACCAGGAACATCTTACCTTCCTCACTGGTTGATTTTGAGGTACCGTATTTGACCGATGCGTTGAAAGCTTGGAAAATGGCTTGTCCCAATACAGATCTGCCCGACAACCTGTCCTCCCAGAGACGATAGGATGTGCCGCTCTGCAGTATTATACAGAATAACCTTATAAATACATCGTCTAGTACTGCTGAGCGTGCGCGTCTGCTGGCTGTGGGGGAATGGGAATCGGGTTTGTGGCTTCAAGCACGGTGCCATTGTGGTGAAGCTGTCGGCAGCCTTGGGCACCATGGCCTGTCTTGTTGCAAGAGCGCAGGACGCATAGCAAGGCACGGTAGCATCAATGACATTATACGTCGGGCCCTTATCACCGCCAGCGTACCAGCTGTATTAGAACCTAGCGGCTTGGTACGTGACGACGGAAAGAGACCAGATGGCATGACATTGGTGCTGTGGAAGGTGGGTAGGCCTCTGGTGTGGGACGCAACCTGTGTCGACACCCTTGCGCCATCTCATCTTCCTAGTTCGGCGGGCTGTGCTGGCGCTGCTGCTGCGGCTGCTGAGGCCCTCAAGCGGCGCAAATATTGTAACCTAATTGGTAATTACAGTTTTGAGCCGTTTGGGGTCGAAACGCTTGGGTCATGGGGCCCGAGTGCACGTCTCCTTTTTAAGGAGATCTCTCGCCGACTGATCGACACTGTGCGTGACCAGAGGGCTGGCTTTTTCTTTGCGCAAAGAATCAGCATTGCCATCCAATGTGGCAATGCTGCCAGTCTTCTGGGCACGTTCCCGGATGACAGCGATGTGGAGGAGTACTTCGACGCCTAAGTGTACTTTTCTTTTGTATATAGTGTAAGTAGTTAGGTTTAGTTTTTTTTTTGGATAGTTTACTTTTGTTTAGTGTTTAAGTATGTACATATTATAGGTTTGTTCTAGGAATCTGGTGTCAAAAAAATAAAGACTGCAGATTATTTACAGATAATATTGGAACTGAACAGGCACATAACAGTAGTAAGAACAGTAGCAATAGGGATATTTCTTGGGTAGAAAAAAAATACTATTTAGTCCGTCAGTGAGATTATGAAATAATATTGAACCCGCATTTTTTGCTTAATCAAATAAATTTAAACTGACATAGATAAAGCGCATCAGAGTTCAGGAGTGAGGGCTTGTGACGTCACTTTGTGAGTTATAAAGTGTAGCACACCGTGACGTCACACGATATTTCAACGCACTATATAATACTCAAAACGGATCTTTGTGTCTCTGAATTGGCTGCAAGATGCTGCGCAGTAGCTATTTTTGTGTCAATATTGAAAGTGAAAATAGCATGGTATAACTGTCTCATTCACTCGCATACGTTTGTCGCATCATCTTATCTGGCTTACTCTATGCAGTTAATCTGTTTCGTGCGCAATAGTTGACAGAGACACAAAGATCCGCTGTGAATAATATCGTCGTAATTTTCCTTTTGTAACTGACGGACTAAATAGATATTATTTGTCAACTACCCTATTCTCTAATGACAAATATTGCAGGTTAAAATCCAAATTCTGTTCCTATACAGTATTTATACAGCCTTGCTGAAAAATTTCGTTCATCTAAGAGAGTAATACTCGTACTAAACAAAAGGGTGGCGCTTTGCTTGTTTGCAAGTTAAATTGTTATGTGTTGAGGAAAATATGACAAAGACCTTCTAGATATGTACGTATATAAGGATCACAGTATATAGTGCTCTGTAGATTCTGTCTGCTTTATTATGTGCATATTTGACATGTAATACATCTTACAAATATATTATAAATGCGAAAGTTTGGATAGATGTGTATATGTTTGATACTACATCACGCTAAAACGCCTGAAACAGATCTGGATGAAATTTGGAACAGAGATAGATTATAGTCTGGAATAGTACATGACTTACTTTTCATCCCTTAAGATAAGAGAACACTTTTCACAAGAGCGAAGCCGCTGGCAGAAGCTAGTAATTTATACTTCTAGGTTTCTAGTGAAAGCTCAGTAGCATCTAAAAATAGTGAATCTCGAGTCGTGATCGTTAATTTGCACAATATTAATTCAAATTATTGTGCTAATTAAACGTCAATTTATCACAACCAAACTGCTAGTAGGCCTCATAAACTAGTTCCACGATAATCATAGAACAGATGTCACTAATAAACGTTTCTGTTTATTAACTGGCGTATCTCAATAACGATAACGTAATGCGGATGTGACGTCATAAATAATACGCCGGCTGGCTATACACATAGAGTAAGAAGCTACAGAAGTGAAACTACGCTCCAAACGCATTACACAGGATTACTTTAATATTCTGTGGTAATCGTTTACAAATGGTAGTGAAAAATACTACGACATTTCTTATGAGAAAAATCAGTTAATTATTATTAAATGCATTTAATTACAATGTGCCTACAGATCCAGGGCGTAGAAAAAGTTCAGGATAATCCTAGGCCACAAGCTTATCCATACTATTATGGGAGCAGCATAAGGCCTCGACTCCATCAAAGCGGAGATGTGCGTAGAAGTCCAAAGCGGAGACGAAACCAACCAATAGAATTTCATTATTCACATATCTTTCGTCTCCGCTTTGGACTTCTCCGCACATCTCCGCTTTGTTGGACTCCGGGCCTCAGAGGAAATGCGGTGGCAAACATCCGACTGAATATCTTAATTAAAAAGTCATAATTCAAGGTTCGGCTCTCACCTATTTCCACCTCCAATATTGGATCAATATAAAAGATATTCCATAAACTGAAAAACAAAGATAATAATAATATAAACTGTGCCCCTTTGTTACATTTTTTGCACTAGAACCCTCAAAAAATGCTGAAAATTACGCTGTCAAAAGATTTTTTGCCGCGCGCCAACACGGGGTGATAGCGCAGTTAAGGGGGACTCCAATCCACTAAATCTGCACGGTGTCCTCTTGTGCCGCTTATGGCGCGAGCATTCGTCCGTGAACCCGCTGCGGCTGTCCGTCACCGGACCCTCATCTGGGGAGTAACCCCCAACACTGGCGCACCAGAACACAATGTGTTGAGAAGCCAAAAATCAAATAACATTAAAAAAGGGCGTAACCGGCGATTACCGCTATATTGCCCGGGGCCGGCGACATTGCACGCCGTGAACACCCCAGCACATGGGTGCCAGAATACCCCGTTTTATGGCACCATTGGTCCCCCTGTTACGGGTCAGGTCAGTGGGCCCGCCACCTACCACTTTTCTTTACCGCGTCCGCCATCAGACGGTGGTGACCGCGTCCAGGCCGCGAAAGGTAGGGAGAGCGACGCACTGCAATACCGGCATGCTTTTCCCGCCGTGGCCTTCAACCCTCAGCCGCGATATCGTATAGTTAGGGAAGTCTTAAACGAAATCGCGGCTCGCCTCAGTTGCGATGTCGGCCAAGCGGTACCGCAACCTACATGTTGGCCGCTACGTCGTTAATTGTTTAATCGGCAAAAGCTCTGACGAGCGGCCTCTCCTCGGGATCCTCTTCGCTTCACCGTGGTTGACCAAGCCACGGCTACTGGGCCCGCCTTGCCTCAATAATACGGGAATCTACCGAGGGGATGTCAACAGAGGCCTATTGTACAAATTAGACAACTATAAAAAAAAAACATAAAAGGACAATTTGATCATCAAATTATATATATATATCTTATTATATCTTTTCAATTTGTCAAATCATCATCATCAGCATTTTTAATGTCCCCAGTCCCACTGCTGGGACAAAGGACTCCTCTCTGGGCCGTAATCCACCACGCGGGCCCTATGCGGGTTGGTGGATGTCACTTATTTTCGAATTTTTGGTTCTTAAATATATGAAAATATTTTTTTTTGTATTATTGTATATTACTTTGCTTTAAATTGTCTTATGTGTTTATTTTTCCCCTCTACACAAATGTCTACATGTATGTAAGTTTGTTCCTATGTGGCGTTCTAGAGACCAAACGCGTTGGCGGATTTGAGGATTCGTACGTCAATCGATTCAAAAAAACCGTCCAAGTGCGAGTCGGACTCGCGCACGAAGGGTTCCGTACTTGGTAAATTGCGGTTTACTATTTATGACGTATTAAAAAAAAACTACTTACTAGATCTCGTTCAAACCAATTTTCGCTGGCAGTTTACATAGTAATGTATATCATATATTTTTTTTAGTTTTATCATTCTCTTATTTTAGAAGTATCAGGGGGGGGGACACACATTTTACCACTTTGGCAGAGTCTCTCGCGCAAACTATTCAGTTTAGAAAAAAATGATATTAGAAACCTCAATATCATTTTTGAAGACCTATCCATAGATATCCCACACGTATGGGTCTGATGAAAAAAAATATTTTTAGTTTTAGTTTCAAGTATGGGAACCCCCAAAATTTATTGTTTTATTTTTATTTTTGTGTGAAAATCTTAATGCGGTTCACAGAATACATTTACTTACCAAGTTTCAACAGCATAGTTCTTATAGTTTCGGAATAAAGTGGCTGTGACATACGGACGGACAGACAGACAGACAGACAGACAGACAGACAGACAGACAGACAGACAGACTGACAGACAGACAGACAGACAGACAGACAGACATGACGAATCTATAAGGGTTCCGTTTTTTGCCATTTGGCTACGGAACCCTAAAAATGGCGGATTTTCGGCGCCATATTCTGAGGCACAATTTTTTTTTCTTCCAAACCCATTGGTCATCTTTCCTTTTGCAGGTTTTCTGGAAGAAATTTAATTATAAATAAGCATAACCTCTGTACCTGTAGTTTTCCGTTTCTTATTTTTGTCCTTGTTTTAAATGTGTGTAGGTACATAAGTTGTTAAATAAATAAATATGAAGTATACAGGCGGCACTCAGCGATGGTGAAGCTTTCTGTCAATGAAATAATGTTTATAAAAGGATCAATACTTTCTGAGAAAACCTCGTACAAGCAAACAATTTTACTTATTTTTATGCGCACGGAGGTCGACGTACACACTAAGGAAAATACAATAAGTTTCGCGTCTACTAATTTTTTTATTCTATGGTACGTACGGTTACGCGACAGCTTGGTAAGTTTAGGCGTGAGTTGCGATGCGATCTCGTTACTAAATAGTTTTAAGTTAAGTGAACTAGTTTTGTAGTAATAAACAATCTTGCTAATGATATTATGATGGAACGAAGATGTAAAGCTTTCTGAACTAGGGTATTTCCTTGTCCCTTAGTTGAAAATGATTTTATGCTGGCAGCGTCATTGGTTTAGTCACAAGCACGACTACTGAGCGTGATGTCTGATGGCGTTTTATATTCCCAGGTAGGGCAATTATTGGGTTTTAGGATTCTGTAGTCAACAAGGAACCCTTATAACTTCGCCATGCGTGCTTTACCGTCGACCACGTCATAGCTTACCATCAGGTGAGATAGTAGTCAAGCACGAGCTTATACTAAATAAAATAAAAAAAATCGTTTGTCCGTCCGTCCGTCCGTTCGTCTATTCGTCCGTCTGCAGCTTAGCTCAGAGACTATTAGCAAAAAGAATGAAAGCTATAATTTGGCATGGATATTATAATGTGTCTTATTTGTATTTTAATTAATTAAATTAAAATACAAATAAGACACATTAAAGCTATAAGTGGTATTTTTTGTTAGAGTCAAGTGTCCTTCCCCCTGCCAGCTAAATGCTGGTTGCTTTTGGATATGTGAAAAATTCACAGCAGTAGTATATATAACGAAAAAAAAGGCAAACTATCACAGCTAAGTAGGCTTTACAAGTTTACGAGTAATAGTCGACCAACTTATATATTGTTCTTGGACTCGTAAAAAACTGTATATTGATGTATGGGGACAACAGTTTTCGAACGGCAAAGTCCCTTCGTTAGAGCAACGTTCGGTGCTTTCATTGTTTATTACCTATTTATTTTGGCGAATATAACAGTTTATATGTTCACCTCTGTGCTTGATTCAGACTCGCACTTGTCCGTTTTTTTTCATCATAATTTTTTGCCAGTAGCAGCCCAAAGTCTGGGTTTGTGCCCGATTAATGGCAAGGCTCACCTCCCTATTTTATATTTTACTTAAACATTACAACAAAACGTCCCTCTCCCAACAGGATGAATTGCAGTCTAAGTATGGAAAATGGAGTCCACATTAAACTAATGACAAAATGTGGATGCCCGATTGGAGGATACTGGCCATGGTGCAAAGTATTCCGTGTTTCTCTCTGTGTCCCGTACCTCTAAAGAGCCAAATGCAATCTGTTTGCCAGTGTAGTCTTTTACCAAGGCTCGCAATCATTCATTGTTTTATAGCCTACCGAGAAGGATATAGGATCAATATTTCTGTTGTTGTAGGTAGCTAATAATGAAATTGGTACGATAAAGTTTAATAATGAATCAAACATGCCATTCAAGTACTCAAAGGAAACTATTTTAGAAATACTACCAGAATTTACTGGCAGAGTGGATATTTATAGCTTTAGTGAAGGTTGTCCTTTGATCATTTCACATTTAGGTACCACTGTTACGGATGTAAATGTCTCTAATTACTCACCCAATAGCATCCTTAGATCAAAGATAGGTCAAATTAGTCTTCATTTACAGCAGAATGCCTCAGAGGTCCCAAAGGTCCAAAAGGTCGAGAGTTCAAATACCGGGCTTTGTAATATTGCCACGATTCCTTCCATATCGCAAGCATTTTATACTTTTCTAGTTGCTTAATATAAATGTGGGCAACTATTGGGCCTAAGAGAGCAGTGGTGTCCCAGTGGTAACGGCCATGACTTACAAGTCGTGGGTCCGAAGCCAGGAAGGCGCTTTACTTTATGTTAATTATTTTAACACTACTGCTCGCAAAACGAAACATCTTGGGGAAACCGGCATGTTCTAGAACCAAAAATTTCGAAGACTTGTGGCATCCACCAACGCGCATTAAAAGAGGAAGAAGGAGTTGCCTACTTAGAAGTGGATAAGTGTGTAGTGTTCGGGTTGTTGGCAATTTGACCATTTTATGGTTGGTATGGTTGGCCATATCTTGGGATATTTAAGCCGCCTCAGAAATGGATAGTACACAAGAAGTAATAAAGGTAAACATATTCCAATGGAATTCAAGGAGTCTAACCCACCAGTGCCCACCAGTAACCCAGTATGTGGGACTCTAACCCACTAAAACTCCACGGTGTCCTCCTGTGCCGCTTGTTGGCCATATCTTGGGATATTTAAGCCGCCTCAGAAATGGATAGTTATGTGGGACTCTAACCCACTAAAACTCCACGGTGTCCTCCTGTGCCGCTTGTTGGCCATATCTTGGGATATTTAAGCCGCCTCAGAAATGGATAGTACACAAGAAGTAATAAAGGTAAACATATTCCAATGGAATTCAAGGAGTCTACGTCCTTAATTAGTATCTTTTTCGGATCTAGCAGATCCACATGAAAATATACATATCACAATTATTGGCGAAACGTGGTTTGATTGTAAGTTAACGTAAATATTAGTAGACTTATAGGAAGGATAAATGCGACTGTTATGGTGGTGTTGCTATCCTGACGACATCCTGACGATATCTGTGACGTTGCAAAAAGACGTATATGGCGACATCTCTTGATTTGTCTGTTTTGACTGACAGTTGGTCACAGTACGGAAGAGATGGCGCTGTTTCAAGTTCGGGTTATACGTATTAAATTTTATTGAAGTTAAATAAACATACATAGATAATTAATAAACGTAATTAAATTCCTACCTTAATAATAATAAAACAACAACGTATAATCCGAATTATAAAATTAACAAAGATTAAAGAGGACAGTGATTTGCGAATTTAGCA
Organism: Orthosia gothica; assembly: GCA_949775005.1. Lineage (NCBI taxonomy): Eukaryota > Metazoa > Arthropoda > Insecta > Lepidoptera > Noctuidae > Orthosia > Orthosia gothica. Next base: position 13,079,799 of record OX459054.1, on the reverse strand, counting down.
TTATCTATGGTTAGATCTTTCTTGAAGGTCGATAGAGGTTGCTCAGTTTTTTGGTTCAGCAACTGACGGAGGAAGGACCCTTCTTTGCCAACCCTGTTGATTTCCTGAGAAAATGGACGAGATTTAACAGGTAAGCTTTTGGAGAGGCACCAGCTCTGATGATCAGACTGTGTCCAAATCTCTCGAAGGGTGTTTCATGAGTCACGTTGTTCCAGTTGAAGCTGAACCTGTCTGGCTGCTTGGCTAGCCTTTTTTTTTTTTTATAACTTGGAGAAATGCTCATGCATACTGCGCTACCACGGGGAGATAGCGCAGTTATGTGGGACTCTAACCCACTAAAACTCCACGGTGTCCTCCTGTGCCGCTTATGGCGGGAACACGGGAACGCGTTAGCATACATCCGCGAACCCGCCGCGGCTGTCCGTCTCCGGACCCTCCTCTGGGGTTTACCCCCATCACCGGCGCACCAGAACACACAGTACATGGGTACCAGACAACCCCATGTATGGCACCCTTGGTCCCCCTGTGACGGGTCAGGACAGTGGCCCCGCCACCTACCACTTTTCGGCCGCAAGGGATAGGGAGAGCGGCCAGCGCTATACCGACACTCCTCCTCCCCTGCGGCCCCACCGCGTCCGCCATCAGACGGTGGCGACCCCGTGCAGGCCGCGGAGGGTAGGGCGAGCGGCGCACCGTAATACCGGCACTCCTCTCCCGCCGCGGCCTCCGACCCTCAGCCGCGATGCCTTTCATACCACATCGCGGCCCGCCTCAGTTGCGATGTCGCCTAGGCAACACCGCAACCTACATGTTGGCCGCTACGTCGTCGGCTTATCGGCAAAAGCCCTGACGAGCGGCCCCTCCTCGGGTTCCTCTTAGCTTCACCGTGGTTGTCCAAGCCACGGCTACTGAGCCCCCCCGCCTCGACAATGCGGGAACCCACCGGGGGGGTGCTTGGCTAGCCTAACCTGACACGACCGCTTAAAGTCGTGGCGCTCTGGTGTTGTTCCGTGGTCTGGCGCAATGAAGGTGATCCTGATCCCGAGTTCTGGGTGATCGGTGATTCGAACCCAAGTGTGCTGACAGACCCGGGTTTTGGCGGTTCTGAGGTTTGACCCAACGAGTGCAGGCAGTGAGGCCATCCTTTTCTATCGGAAGGCTCTACCATTCCGAATCGTGTGATTAAGCGTCGCCGGCTCAAGGTAACGATAGCGTCACCGAATGATTTACGGACTGTGCCCGTAGGCCGCGTGTTTCGTGCAGACTGCAGGGATTACTCTCTGTAGTCTGATGCCAAGGGTCCTCTGTTCCGCCAAACTGTGAGTTAGTTGAGAGATATGAAAACCTAGTGTTAACCACGTTAGGTGTAGCACCATAACCTTTGAGAGAGTGATACCAAGTGACCTTAGTTCTACTGAACATATATATATGAGGTCCTTTCAGTGTAAAGACCAGTGGTTATAAATTTAAAGTGTTTAGCTGTGTTTCCGGGTACTTTGCCCATGGTTATGTATCTTTTATGAGCACAGCAAGAATAGGTCTGTTACATTCGATTGAGCTAGAAGTTATTAAGCGTTCACCTCACGTAGGTACTCGCACAAGCGACTCTGAGCTTGTTATCTAGTGTCTCATCTCTGCTCTGGTGTTTCCATAACACACCTTGTTACAGAGACGGGGTGTGTTAAGGTAAACATTTTAGTTGTTTAAGTTTTGGGAAGATCTGAGTGTTAGTGGCTCGCCACAATTTTAGGTATGTGTACCTGCATGTTTGTTTATTACAATAAATCTTGTAATGTGTAATAATGTATTTGTTTAATTGGATCTTTCCCTAGTAAAATATACCCTCTAAATTTACTGGAGCAACGGTTAATCTGTAAAGAGGAACCGGGCCTTACAGGTGCACAAGTCAATTCAGTCTCGCCTAGTGTCAATTAATAGTAATAATGTAGGAATTGAATTAATGTATGTTAAATGATTAAATTGCAAAGATTTAGAATATGTTATATCACTGTATTGTCCTTCGTCTGTTCCGATTGGAATGATATTTTTGGTCACTTTTCTAGTAAAACTATAATAGCTGGGGACTTCAACGGTCATCACACTAATTGATCGGCTAAATCGGATGTGAAAGGTACTCAAATTATGGATCCATCTCTAGAAAATGACTTTATATCGCGTAACAACGGCATAGCAACTCGACTTAAGTTGGTAAATAGTAATTTTCAACAGTCGTCCCCGGATATATCGTTCCTTCTCTGACGTTGCAATAAAATTTGATAGGCAGGTGTTTAATGAAAATCTGGGTATTGATCACTTGATTATAAAAGTGACAGCTAACTTATCTTGTAATTTACATATGATTAAAAATATAATTAAAAAAATGCAAATTGTAGTGAATTTCAAACGATTTCTGAAAATATTAAAATGTTCAGTGAAGGATCTTAGCGACTAGTAAAAATGTACACCCTATTTTAAATTCAGTTTAAAGCCAAACGAAAAGTTTAAACGAAAAAATTACTGGTCCCTTAACTAAATTGTCTGAAATAGTTTTACAGCGAAGGATGGCCTTGTCAAATTTCCGTAAAAGTCTCACTCCCGATAATTTAAATAAACTAGAATCCAAGACTTTAGAATCTCAAACATTAATTAAGAAAGCTGCGTACCATGGTTGGCAGAAATATTGAGATTCTATAGACGAAGCTACGTCGACACAAGAAATGTGGCACCGTATGAAGTGGATAAAAGGTTTTAAACATCAAAGATGGTGCCCTCCCATTGACATAAAAGTAATTGATCTTCTACGTTATCTGTCTTCAGACTACGTTACTTCTATGATTCCGAGCTTTAAGTCCCGAAATGAAATTTTAAAATCCGAATTTACACGTCAAGAACTTGAAAATTGTCTTAAAAAACCGGCCAAGTGCGAGTCGGACTCGCGCACGTAGGGTTCGCAAAAAACGGCACGAAAATCACGTTTGTTGTATGGCAGCCCCACTTTAATATTTATTTTATTCTGTTTTTAGTATTTGTTGTTATAGCGGCAACAGAAATACATCATCTGTGAAAATTTCAACTGTCTAGCTATCACAGTTCATGAGATACAGCCTGGTGACAGACAGACAGACAGACAGACTGATCGTGGAGTCTCAGTAATAGGGTCCAATTTTTACCCTTTGGGTACGCAACCCTAAAAAAAGGATTCGTCTCCGGGGCAGGATGCCATATCTTATTCAATGTTGTATTATTTACCGGACTCAGGAAAGTTTCTTCTACTGAAGATATACAATTATATATTTAAATTCGGTATTGTTCCTCACCAATTGCGAAATATTCAAATTATTCCCATACCCGAAACTGCAAACAATGTTAATAGTGAGATTAAATTAAGGCCTATTTCACTGATGTCGTGAATGTGTAAAATCTTTCATCTTATGATTTGTAAGCGGTTAGAATGGTTTGCAGAAAAAAAATCCTGTCTCCTTGCACAGTAGGATTTCGAAATGCACAATCATGTTTAGATGCACTTATCGACTTTACATTCAAGTTGGATTTCTGAAAAACATCCCTACAGTTGCATGCTTTTTGGACATTGAAAATGCGTATAACAATGTTTTCATTGATTCTGTTCCAAAAGTATAAGACGAAGTTCAAATTGGGTCTCGAGTTTGTTATCTTTGGTCGTTTATGAGTGAGAGGCAATTATCAATTAAATCGCTTAATAGTGAAGGTTTTGAAACAGAAGGTGACCGTTGTCGCATTTATTATTTAATTTAGTTACGCATCAAATCTGTCGTCAAATAAAAACCGTTATGGTATCGCAATACGCAGATGATTTTGTTATTTATTTCAGTGACAAGCAAGTAAACTAAAGTGAGCGATATGTACAGGATGCCTTAAACTGTTTAATCACATTACTGGGTGAGATTGGATTGACTTTGTCATCAACCACATCTAATAATTGTATATTAAGTAGGGGTTGCCTTAATTAAAAGTTTATTGTCAGCCGTTAACAGTGGTGGAATGTGTTAAATATTTAGGTGTTTGGTTGAATAGCGTTTGTTTGGTTTTGTGCGGAAACATATCAATGAATTTATTAGTTAATATGGCAAATACCATTATGTTTTCAAAGAACTGACAGGCTCTACTTAGAAAGTACTTACTAAACATATACGTAGAATATATATATATCGAAAGAAGCCGTCTTGATTAAGCTTGTTACTTGCATGATTCTGGTGAAAAAACACATAAAAGCAAACTGGATAAATTACAAAACCAAGCACTTAGAATAGTAGGAGGTTTCATAATTAAGCTCACCTATCCATGTGATGTAGAGTGAACTGCACATACCACCATTATTTTTGAGCTCAAAATATCTCACTTATAAGATAATTCTAAAATCATTGGTATGGTCTTATAATGTAACAAACAACAGGCCAAGTGCGATTTGGACTCGCGCACGAAGTGTTCCGTATCATTATTGCAAGAAACGGGAAAAAAATCACGTTTGTTGTATGGGCCACTCAAATATTTATTTTATTCTGTTTTTAGTATTTGTTGTTACAGCGGCAACAGAAATACATCATCTGTGACAATTTCAACTGTCGAGCTATCACGGTTCATGAAATACAGCCTGGTGACAGACAGACGGATCGTAGAGTCTTAATAATAGGGTCCTGTTTTTACCCTTTGGGTACGGAATTCTAAAAAAAAAGAAGTTTTTTCATATAATATTGAGATCCGGTGAAGACAAATCCTTCTCTTAGAGGTTAAGATTCAACCCGACATTTTTAATGGTCGATTACACAATGCCTGACCTTAGCAAAGCCAAGAGCAAAAATATTTTACTTTTCGTGACGTCACAAAATTGCGTACTTTGTGTTCTACCCACATACAGTTTCATTTTAACCCCTGAAAAGGGAAAAAGGTTTTAAATATGGAATGAAACATTAATTTGCTTTTCATTTCATGTACTTAAATGGTTTCGTAATTACTTTGTATGTTGACATCATTTAAAACGTTGATCATAAATAAATACGTTAATTATTGCCAGTGAATGAAATTTTAATATAATGACGTAATTATAAATATGATGATATATTATATACTAAACTCATTATAAATACTTAATGTTTACTGTTTACTTTACGAAGTGGTTTCATAGCAATTACATTAACGACCGAGAATTACAATTGGTTATTTTAAATAACCAATTGTAATTCTCGGTCGTACTAGAATCCAGTTTGTTTCTTATAAGTATAATAAAAATAGCGCAGTGGCTGAGCGATTGACTGCTGCGCTGCATGTTGCGGGTTCGATTCTTGCACGGAACGAATACGTTTATGGCCTACAGATAGTTTTTCCGCGTCTGTTTGTTTGTGTATGTGAGTTTATATGTTTCATAACGCACCCACGATACAGGAGATATTCCTTGTGTTGGGTAGCGATGTTTTTTACCCGACTACGGCGAAGCAAAAGGGAGTGTTGTGTTTTTGGCCGGTATGTTTGTATGTATGTATGTATGTTCATCTGTACCCTCATAACTTCTATACTCCTTATCATGATTTGACAAACGAAGTGTTAGAAGAGTTTTGTTTGTTCGCAGGTTATAAGGTATGTGACGTCTTATTAAATTAAAAATGGCGCCCTCTAGGTGGCCCGAAGTCAAGAACAATAAAAAAATTATCGCACCACTCCATCATGTGTGGTATCGTTGGTACATCATAATTTTGTCGAGCGTACTGTTTGCGAGATATACCGTCAAAGTCATAAATACATTTTTTACCCGACTACGGCGTCGCAGTGTTTGTTGATCGGTATGTATCTATGCATTTATGTTCATTTGTTTCCTCATTACTCTCAAATTTCGAATCACAAACCTATGTGTATGTTTCATTAGCTAACATAAGTACACACACGTAGTACATACCTATAAATACCAGTCCTTTAGCGAATAGTAAATTTCCTAAATCAATCACGCTATCGATATACGTTATCTAGAGTCCACTCTTGTAACTTATGCATTATCCAGATACATGTAAAACAACAAACCCCAAACAGAAAAAATGTGATGTGGCTGTGCAAATACCCCAAAATACTTTAATTAAAAAAAAGTTCTAAAACAAAAACTCGAATCCTGAAAAATCACGCTCTAAAAGTGGGTCGGGTTAAAGTTTTTGAATTTATTTATGTAAAGTTAATTTTTAGTCAAAATTACGAACCCATGGACCCCTATGAATAGCAAGTGACATGGATCAGACTGCAATGGTGGAATGACAAGGAATCTTTTATCAAAGGTCTTTCGACCTTAAACGATTCCTTGGTTTATCTGTAGACAGAGATAGATGTAAATAGATAAGCCTCTGCCCAAGAGAGAGAGATTGCTGTATATTGAAATAAGTTAGTTTTTATAACATTGATATTAAAATCTGAGTCTGGAAGAATTAACAAAAATTTTAAATCACCGTATTTACTAAAAAGAGAGTTAAAACGAAAATAATGATTTTCATAAACAAAACAAAGATGGATGAAATCAGATCGCATTTAGCAGAAATGAGAATTTTGAGATGGATGTGCGGCGTGACAAGATAGGATAAAGTGTGAAATGAGTATATTAGAAGTAGTTTGAAAGTGGCGCTGGAGACAGAAAAGTTGAAAGGAAACCGTTTGTTCTGGTATGGTTATGTGATAAGGAGAAATGAAACACATGCGTGCTGCGTGATACTATAAATGTGGACGGAAGGTGAGGGATGGGAAAGCCAAAGAAAAAATAGAAGATCTGTGTGAGGAGTGATATAAAAGAAAAGGTAGTCAGTGACAGCGTGACAGGGGACAACACGGTATGTAAGACGAAAACGTGTTGCGGCAACCCCAAGTAATATGGGATTAGGTCAGGAAAATGATGATGATGATGAAAAAAAATGAGGATATGATGAAATGTGTTCGTTAAATTATTCAGCGGATTACCGCTTCACAGGTTGGTATACCCATTTATTATGAGACATGGTAAGTGATCATTAATCCCGATGATACGGTTATAGGTTAAAAATGTACGATTGGGTTCATTAAATGGGTAGGTGCAAGTTTAAGGTTAAGGGAGATACGCTTTATTTTCAGAGACCAGTGTGTGTTGCCAGTGATTACTTACGGGACAGAGACGTAGCCGCTTAGAATGGGCCTCATCAGAAGGGTTGAAGGCACCCCAATGGAGAGGGCTATGCCCGAAGTTCCTTGCGTGATCGAATCAGAAATGAAGACATCCGCAAGGGAACCAAGGTTACCGACATAGCCCGAAAAATTGCCAAATCTAAGTGGCAGTGGGCAGGGCACATTGCTCGCAAAACGGATGGGCGTTGGGGCTGAAAAGTTCTAGAGTGGCGACCGCGTACCAGAAGACGAAGCATTAAGGTCTTCCTCTAGGTGGAGCAACAACCTGGTCAATTCTGCGGGCGTCCGGTGGATGCGAAACGCACAGGACCGACCAGTATGGCGAAGCTTGAGGGAGGTCTATGTCCAGCAGTGGATGTCTTTCGGCTGAAATGATGATGATGATGAAATAAGAATTGAGAGGATTTTTGATATTAAGAAATAACAACATAATGCTGGATAATTAAATTAATTGAACCATCGCTTCATCGATAAAATAGCTGCTAAATATTTGTAATTAGTAACCCTACTTAATATTATAAATGTTAAAGGATGTTAGGATGAATGTTTTTTACTCTTTTACGCAAAAAGCACAGAACTTGACAGTAAGCGCACCCACGATACCGAGAATCTCCCAAATGTGAGGCAACGTTTTTACTAAATACAAAAACAAAAAAAAAAAAACAATATAGGTTAAACATTAGAATAACAAAAGGCTATTTATAAAGATATTAGAGAAGGTACTGATTCCACGTGGACGGAGCCGCGGGTGGCAGCTAGTATATCTAAACTAAAATTGTATGGAGGTACAATTATTTATTGTAGGAGATAATATACCCTGGAAGTATTGATCCATTTACGAAACCTCTTTCACTGATACAAAACCACACATCGCTGTATATATTACAGGCAACTTTTTATCTCGGAAAGTGCTCGGCTTCTGTGGTGTAAGCCGCGGTAGAAAAATCGCAGATAAATGCTAGTACAAAATAAAAGAGAGGTATCATAATTGACCCAGAAATCGATACGTACCAACTGTATGCCGATCCATTGCTTAGAACGAGGGAAATAACCCTACCCAAGTCACATACTCCAAATCTAAGGACTATCGGTGCTATAGGCTGACAAAGTATGCATGAAAATTCATTATTGTCTAGGTCTTAGATAAGGTTATTTCGCTCGTTATAAGCATTCGGTCTGCGTACAGTTACTTCGTATCGATTTTTAGGTTCTCGATCCATATATTTTGGATCACCTATCTCCATTGTTTTAGAATATATTTTAAAACATTTAACTTAAGCCAGAATTTTAGAAACTCATTACTTTGAATACAAATCTTTAAAAAATAGGTCACTAATTATAAATTCACGCCCAAAGGATTTTTCTGAGCCAAGAAATAATACATTTTAAATGGAGAAAAATGTAAAAAGGAACGAGGTTAGAATGACGGTGGATCAGATAAAACTTACATTTAAAACTACTTTCGAAAGATTGATCGTGCTACAGTACCAGAATAGAATAGATTATTTGTACAGAAATAAATGCTAAGAAAGCGCTCAATGATTATGAGAAATGAAACCTGTAATATCTGTTCTGATATTTTTGTTTTTCTGAGAAAAAGAAATAAACGATATAATTTTTGAGAAGCTTGGATTTAGAACAGGATGATATCTGGGGCAATTAATGTAAGGAAGAGAGGTATAACACGAGAATCTTCTAAAGTTTTGGATTTATATTTAGATGCCTACCTTGATTGCCAGCATTTCTTATATACATTTATAATTATGGTTGTCACATAAAACATACCAATATCTTACAAATGTTTTCAGATTTATGTGAGATAACTATAACTTATTTGGATTAGTCCTATAAAGATCCCGAAAATTTCCTGAATGAAAGTCAGAGGTTTATAGTTCTTCATTCCGTATTTATCTTGGTAGCTTATCATTGCAAAGTTTATAAAAGTTAATCTCTAAAAGAACTGATATAATGCTACACTATTGCTGAGTTTCATAGCCTATTTCCAATTCTGTTCAATAGGTCACTCGAGTGAAATCACGGGCGAATAAATAGTGAAAATTACAACAACACGAAATTCTCTGCAGAAACAAAAAGGATACAATACCTACAGAGCACCAATTACAATCTGCCCCTTGTATTTTTGTTACATCATCGGAATAAAAGATGCATATCTTTTGTGGGGGCCAAAGAAATACGCGATAACGTTTAAAATCCAAAGCGTCTGGTTGACAAGAGCTTTCGCGAGGAAATCCTTCTGTGAGACGGTAACGCTTTCCCTCGGGAGGAATGTCGGGAGTTCGTTATGAAAGTGGAGGAACTTGAATACGAGATTAATACGGTGTTACATTTTTTCTATTGGTATACCGCTGGGTAATCATTTTGTTGCCACAAACAGAAATGGAAAGTGATTGATATTTTTCTGAGTGAGTATAATGTATTTTGTTTTTTTTTGTATTCAAATTCTTTAGCGGCCATGTCCGTCCTTTGACGGTATTATTGTGTAAGGGCTTAGGTAGGTGCCTGATACTTACTTTAGTATTTATAATAATTTTTAAGAGAACCAGAAGTTATTTAAACTATCAATTTGTCATCCCAATTTTTTTTTCTTGTTTTCAGATGTCCACAAATATGCAGGTGTCTGTTTTATTTGTGAAGATGGGCAGGAGAATAAGGTGAAGCATGTCTTTTTTGTAATGTTAGAATCATTGGATACAATTCAATTAAAAGGAAACTCTCACCCATTTATTCAAACCATCATTACTATTTTTCTACTAGCTCGAACAATCACAACAGCCAACTAGACACTTCTTACTATAATCCTCCTAATATTATAAATGAGAATGTTTGGATGGATGTTTTGGTTTGTTACTCAATTGTTGATCTGAATGAAATTTGACATAAAGATAGATTATATTCCGAAATAGCACATAGGCGGCTTTTTTATCCGGGAAAAATGTACGGTTCCCGCGGGACCCACCGGGTGCCACTTTCACGCGGGTGTATCTGCTGGCGGAAACTAGTATTTTTTTTTTTTTTTTTTAAACGTTGCCCTACACTAGGAATTTCTTCCTGTATCGTGGGTGCGTTTACAAACATATAAACTCACATACACAACACCCAGAGCCGGAACAACTATCTGTAGGTCAGGTATTATAAATGCAAAAGTTTGGATTTTTGGATGTATGTTTGTTACTCAATCATGCCAGAACGGCTGAACGAAACAGAATAACGCATAGGCTACTTTTCATCCCGGTGTAATGCACCCTTGAGATAAGAAAACACTTTTTACGCAGACGAAGCCGCTGCCAGAAGCTAGTATTTCATAAATCCAAGCACATAATTGTGACTAGCAGGCGTTGAACAACGTATAATTATATAACACAGAAAAAGTCGCGTCAGAAAAAGGTTTTATTCCTCGTTGATTTTTTTCAAAGCACACTTCAGTAAATGGCCTCAGGCCGAGTGTGCTAAGGGTACTCCAGGGAACCACAGTTCAGAAGTTGACTGCGCAAGATCAAATGGTGGCGAAATCTGACGCTTTACAACTCATCTGTGGCCTGAAATAAATCCCTTTGCTCGATAAGTATATGATGGGTCGTGGTTTGTAGTTTTTTGTTAGTTTGAGTAGTTTTGGTTATATCGACCTTATAAAATTGTAGGCTTTATTTATTTACTAAGACTTCATTCACAAAGGTACAAATGCGGACTTAATGCCTTAGGCATTCTCTACAAGTGAACCAAGGGTGGTGTAGAGACAACATGGCCGGTACATAGTTTAATAATTAAAAAGCTAGTACTTAATATTATCATGCGCTGTTACTAGAAAGAAAGTATAGGCATAATATGATATTTTCAGTTTTTAGTTTTATTGTAATGGCCCAGTGGTTAAGACATAGCTTGTCGTGCTTGCGGTCTTGGGTCCAAATCCGAGCAAATACCAATACGTCTTTTTCAATTCCTAATTATGTACTTTCTAAGTTTATCTTACATCTCTAATATCGGTGAAAGAAAACTTTGTGAGGAAACCCGGTCTTAGGTAAATAGTTAATTTTAATTAGTAATAGCCAAGTCACCTTCAACAAGCGTGATGATTAATGCCCGTACCTTGTCTGTATTTTAAGAGGCCTTTGCCCTGCATCAGCCTTTAATTTTCCCACTGCTGGGACAAAGGCCTCCTCTCTGTGAGAGAGAATGGGCCGTAATACACCACGACGGCCCAGTGCGTGTTGGTACCGGTCATTTACTTTTCCTTAATCTCTTCTTAGGAACACGAACTATTAACTATGTATAATTTTACAGCTTAGTATAACTTTAAGTATTTTTCTGTTTTTGATATTAAGAATTTTGATGGATCAATAATCGTTGTTGCATGTCACATGAAATACATAACTGACATTCAATCTAAATCTATTTATATAAACATTTTAACCATAGTTATGATTATTTAAAACACTTAGAAAAAAACTCACAAATGACCAAAAAAAAACATGCGTCATAAATTCTCCTCTTTGGCCACATTATCAGTATAGTACATAATATACAACGATATTGGGTCGAAGTCAAAGTGTCGATGGACCCCTTCTATGTCCCCGTGTCGGGTTCATAAACAAACTGATCATTAAATTTTACTAGCCATAAACGTGTTACATTAATTACTAGATCCTGTTAACAGATTTTATGAGCAATAAAAACAAATCAGTAAGCAGTACAAGGAATTAGTAGTCACGCTAGGAATGATTAATTGATAGTCAAACAATTTAATAAAACATGCCTTGTATTTAAATGGAAATGTTCATGTGCATTTCCGCTTATGGGTCGTTGACTTTGACACACTTGTTTATTTTGTTACTAATTTGGGCCAGCAGATAGGAGGAGCTACGAAGGCCTCGTGTAAAAGTCAAAATTCTTTATTTCAATTACGCCATCAAGCGGCACTGTTGAAAGTCAAAAAATTAAATTTGCATATAATAATAATTGATTCTACCATCCATTCGGAAAAGTAGCTTGTTATGGAGAAGAACGGACAAGAAACTCCACATTTACATTTAAAAAAAGTGTTTTACAATATTTACATATACACAATAATTCATAAACGTGAGGACTATGCACCCAGAATAATACTACATACTATATCTAGTGCGTACAGGTATAAAGTATTAAATGCATTAACAGGTAAAATCATTTTTCTTTCCTGTGCTCGTCCTCGGGGACTCAAATGCCAAGGATGTGGCTTGGGGTTCCCGGTATTTGGACACACGGGGCAGGACGGTGGAAGACCTGGTCGTCCTAAACCGGGGTTCTGTCCTCAGGTATGTGCGGATGCAGGGTAAGTCAGTGGTGAAAATTTCGTTCGCCAGCCCCGCTCTATCACGACGTGACGTGTCGTCAACCGGCACGTCATTGAGAAGGTGGAGGCCTATGCCAACCACCGGTTCAACGTCTCCGCTCAAACATCGAGCGCGCTGGTCCAACAGATCTCGTGTGGTCCGCGGTGGGTGCTGAAGCAGCTGGACCGGGAAATCCTCCTGGAAACCTCGATCGTGCAGGCCTGGGTGCCATCACCGGATAGGCCTGCTGGCAGATCAAGCTGTCCAAGGGTCTGGCCCGCAAGAAGTCATTGGGGACTCTTAATAGGGATCCGTGGGGACGCCCCTTTAAAATAGTGCGGGATAAACTCCGACGATAGGTTCCCCCGCTGACGCAGAGTTTCCAACCGCAGCTCGTAGAGGACGTGGTAAAACAATGATCTCAAGGCAAAAAACAGAAAAGCCGCTGTTTCCTTTTTGCATACTTTTAAAAGTAATAACCGTTTTTTTTATGCAAACATACAAACAGTGTCCTATGAATCGTCATAGGACACTATATATCTATCACTTTATATCGATATAAACTGGCAAATCCCGGGGGACTAGCTATGTTATACACTACACCGCAAGACTTGAAACTCGACCCAGTTTTTAAAAACGATACAATAACAAAAGGATTTATCTCTAACATCTCTTTTGAAAACAGTATGCGGCAAATTTTCAGGAAGGATATGGAATACGAAATATTATAATATGTATTTTCAGGTCACGAGTACTCTACTTACCACAATAAAATATTGCAACAAAAATACTAAAGTTATTGCTACATTATATAAACCTAAGTCCAATTCAAATAATTTGATTTAATAAGGCTAATAAAAGGCACCTATTACTTTTGTTATTATTTACTAGCAACTTCCAGCGGCTTCGCCCGGCCCGCCCATATGAAAGATAAAAATAACCCCAAGAACGGTCCCTTGAATGTCCAGTATCCACGGAATAAGTGGGTTTAGTCGTGATCACCTAACGAACAGAACGACACACTTTCCAATCTATCTATAGAGTCCTACTGCAAGGAGTCTTTAATATTGCACGCCACTGAAATCAATTCTCAGTGGTATGATACTGCAGATATAGACACACCACACACACACACTTATATTAAAATGGCAAAAGTTTGTGCGTGTGTGTCAATTTGTATGTTTGTTACGGACGGCTGGACGGATCTGGATGAAATTTGGCACAGAGATAGATTATAGTCTGGAATAGCACATAGGCTACTTTTTTATCCCGGTATAATGTTTTTTGGGATAATAAAACACTTATCACGCGGGCGATGCCGCTGGCATAAGCTAGTCCTAAAAGAAGACCATCCCCTAATGTGACGTCATTCTCGCCCTATATTAGAATTATTCGATTGCTAAGACTCAGACCTACTCCTTGTGAGTGGAACGCATTTTATAATACAGTAAAAGTAATATATATAGATCTCATACGAAACTGCTAAAGTGAAATCAGGCCAATTGATTTCAATTACACTTACAACATTCCATCTCCTTTTCCCAGCTACTCGAGTAAAGCCGTGTGTAAAACCTACTTAGCCGATATTAGGACGTTTCAATTTCCCACATTTTGGGTTCGTTCCGTAATCACTGTCTAATACGTTCTGAGCATGGCTTATCGTAAATTGATATCTACGCATTATGCTTATTTCTTCTCGAATTTTTTATGTACGATTTATGGAATTAGCAGGAAATGAGGAATAAATGGGGAAAATTAGGGGTCGAGGAAAAATCGGGGCGAATTATTACTAATGAAGTGGAGTTATAGTGATACAGATTTATTGCCACTTCTGGCAGTAAGGGGCAAATATTTGAACAGTTTCGGATACTTTTTCTATAAAAATATTTGTGTACCTACCGTAAACACCAATATTTTTTTTTTGAAAATAATCTGTTGGTATTTATGTACACAGAAAAAACAAATGACATGGCTTAGTTACCAATTTCTGTGTAAATACTAACAACCTCCTTTTTTGGCGAAAAAATAACATTCGACATATTTTATTTTCATTTTGATACTGATAGCTAATACCGTCCTTCCTAGAACTTCTAAGGCTCCCCCGTATTTGACAAAAAGAACAATAAACAATGATCATTGGAAACATTCTAAGAAATGCTATTTATATCGAACATTGATGAGGATTCCTTCTGTATATTTTGTTAAGACATTGGTAATACCACACTAAAAATTTCTCAAAGATTGAAACTCACATTCACAAACAGGCAAACCAAGACATGTATGTAGGCCAAACAAATTTTATTTTAACCCATGCGGGGATCGAAGCTGCGACAGCAGTGCAGCAGCCAATCACTAAGCCACTGCGCGAACCGTACCGTAATTAATTACCAGTTTCGATAACCTTAATAACATCTAAACTCGAACAAGAAAACAACTCCAGTTCTCTAGTGTCTTATTAAGACCATGCATCGCCATTGTGTAACCATTAACCCATTTATACCAAGACAGATGTCTTGCGGAGCTCATTATTTTTCTACTACATTATTCATAGCCCCTGAAAGAGATAATACTGGCAACACAATATTGTATGGCCCGGCATTATGTGGCCTTAGAGACGAGAATGGCATTTTCCTTACTACCCAACAAGAAAGAAATTTTGTTGTTGCCATTTTCATGTATCTAATTAATTTTGGACACGGTGATCGGCCTTTATTTCTTCAAGGGCGTTTCGAAATTGTTTATTGTTAAATGCAAGTTGATTTTGTTTTAGTTTTGAGAAACAATAATAGCTTCGTGCCGTCTTATCCATACATATAATAAATCTGTAGAAAAAATCGTTCTTGTACATCGAATATATTTCCAAAAAAAATAGCCAGCGTGTTAAAAGATAACCAACAGAACCCACAGCCAGCATTTTTGGAGTTTTTGTCTGTTTATCTGTTTAATTGTGCTCACATTAGGTACGTAAAATGTACGAAAGCAATGCATTAATATATAAAATTAGAACTCTACTGTAATACTTGGTTTTTGCTTCATCGCAATCGGTTCACTATCTAAAGAAATAATTATGAATTTAAAGTGTTCATCAAGTAAAATATCACAACAACTCGGACTCGGGTAAATGCCCCACCTGGCAGGTACGGTAGGGTAGGGTAGGGCAGGCAATTGACGGGAGCAAAGCCGCGGGCACAACTAATTGTAAAATATTGATCGTTTTCGTAAACCATGTATTTTCCGGTCAGAATAATGGTATAGCCCTTAAACTAGACATTTTGTGACAATGTCTAGTCATGTCATGCGTATAGTCGCATTTGGATAAAAAATCGATAATGTTTAAAAAGACGCACAAAATCCACAAATTCCAGCCTTTGGTAGTGACTCTTTGGACCCCAGTGTTCTTGTCACAGTCAATCGAAGCCTTTTGTCCGAATGAGTCAAGACTATCTGACTTAAATGGTCAATCAGGGGTCGACTAGAGATTGGGTTTGAAGTGTCTAATGGCGTAACAATCATCAAACTAGTTCAACGTCTTCAATAGTTTCCATGAGAAAATTACACCTCTCGTGACTGATTTTAGTGTTCGTACTACAATCACTATTATAAGATGATGCGTACAGTAAAAAAACCGGCCAAGTGCGAGTCGGACTCGCGCACGAAGGGTTCCGTACTTGGTAAATTGCGGTTTACGATTTATGACGTATTAAAAAAAAACTACTTGCTAGATCTGGTTCAAACCAATTTTCGCTGGTAGTTTACATAGTAATGTACATCATATATTTTTTTTAGTTTTATCATTCTCTTATTTTAGAAGTTACAGGGGGGGGGACACACATTTTACCACTTTGGCAGAGTCTCTCGCGCAAACTATTCAGTTTAGAAAAAAATGATATTAGAAACCTTAATATCATTTTTGAAGACCTATCCATAGGTACCCCACACGTATGAGTCTGATGAAAAAAAATATTTTTAGTTTTAGTTTCAAGTATGGGAACCCCCAAAATTTATTGTTTTATTTTTATTTTTGTGTCAAAATCTTAATGCGGTTCACAGAATACATCTACTTACCAAGTTTCAACAGCATAGTTCTTATAGTTTCGGAATAAAGTGGCTGTGACATACGGACGGACAGACAGACAGACAGACAGACAGACAGACAGACAGACAGACAGACAGACAGACAGACATGACGAATCTATAAGGGTTCCGTTTTATGCCATTTGGCTACGGAACCCTAAAAAGCGGTAAAACACAAAGATAATTTTCATCATAAACATTTTTGTCATGACACTGCAAAACTTACACAAACTTATATAAACGTATTTTAAATAATGCAACATCTAGATGACTGTTCCCATTTGCACTAATTAATAATGGAATGCGAAATGAGAGAGAATGCAGCAAAGAGAAGCACAATCCCTCTTTAACCTTTCAAAGACAACCGTTGATGAACATTTTTGTAGAATTATTTTTTTCAAAAGTCCAAAATTCGATTTTATAAAGATTTTATTCTAAAATCTGGGCGTATTCACTACTGTAATTCATGCGCCACCAGTGCCGCTAGACCAATAGGAACGCTCATATCTCATGCCGATTTTTTGGTCAGGGTACCGTCTTAAGCGGCACTGTTGCATATAATAATAATTGATTCTATCATCCATTCGGAAAAGTAGCTTGTTATGGAGAAGAACGGACAAGAAACTCCACATTACATTTAAAAAAAGTGTTTTACAATATTTACATATATATACACATTAATTCATAAACATGAGGACGATGCATCCAGAATAATACTACATACTATATCTAGTGCGTACAGGTATAAAGTATTAAATGCATTACCAGGTAAAATCATTCATCTTCCCTGTGCTCGTCCTCGGGTAATCAATTTTCTTTATATTTATTTTTTAATTTGTGATGGGTTTGCTCTTGACTCTAGTCTAGGTCAGAGGTGACAGAGACAGAGTCTACGATGGAGTGAGCTTACCCAGAAGAAGCCTGTTCACTCTAACTTTGAAGAGATTCGGGTTGAATGCGTTCGGAAACACAGACGAAGGTAGTGAGTTCCATTCATTCGCTGTGCGCATTATGAAGGATGTTTGGAAGCGCTTGGTGCGAATTGGTGTAATGGCAACAAGGTAAGGATGGTAACTTGCAGTGCGTCTAGATGTCCGATGGTAGAAGGGGGCTGGTGGGATGAGGTCGTGGAGCTCTTGAGCACACTCACCGAAGTACATTCTGTAGAAGACCGACAAGCAGGCAACCTTGCGGCGATGAGCCAAGCTATTAAGCTTGGCATCCACCAGTTCAACGTCGCCGATGAGCCTCTTGGCTCTGCGATCCACCGAGTCAAGCGTGGCAAGCTGATACTTTGCTGAGCCATCCCAAAGGTGGCTGCAATACTCCATGCAGGATCGGACTTGCGCTTTGTATAGGGTTAAAAGCTGTCCAGGCGTGAAGTATCGCTTCACCTTATTTAGGATGCCCAGTTTTTTGGCTGCAATTTGGGCTTTGTACTCAATGGACGCGCCGAAGTTGAGACTGGAAGTCAACTCCATGCCAAAGAGCTCGAGCCGATCAGTCACAGGAACAGACGAACCCCGGAAAGTAGGCGTTAGATCGAAAAGTCTCCTTTTAGCGGTAAAAAGGCACGCTTGCCAAGAATGTGGCTTGGCGTTCCCGGTATTCGGACGCAGAGAGCAGGATGGTGGAGGACTAGGCTCTGGACCTGGTCGTCCTAAACCGGGGTTCTGTCCTCACGTATATGCGGCTGCAGGGTAAATCAGTGGCGAACTTTTTGTTCTCCAGCCCCGCTCTGTCACGAGGTGTCGTCGACCGGCGCGTCATGAAGAAGGTGGAGACCTATGCCGACCACCGGTATATCCGGTTTAACGTCTCCGCCCAAACATCGAGCGCGATGGTCCGACAGACCTCGTGTGGTCCGCGGTGGGTGCTGAAGCAGCTGGACCGGGAATCGCTCCTGGAAACCTCGATCGTGCAGGCCTGGGTGCCATCACCGGATAGGCCTGCTGGCAGATCAAGCTGTCCAAGGGTCTGGCCAGCAAAAAGTCATTAGGGACTCTTAATAGGGATCCGTGGGGACGCCCCTATAAAATGTCGCGGGATAAACTCCGCCCACGGGTTCCCCTGCTGACGCAGAGTTTCCAGCCGCAGCTCGTAGAGGACGGGGTAAAACAATGATCTCTAGGCAAAAAACAGAGAAGCCGCTGTTTCCTTTTTGCATACTTTTAAAAGTAATAACCGTTTTTTATATGCAAACATACAAACAGTGTCCTATGACGTTAAATAAACTGGTAAATCCCGGGGGACTAGCCACTACACCGCAAGACTTGAAACTCGACCCAGTTTTTAAAAACGATACAATAACAAAAGAATTTATCTCTAACGTCTGTTTTGAAAAGAGTATGCGGCAAATTTTCAAGAAGGATATAGAATACGAAATATTATAATATGTATTTTCTCGCCACGAGTAGGTACTCTAGTTACTACAATAAAATAATGCAACAAAAATACTAAAGTTATTGCTACATTATATGAACCTAAGTCCAATTCAAATAATTTGATTCAATAAGGCCATTAAAAGGCACCTATTACTTTTGTTATTATTTACTAGCAACTTTCAGCGGCTTCGCCCGGCCCGCCCGTATGAAAGATAAAAATAACCCCAAGAACGGTCCCTTGAATGTCCAGTATCCACGGAATAAGTGAGGTTTAGTCGTGATCACCTAACGAACAGAACTCCACACACTTTCCAATCTATCTATAGAGTCCTACTGCAAGGAGTCTTTAATATTGCACGCCACTGAAATCAATTCTCAGTGGTATGATACTGCAATTACAGACACAACACACACACACACTATCACACTAATATTATAAAGGCGAAAGTTTGTGCGTGTATGTCAATTTGTATGTTTGTTACAGACGTCTAAATGGATCTGGATGAAATTTTGCCCAGAGATAGATTATAGTCTGGAATAGCACATAGGCTACTTTCATCCCGGTATAATGTTTTTTTGGGATAATAAAACACTTATCACGCGGGCGATGCCGCTGGCATAAGCTATTCCTAAAAGAAGACCATTCCCTAATGTGACGTCATACTCGCCCTATATTAGAATTATTCGATTGCTAAGACTCAGACCTACTCCTTGTGAGTGGAACGCATTTTATAATACAGTAAAAGTAATATATATAGATCTCATACGAAACTGCTAAAGTGAAATCAGGCCAATTGATTTCAATTACACTTACAACATTCCATCTCCTTTTCCCAGCTACTCGAGTAAAGCCGTGTGTAAAACCTACTTAGCCGATATTAGGACGTTTCAATTTCCCACATTTTGGGTTCGTTCCGTAATCACTGTCTAATACGTTCTGAGCATGGCTTATCGTAAATTGATATCTACGCATTATGCTTATTTCTTCTCGATTTTTTTATGTACGATTTATGGAATTAGCAGGAAATGAGGAATAAATGGGGAAAATTAGGGGTTGAGGAAAAATCGGGGCGAATTATTACTAATGAAGTGGAGTTATAATGATACGGATTTATTGCCACTTCTGGCGGTAAGGGACAAATATTTGAACAGTTTTGTAGCCTCGGATACTTTTTTCTATAAAAATATTTGTGTACCTACCGTAAACACCAATATTTTTCTGAAAATAATCTGTAGGTATTTATGTACACAGAAAAAACAAATGACAGGCTTAGTTACCAATTTCTGTGTAAATACTAACAACCTCCTTTTTTGACGAAAAAATAACATTCGACATCTTTTATTTTCATTTTTATACGGATAGCTAATACCGTCCTTCCTAGAACTTCTAAGACTCCCCTGTATTTGATAAAAAGAACAATAAACAATGATCATTGGAAACATTCTAAGAAATGCTATTTATATCGAACATTGATTAGGATTCCTTCTGTATTTTTTGTTAAGACATAGGTAATACCACACTAGAAATTTCTCAAAGATTGAAACTCACATTCACAAACAGACAAATAAATTTTATTTTAACCCATGTGGGAATCGAGCCGCGACAGCAGTGCAGCAGCCAATCACTAAGCCACTGTTTGAACCGTACCGTAATTAATCATCAGTTTCGATAACCTCAATAACATCTTAACTCGAACAAGTAAAGAACTCCAGTTCTCTAGGGTCTAATTAAGACCATGCATCGCCATTGTGTAACCATTAACCAATTTATACCAAGACAGATGTCTAGCGGAGCTCATTATTTTTCTACTACATTATTCATAGCCCCTGAAAGAGATAATACTGGCAACACAATATTGTATGGCCCGGCATTATGTGGCCTTAGAGACGAGAATGGCATTTTCCTTGCTACCCAACAAGAAATAAATTTTCTTGTTGCCATTTTCATGTATCTAAATAATTTTGGACACGGTGATCGGCGGTCTTCAAGGGCGTTTGGAAATTGTTTATTGTTAAATGCAAGTTGATTTTGTTTTAGTTTTGAGAAACAATAATAGCTTCGTGCCGTCTTATCCATACATATAATAAATCTGTAGAAAAAATCGTTCTTGTACATCGAATATATTTCCAAAAAAAATAGCCAGCGTGTTAAAAGATAACCAACAGAACCCACAGCCAGCATTTTTGGAGTTTTTGTCTGTTTATCTGTTTAATTGTGCTCACATTAGGTACGTAAAATGTACGAAAGCAATGCATTAATATATAAAATTAGAACTCTACTGTAATACTTGGTTTTTGCTTCATCGCAATCGGTTCACTATCTAAAGAAATAATTATGAATTTAAAGTGTTCATCAAGTAAAATATCACAACAACTCGGACTCGGGTAAATGCCCCACCTGGCAGGTACGGTAGGGTAGGGTAGGGCAGGCAATTGACGGGAGCAAAGCCGCGGGCACAACTAATTGTAAAATATTGATCGTTTTCGTAAACCATGTATTTTCCGGTCAGAATAATGGTATAGCCCTTAAACTAGACATTTTGTGACAATGTCTAGTCATGTCATGCGTATAGTCGCATTTGGATAAAAAATCGATAATGTTTAAAAAGACGCACAAAATCCACAAATTCCAGCCTTTGGTAGTGACTCTTTGGACCCCAGTGTTCTTGTCACAGTCAATCGAAGCCTTTTGTCCGAATGAGTCAAGACTATCTGACTTAAATGGTCAATCAGGGGTCGACTAGAGATTGGGTTTGAAGTGTCTAATGGCGTAACAATCATCAAACTAGTTCAACGTCTTCAATAGTTTCCATGAGAAAATTACACCTCTCGTGACTGATTTTAGTGTTCGTACTACAATCACTATTATAAGATGATGCGTACAGTAAAAAAGCGGTAAAACACAAAGATAATTTTCATCATAAACATTTTTGTCATGACACTGCAAAACTTACACAAACTTATATAAACGTATTTTAAATAATGCAACATCTAGATGACTGTTCCCATTTGCACTAATTAATAATGGAATGCGAAATGAGAGAGAATGCAGCAAAGAGAAGCACAATCCCTCTTTAACCTTTCAAAGACAACCGTTGCTAATTCCAATCCGCTGTTAAGCCTATTAAAGTCCCCTTTCGAAGTATATTTATTCTTGAAAAGGTAGTGGTTGGAACTGAAATAGGGTTATTTGTTGTGTTGCAACTGCCGGTTTATTTTAGAAGAAAGTTTCATGTATTTTTTATTATCTTTAATTTTATCGCCTGAAAGGACCCACATTATTTCTCATTACTAAGTATATTATAAACATCACATTCATGGCGAAACAAATATTTAATCCAAGTTTTCACAAGTATTATTTACTAAACGATTTGTGTGTGATGTCACACACAAATTCACGATTTCTTTTAGACAGATAGAATGCCACCTAGTACTACCTTATATACTCTTTTTGCTTCTTTTGCGTTCATACATTTTGTCCGTACACCCGGCACTATGCACCCGGCTTTTCTGATGACTATTAAGGTATATATAAGTGTATGTATGTCCTTCTAAAGCATCCCCTCCGGCGTTTGCATTCACATCTGCCCTGAAAGTATCTCTTTTAATCTCCTTTCATTCACACTCACAACACTCACAACATGACCAAACCCTCCCCTCAGCCACTATCCCTACGTACTATATTACTTCCCAAAGTCGTTATTGCTAACAAGCAATAAGTAATTTCTATGTTACAATTACAGGATATTTTATAAGGGAAAACAGCACTTTTTGTGCACATCCAAGTTCAGAACATTTTAACCAGTCGTATCAATCTTACTCTTCAACCAATTTGCGTCTAACTCCCAAAATTCACCCATGCAGTGAAGTGAAAAATGGCGTGAAAAACAGACGTAAAAAGCCCGCTCCTCTTTAAATCACTACACGAAAACTTCCACCCAGAATAAATCTGTACAATTTTAAAAATATTGTACTGGAGTTGGTGAACGTTGGTCCATTTAATTACATGGTACGTGCATTTTGGTCCAGAGCCAAAAATCGTTACGCACATGCTTAGGTTTTGGCTAAGGCCAGCTTAAATATGGAGTGGAGGCACGCGCTAAGACTCCGTGTGGCATAAGATCAGCTTATATAAACATTGTCTGGTTTACCTATGAAGGTTATGAAGTGGTATTTTGAACAAGATTTTTTTGGAACACGTCTTTGTTTTGGGTGATAAGGTTGGGTTTTGCATAGTAAAATAACTTTTCAACTTTTAGAACTTAAGGTTTCTGGAAATAAGCTCTAGACGCGTCACATTAAACGTAAGTCTAGTGATGCGATTCACTGTTTAAAATTCATTCACCACAGCTGCTATATGCATGTTTTTTTCTATTCGTCGTAATTATTTTTCGTTAGAGAAACTCAAAGGTCGACTGGTAGAAAATGCCTAAGGCATTAAGTCCGCCTCTGTACGTTTGTGTGCATGAAGTATTAAATAAATAAATAAACTGAACATGAGTTTCTTCAACACATAAATCTGAAATTTTCCTATCACTTGATAATTTAAATAAAAGTAGGCTGGCAGTTTATCATTAGCGGAATGTTTTTCCACAGGTCTAACATTTCACTCAACTGGCGCAACATATCACATCCTGTCACGCGGATAAATTTGAAAAAGAGTTACCGCGGCCCTGGCTCCAGTAAATAAAGGAACACGGGTGGGTTTTAGTCAGTAAGAGTCTGACACGCCCTCCCACTTTGCCTAGAGTGGAAGAAGTCATTGGATGATTTACACACAAAAAAAAGCCTATCAGTGACGCGATCACATTAGCATGTCGGTGACGCGAAGTTTTGTCCCTAAAAAAGTTTTGTCCCTACAAAAAATCGCTCAAGAAGGTTTCACTTCAATAATGGAAAAATATCCAACATTCATTCACGGGTTGCTAAATTCAACTCACATAAAATGGCAACAAAATTTTAATAAAAAGAGTGTGGTGTCTTATGGATACCCGGCTGGAACGGAGTTCGATTCATGTAATTTACAGTCTTTCAGTTTCATAAGATGTGACGAAACCTAATTAACAACAACACAGCTGATGCTCAGTGTAAACACACAATAGCGGCTGCTAGCGTAGGAACTGTATGTGTCTAGTAAGCGTGCGCTCGTACGTCTTCGGTATTCTTCGTGCGCCTCCGGCTCCTTCTTTGGCGTCTCCTTTTTGTGCGAATCTTCGCTTGTACTATCCTGCATGCAGCACGCTGTGTCTCGCACAATTGAACACGCAACAAATATTATTTTTATTAATAAAAAAGGGTGTTAAAACGTTAAAGTTATTAGTATTTTTGGATAGAATTGACGGCAAGCTGGATCGATTGAAAAAGTCTTAGTTTCCTAGGTGACCGGGAAGTGCTCAAAAATTGCTGCAAAAAGGTGTCGGTTTTTGGTTGTTTTTTTTTTTCATTGTTACACTTTTTATATATCTTTTTTTATTATAAAAGTGAAAAGTAAATTGGACATAACTTCCTCTAGTACAATTTAACGGAACTACTATTATAATATGTGAGAAGGTTAAGAACCTTGGGGTTTGGATCGACATATATCTGTCTTGGGGTCCGCAGCTTCAGGACGTAAGCCGCAAAATGTTTGCATCTGCCAGGTCCCTTAGACGATTGCGAAACTTTCTTCCCACTGCCACTAAAATTGCGCTTTCACAGTCCCTTCTGCTTCCTATCCTTGACTATGCTGATGTCAGTTATCTCGATCTCACTCAGGCACAACTTGATAAACTTGAGCGTCTTCAAAACCTTTGCATAAGATTTATATTTGGCCTGCGCAAATATGATCACATTTCTGAATTTCGGACAAAGCTCAAGTGGCTTCCCATACGACTTCGCCGGGATTCTCATATTTTATTTCTGCTTTACAGTATTCTATACAATCCTACAACCCCCTCTTATCTCAAAGAACGTTTCAAGTTCCTTCATGACACACATAATAGATATCTGAGGTCATCGGAAAACTTGGGACTAGAGATGCCGATGCATTCCACCAGCTTTTACGACAAATCTTTTACGGTTCAAGCGAAATGTGGTTGAACGTTAATTTTTGTTTAGCGGTTGTGGAATGCTTTGCCCGTGTCAATAAGGCGTGCTCAATCTCTGCCCATTTTTAAAACTATGGTGAAGAATCACTACCTCTCTCTTTAATAGTTGTTTTTCTTGATTTCTTTGTTTTGTTCCATACTTGTTACTGTATGTATTTGTCTATATAGTATGTATATATATGTATTTATTTTCCATATAAATAGTACACCAAATTTACCTACAGTACTGACTTTCCTCTTATTTTTAAAATCCATCCAAAGGTTGTCTTGAAAAGATCGCTTTTAGCGATAAGGCCGCCCATTGTGTCACCCAGTGTAATGTTTTCTTCGTCTATATTTTCTGTAACTTATATGGTGTACATAATAAAGAGTATTCTATTCTATTCTATTCTAAAGATCGAAAACCGCTTGAAGTATAAAAATGAAATTTGGCAGGGAGTTTTCTCAAATCATGTAAGTGCACACTAAGAAAGCATTTTTGGAAATTTCACCCCTAAAGACGTAAAAGGGGAGTTGAAAATCTGTATCTAATTTCTACAGCTTTAAAATTGGACACGTGAAATTTTATATTTACACTCTTGATTGATAAAAAATCATGTATTTATTGGTTTTTGGAAATTCCACCCGTAAGGCAATAAAAAGGGGCTTGATAGTTTGTACGAAATTTCTACAGATTGTAAGTTGGACACGTGAAATTGTAAATTTATGCCGTTTATTAATAAAAAGAGTTCATATATTTATTGGTTTTTGGAAACTCCACGCCAATAGAGGTAAAAAGGGGTTGAAAGATTGTGTGTGTGAAGCTTCTACGCTTTTAAGATACGGATACGCTTTCTGCGGATCACGCGAATGAAGTCGCAGGCGAAGTGCTAGTCAAATATAAAAGCTAACAATGTTATTAATCATTAATATTAATGTTAATTTTTATCCGTGGTGCTAGGCAACTGGGCTTATCCCAGTTGTGAACGACCTTTTATGCCTACTGGCCTTGTTTGTTCTGTGTCCTGCTTGATATGGAGGGCAGTGGTGATTATGTTTTTGTTTTCCTACTCCTCCTTTATTCTTTTCTGATTAATTTCATTGCGGGATCCAAGAAAGTTAAATTCATCCACCGGTACTTCGTCAAGCTTCATTGCCTCGGTGCTTTTCTGGTGGCCGCCACTGTTGATTCTGACTCTATGAAGTTGCAGTTGTATGGTTTGGGAATAGTGTGGTGGGATTGTCCTTTTAAAAGCCCGCAAACAAATCAGAACTGTACCGATAACGAACTCCATTACAAAATCTAATCTTAGTGCACAACAACTTACTCCACATAAAAAGGCCGCAGTCCCAACGCTTCTAAGAAAAGTACAGTCAAATGCATGAGATAAAGTTGGTGCATTCACACGAAAATAGCCACAGGGAGCATGAATAGAAAATAAGAAAAGCTTTACACTTATGGCTTTATTCTGAGATTTTCTTTTGTTGTTTGTGATTTTTGTACGCTGTGAATGTCTTGGTTTCTATTTTACTTAGGATTTGTAGAAGCTACATACTATTCTGACAATGAATTTCACCTGTTATGTTTAAGTCTCATGTAATAGTAAGTGAGACCAGATTTCAGGCTGCTACTGAGAAATTTTGGATGGAAGTCCTAATAACACTACTCTACTCGATAAACGAACGCATGCTCAGCAGACCAACCATTAGCTAGACCAACGTGGATGACGTGCCAAGTATTAGTTTTATTTTACCTTTTATCTGAATGATAATCTGTACATAACTAATTTGTAAAACTTTTATCAAATAATAAAAACTTGTGTTAAAAATTAAAAAAATACAGGAAAGTAAAAAGCACTAGTGAAAAAAAGTTACACTTTCCGAACAGTTTGGCTGCTTGGAAAACGTTCTTCGCATAATAATTTTTGCGTGATAAATAGTGCGTGGCACTGCGTGCTGCATGCATGATAGTACAAGCGAAGATCCGCACAAAAGGGAAACGCCAAAAACGGAGCTGGAGGTGCACGAAGAAAACCGAAGACGAACGAGCGCGCACTGATTATACACATACAGTGCCTTCACTAGCAGCCGCTATTGTGTAATTACACTGATCATCAGCTGTGTTGTTTTTATTTCAGTTTCATCATAATTATTTTACGATACTGAAAGACTGTAAATTCAATGAATCGAACTCCATTCAAACCGGGTGTCCAACAGACACCTCGCTCTTTTTTTTCATTATTAATAAGCTTGAGCTTGACCCCGTTCTCATCAAAATCAATCACCTGATGGTAAGCGATGATGTAATAGACGATGTAGCACGCTTGCCTAGAAGAAACCTATTCACTCTTGATTTAAAACTCCCAGGTTGTAGCTATCACGAAATACAGACTCCAGTGGGGAAAAGACAAACAAACATGTGAAGATTAGAGTACGTAATTTAATCATTTATCCCGCGCTTTGTTTTTACTGTCGTCGATTCAACAACTGACAAATCATCTCATCAAAATCTTCATTGCTGATGTATCTATATTTATATACTTATTTAAGTTTATTTCTTCAATTTTAACAAAGTAAATAAAGGTACGTAAGATTAAAAGGTTCCTTTAAACCTTCCTTACGAACCGCGACGGTCATATTACTAAAAAGCCGGCCTAGTTCGAGTATGACTCGCGCACAGAGGGTTCCGTATAAACAGTTACATTCACCAAAGTGAATAGGTAATATTACTAACCTATAAAACGAAAACTATCAAAGCTACTTAGCTGTGATAGTTTGCCCATTAATTCCGTTATAATTATATATTATACTAATTATATATGTGAAAATAGCACGTCAGTACTATAGTACTGCCGTGCTTTTTTCACATATCCTAAAGCAAACTATTTAGCTGGCAGGGAGGCGGGAAACTTGACTCCAGCAAAATTTTGCCATTTAAAGCTTAATTTTACGCAAACCCATAATGTTTTTGAATAGCCTATCCAACCAATCTTTACACTTTGGGATAGACGTGGGAAAAAAAAACCCCACTTTACGTGTACAGAAAGTTTCCTAAAATTTATATTTTTCCTTGCTTTTATTTTATCATTTATTCGGCGTGAACAATATGTATATCCACGCCAAATTATGGCTTTCTATTACTAAGAGTCTCAAAGCTAAGCTGCGGACGGACAGACGGACATGGCAAAACTATAAAGGGTTAATTGTTGACTACAGCACCCTAAAAAAGCGGACCTCAAAATGAAACCCTTTGGGGACCCCTGGTCTGTGATCTGATGTCCTCCTGTAATATAGTAAACAGTTTAATTTTATTTTATTTTATTTTACCAACATGTTTCGTATTTTTTTCCCACGCAATACATCAAGCCATTAGAAGTACTTGTGCTATTATTTATTCTGTGTTAGAAGCTTTATTTCTGACCTCTTACACATAAAATAAAACAAAATAACACAGGCTTGACTATAAACTTTGAAGTCCCTCCACTTGGTTACCCAAGGCAGTAATAAAATCATACTTTTTCTTTTATTCCCAGTGCAGAACGTCGCGTAAACGTTTTCAGCGTTAAAACATTTTATCTTTGAAGTCGCTTTAATAGACGCCATCTTTAAAAAGATTGAGCTCATTTGTGAGCTCAAAGATAATAATTATGTAATCTGTCAACAATTTGTAGCTATGACTTAGAGTAATGTTATCTTTTATTGCTAAAATTTGAGTGGCTTGTATGAATTCTTTATGAGGGCAGGTGCGACAAGTAAAATTTCACAATTTAAAAAAACCCCCGACGCATTTATCTTGCGAAAACACCCCGATTCAAAAAGTAAAATGCTCATAACTTTTGAACGGCTGAACCAATTTTATTCAAACCTAGCTAAGAACACTCTCGACAAAATTACCTTTTAAACAAAAAAAAACTAAATTGAAATCGGTTCATCCGTTTAGGCGCTATGATGCCACAGACAGACACACAGATACACAGATACACACGTGAAACTTATAACACCCCTTCTTTTTCCGGCGGGGGTTAACAACACACGTGAAACTTATAACACCCCTTCTTTTTCCGGCGGGGGTTAAAAAGGCCACGTGCTTCATACTATATTTTCTGAAAAACTCGGGCATTGACCTTGTGTTATAATGAAGTGTGGTATCAGTACCTAAAGTCAAAGTTATCGACATGTAAAAGTGTTTGTACAAACCAACTTACAGAAATAAAATCATTTATCAAAGCCTACAGGTTTGCTTTTTTTCACGGTTGACAAGTGTTATCTTCAGCTATTAGAGTATTAAGGAAATCAAGTAGTGGCAGTTGTCAAAAATCGATCAATCTGTAGGCAACTTAAAACAATTATTATAAAGATCATTTTGAGAATGATTCCTACTTTTGTACCCGTATGTTATGGCTATTAATCGCCTTTAGTCTCATAGAGAATGAAAAGTCGTATTCATTTTTGAGTAAATTTGCACAAACATACCGAAAAAAAAACAAACAGAATTTTAAAACCAGGCCAGACACCCTCTTCACATTCTCCTCGCAAAAGTCCCATAGAAATTTAACATTTCCTACTACTCCAATACTACCCTATTACGAGGGTAGTACGAAAACTTTCTAAAGCCGAGTCGTATCGAGGAAATGTTTAATGAACTTCTAACTTAATATAATTCCTTTAGTTGAAGTTTTGTGCTTGGGTTCGCGTACTAACTGTGAATTTTTGCTGTCCAGGAAATTGGGGCTGACGAGTTCAGAAATATGTTTTTGTTCAAGTTTACAGACTTTATAAAGATGTAGGATGTTTGGGAGTGAATGGATAAGGGGTTATCATGTGGGTTTTTTTATCATATTTTTGCTATTTTTAATGTCTGACTTCATGACTTTTAGTACAGCTGAACTTTTATTGATGTAATGTGATAAATACTACTTCACCTTCTCTCTCTCTTGGTCGGTCCCTTTTGTCTGAGGATCGTAGTCAGCATTAAGGTTGCACCTGGAGTGGATGATCTGCCTCCACCGGTTTTTGTCCAGCGCGTCTCTTACGACCGAGTAGAATTTAGAGGCCGCCGTCTTTCACTTGATTGGTCCATCTTGTTGGTGAACGACCACGCGATCTTTTGCCTTCTGTTTTCCCAACCATAATCAGCTTTTCCAAACTCTCGTCGCCTCTGCGCATTGTGTGACCGAAATAAGCAAGAATGCGTTGTTGGAAAATAGTTGACAAGCGAGTTTTTATTCGGAGCTGGGTCTGAATCGATGCATTGGTGCGTTTTGCTTCAAGTTAGTTATAGAAAATACTTTGCGTTACTGTTGTATTTAATAACTATATATATCTCTTCAAAAACATAATTCGCTTGCGGAATAAATTTTGATAATAACAATAATAATGCTCGTGCTAAGAATTTATTATTTAAATTTCGCATATAAAAATAAAACATAATCATTAAACTACTACCAGGGTCACCGATATAGCCCGAAAAATTGCCAAACTAAAGTGGCAGTGGACAGGGCACATTGCTCGCAAAACGGATGGTCGGTGGGGCCAAAAAGTTCTGGAGTGGCGACCGCGACCCAGAAGACGCAATGTTAGAAGGCCGCCCTATAGGTGGACCGACGACCTGGTAAAGTGCCTCTCGAATCCGTTGGATGCGAGAGGCTTAGGACCGATCAGTCTGGCAACCCTTGGGGGCAGCCTATGTCCAGCATTTCTCTCTCTCAGCGGACGTCTTTCGCCTGAAATGATGATGATGATGATTAAACTATTTAGTTAAAAGAAAAACATTTCTTAATAGTGACTATTGAGTAAAGATTAATTATGCTAAACAAAAACCGACCAAGTGCAAGTCGGACTCGCGCACGAAGGATTCCGTACTTGGTAAATTGCGGTGTACGATTTATGACGTAATAAAAAAAACTACTTACTAGATCTTGTTTAAACCAATTTTCAGTGAAAGTTTACATGGTAATGTACATTATATATTTTTTTAGTTTTATCATTCTCTTATTTTAGAAGTTACAGGAGGGGGGACACATTTTACTACTTTGGAAGTGTCTCTCGCGCAAACTATTCAGTTTAGAAAAAAAAAACGTATTTTTGGTTAAATGAAAAAAAAAAATGTGTTTTATTTCTAAGTATGGGAACCCCCAAAATTTATTGTCTTACTTATGTACTTACTTACTACTATGTTTCAACAGCATAGTATAAGATGTATAGGTTTCAGAAAAAAGCGGCTGTGACTTACGGTCGGAAAACAGACAGATAGGCATGACGAATCCATAAGGGTTCTGTTCATTGCCATTTGGCCTCGGAACCCTAAAACTGGCGTGGCAATTTTGACAACAATTTGAACCTATAAACCTCAGTTGCTAACAGTAATGAGAAAATAATTACTCGCAAATTAAAATTGAATTTCTGGTTGGAATTTATGTTTATTGCGCCTCTTTGGGGAGGTGACGACGGGAATTGAACCGCAGAACGTAATTTGTTAAGCGATTTGCTTTTTAAAAAGGAAAAGGAGGGTAGGTACAACCGCTGTTAAAAGAAAGTGTTGGTATTCCATTTTCAGATTAAAAATATTTTATATCAGTAAACCTATTTGGGGTTTTATGAAAAGTCAGACACTTAATTGGTTCTTAGTTTCCTGTGAAGAAGACCCAGCAAGAAACATCACGATTACCTACTCTTTAAAAGAAATCATTGTTCTTTTCAATGTTTCCTTAATACAATGTATATAGTTATGAGAGGTCCGTGTAGATCTAACAACATTTTTTTTATTGAATTAAATTTTTCACATTGTAATTTCAATTTAAATTAAATTTTGACATTGTTTTCTTGTTTGTATTGTTTGTCCAGTGCAACTAATTTTGTACGCCATAAATGGCAAAACATGTAGCCACCTCATATTAATATAAGACCTTCATACTAAACTCATGTTTTTACAAAATATATATCTTATCTTAAAGTACTAAGTAGGTTATGGCATAACAATTTTGATTTATTTTAATTGTATTGTTGATGTATTTTAATTTAAGTAATAGGGAAGTTTACTAAAAATTAGTTGTTTGTCCGTCAGGCAGATTAATGTTTTCTGCAACTGCTTATTGATTTTTAGTGTCATGGCTGACATGAAAAGCTTAATTAAGAAGCGAGCTTCAATTAAAGCCAAGCTTACGCAGTTTAATACATATTTAAACATTTATAAGACTTGCGAAAAGTTGAGTGAGGTACAAGTCATTGAAATCGAATATCGACTTTATATATTTGAAAACTTATACGGAATATATGATGCATTGCAGGACGAATTGGAAGCAATGGTGGACGATCCTAGCGAGCAATATGCGGAACGCGAGGATTTTGAAAAGCTGTACTACGGCTTGGTGGCTTCTCACAATTCAATTCGTTTACCCAAAATCGATTTACCCAAGTTTTCAGGTAGCTATCATGATTGGCTGGAGTTTAGAGATAGTTTTATTTCTATAGTACATAACAACACATCCTTGGATAAAATAAATAAATTACACTATCTACGTGCTTCTTTAAAGGATAATGATTCTCTTGTTGAACCTTGACTTCAGGTCAGAAAACTACGATGCTGCCTGGAAGTTACTCTGTGAGAGGTATGACACCAAAAGATTGCTTGTCAACTATCATGTGCAAGCACTCTTTAACGTATAACCTATAGAAAGAGAGTCAAGTAAGTCACTACGGTACATAATTGACTCAAGTAATAAAAATCTTAGGGCTTTAGCAACCCTTGGTCAACCAGTTCAAAACGCCTTTGTCGATGTTCCAATCATTTACATAATGACCAGTAAGCTCGACCACGTTACAAATCATCAGTGGGAAGAACACAGAAACACCTTTTCTGAACCTCCAACTTTATCTGCTTTCATTAACTTTATCAGCAGCAGAGCTGACTTACTAGAGACACTTGAGGAGGTTAAGACGGTACCCTGACCAAAAAATCGGCATGCGATATGAGCATTCCTATTGGTCTAGCGGCACTGGCGGCGCATGAATTACAGTAGTGAATACGCCCAGATTTTAGAATAAAATCTTTATAAAATCGAATTTCGGTCTTTTGAAAAAAATAAATCTACAAAAATGTTAGTTATTAAATTGTCTATCCATTAGTGTTAGTACAAAAAATAATTAATGAACACTTTACGAGGAGATGCATAATATCAATTATTATTTCTCATTTTTATGTTTTTTTGGAAGGAGATTAGTGAAATATATACAACATTAAAAAAAAAACTAAATCTACCATTTTAGAATCAATATTGTGTAGAATTTTAATGTATTTTTATTAATTGATATTTCTTTTTAACTAACGAGTAGATAGCTCCTAAAAACAGCACAAAAAACGGCTTGCGCGGCGTTTTGCTCGGGGAACCGCCTTAAGCCTATGATAACAGCCAAGATTGAACCTAACACACCTTCGATCAAATCTAAGAGCAGTGCTCTGCTACCTGACAAGTCTTCAAAACCTTTGTCATGTCCCATGTGTCGTCAGGATCATTTCATTTATGCATGCGAGCAGTTTAAAGGTCTCTCGATTCAGGCTCGTTTAAAAAAAACTCAGGGTTCAAATCTGTGCATGAATTGTCTTCGTCCAGGTCATGATGATTCCAGATGCAAATTTGGTCATTGTAAATATTGTCGTCAAAAACACAACACCCTGCTACATATCGATAGTGACAATTTTCTTCCTAGTGTACACAACACTGCATTATCAGCTAGTCAACCTTTTACATCCCGAGTAATTTTACCGACGCTGACGGTAACCACCATACAGCACAAGTCTTGCTGGACAGTGGAAGTACATCAAATTTCATCTCGGAGGATTTTTTTCATAAGCTACACCTTCCTACCTACATAACCAAGTCCAAGGTAACAGGTATTAATTCTCAAATATCTAATAGTACTCAGGGATCCTCAGAGTCATTAAAATCAATTGATGACAGTGAGTACGACAGCCATTACATTGATTGCCTCGTATTGCCAAAAGTATCAGCATCAGTTCCCCATACTTATGTTGATTCTAGCAATATACGTATACCTACGAACGTCCGACTTGTCGACCCCACTTATTACGTCCCGTCTTCAATCGACGTCCTTGTTGGTGCAGAAGTCTTTTGGGTTATCATAGGCACTGGCCGTATCGCATTAGGTACACATAAGCCCACTTTCCTAGAATCAAAATTAGGTTGGCTCATTTCGGGTGCATATAATCAGTCAGATTCCTCTTCACATTTTTGTATGCACATCAAAAACTCACAAGTAGATTTAGATCGAGATTTAGGTTTATCTTCTTCACCAAATCAAATAAAGACATTCGTTCGTCATCGAGTTTCTGAAATTCAGAAAACTGAAGGAGGAGAGGCTTGGCACTATGTTCCGGCAGCTGAAAACCCCGCAGACCTCGCTTCGCGTGGACTTTGTAGTAACGGGCTGTTGTCGTCTACATTGTGGTGGTCAGGACCACAATTATTCAGCAAACATATGTCTTCATTGCCTCAGTTCCCTGAATAACATCGTAATCCTTCTGGATTACAGGAAACAGTCGCTTCTTGTCATGTTTCTAATCATCAATCGTTATTTTCAAAATTATCAAGCTTCAGCACATTACAGCATGACATGCGATTCATTTATAAATACAATAAAAATTACTTGAGTCTGGTTCACTAACTTCTACTGAACAACATTTTTTTAAATTAATTATTAAGATTTAGTCAAATGAAATCTTTCCCGGAAGAGTACCACTTACTTAAATCACTATTCAGCCTATCATGGGTAATCTTTCAGAGCAGCGTCTACATTCATAGTTGCCATTATGACACAGGAGTAGACTACGCCGGTCCCATTATGATAGCTGATCGGAAAGGTGTACTCGTAGATTCATCAAATGTAGTAGTGTTCAAAGTAGCTATATGACAATAACTTGCTTAATGCTATAAGCTTTATATTTTAAGTGCGTTATTGTACACGCTTTATTATATCGTGCTTATTTATAACGTGCGGGCGTGGGGCGGGTACGAATAAAGCAAGCGCGGTGACTGTTAACTCGGCGCTAACAGGCACCGCACTACCCTAGCGTTGGACAGACAGCATGCTTAAAAATATTAATCGCTTTTATAAATTTATTACGATAAAATGGAGCAGTAAAAAACAAACAATGAACTTTCCTTCATACTTTCAACCTACTACATTAAGTTCCATATTGGTAAATCAATATTTATTTTAGACATTTTCGTCCACTATACACACAAAAACAAAACATTAAACGACAACACAATCACTCAATCAATCAGTCCTTACTTACACAATTATACTTAGTAAATAGTACGTGTCCTATTAATGTTTACACTAAAAAACACGAAGAAAAATAGCGTAGGTATATTACGTGAGCCGCGCGGGATTGCAAATTACACGTGCGACCGATAACGCAACGACATGCCGCCGCCGCGTCGCCGCACCCGCCCGACGGCCCCCGCTTTATTTACGCTTTTGCGTTGCGCGCGATTCACGCGACACTGCGTTATAACGAATTAAGCAAATACCGCCAAGTGAGCGCGACGAAAGCGTTTGCTTTATGATATGTATAATAAGCACGTTGCTTTAAGTTGCTTTTCGTTATATTAACCACCACTAATCAAATGCTTCAATTGTGTGTTTGTGTGCCTAGCTACGAGAGCCACCCACCTCGAACTTGTGTCGGACCTTACAAAGGAAGCTTTCTTATCCGTATTAAACCGCTTTATTGCTCGAAAGGGAAAACCCCGTAACATCTTTTCCGATACCTCTGTCGGTGCTTTCAATGAGCAAACCAATGTTTAACAAACCTGACCTTTGAGGAAATGGCGACTTGTTTAATTCAAGCTGAGGCTATTTTAAACTCAAGGCCCTTAACTCCATTGTCCAACGACCCTTCCTACCTCGCTCCATTAACCCCGGCACAATTCCTTATTGGTCGTTCTCTTATCATGCTGCCTCATCCACAGATCCAGGACGTCAACGTCATCAATGGTGCCGGTCGTGTGGCGAGCTCAAGGAAGGACCATTAGTCGTCATAAAGGACAACCACTTACCTACTCTTATGTGGCTTTTAGGACGCATCACAAATGTTCTCCCAGGCAGAGATGACGTCGCGTGAGTCACCGACATCCACACAAGAAAGGGTGTCAAACATCTGCCTACTGCCGGTTTCTGTTGAAGACTTTTCAACGGGGGGAGCATGTTGAGACCCACTTCTCTCAACACCGTCGCGCGCCAGCAGCAGTGAACGAGGGAAATGTATCAAATATCATCTAAATCGGTTCAGTGGTTTAAGCGTGAAAAGGTAACAGACAGACAGAGTTACTTTTGTATTTGTAATGTTAGTATGGATTAGGTCATGGTAGGGCCCCTGTTAAAGACTTTTCAGAATCGGATAAGAATTTCCAAAGATAAGCTTTTACTAACAATAAAACCGTACCGGAAGAAGGCGTTTGGAAGGCCTCCCTCTAGGTGGAACGACGACCTTGTCAAAGCCGTGGAAGTCCGGTGGATGCGAATTGCACAGGACCGATCCGACCGAGGTGGCCAATGTCCAGCGGTGGGCGTCTTTCGGCTGAAAAGATGATGAAAAATAAAACAAAAAAATACCTGAAGATATATTAAATTAATTAGTTCATTTATTTATTTATTTGGAAACTCAACAGCTTATTACTAATTTACATGAATAGATTCACACCTCAATGTCAATGAACAGCCCAGTGCAGTTGTTTCGTTACTAACATCTTAGTAATTAGTAATCACACACACACTGCACAGTGACAGCATGATGATGACAATTACCTCTTAAGCCAATAACAGAGTTTCACGTCATTCTATTGAAACACTGTCCCTGGCCCTGGCTGGCTAATAAGCCAGCCGTTATTTTGTTTGTAAAAAAACAAACAAAATTTTCTGTTCTTATTACCGAAATATCAAATGAGATAAAGAAGAAATATCCTACAAAGATTTATCTTATCCAGTCTTAAAGCTGCAAAAAATACGAAAATTAACAATTTACACAAAAACCGCTAAAATGATATCCTGCCAATTTTCTTCAAGAGTTTAATAAAGCACTTTCCAAGAACTGGAGTCGGTAGTGAACTCACTGCGATGAACTTGACTCCTCTAGTTATGTTATGAAGCTTTTAATAATAATTTCAAATCAAAATGTATGTTAGGTTTTTAGTTTTTAAGTTTTCGCATGGCAATAACAGTATTTTTTTCTCTAATTTCGAATCTGAATAACGAACTATGTATTGTTTTAACTAGTATTAAAAAGTTAGTTAGTCGTTAGTCGTCAACTCATGAGGGTTTTACTCCGGGTATATACCGGGGTATCTGCAATAAAATTATCGAAGCATTACAAATTAAACGCAAGTCTATTCCACCAAATACACTATATTTCTAACGGCAATTTCAAAGAGTGACGCAGTTATTTTGT
The DNA here is from genome assembly GCA_949775005.1 of Orthosia gothica. NCBI lineage: Eukaryota > Metazoa > Arthropoda > Insecta > Lepidoptera > Noctuidae > Orthosia > Orthosia gothica. The sequence goes on along the minus strand of OX459054.1, from coordinate 13,042,316 downwards.
TGCAAAATGGAAGGATCTTTTGACGAGATTTGAGTTGAGAGCGTTTCGATGTGCCAAAAAGAAATCTGCAAAGGCAGTTTTCACAATCGTTTTAATCTTCCCTGTACTCTCTTTTAAACATAGACAAAAACGTGACACAGTGCTGAAACTTTGCTCAGGTTATAGTCATTATAATTTATTTAATTATTTCACATCCGCACAGAAATACAAATCATCATTAGGCTTAACTATTCATTACATAAGCCTATGTGGGCGCAGCAAAGCTTAAATAATTGGTAAGTTGATATTAAATTCGGATCACATGTTTTTTTTTTAGAATGTCAGTCGTCGTACTAAAAAATACGAAGCACTAAATTTTATCTTTTGATCTGGCCTTTTTATGTCACACACGCAGCTTTTGACCCTCTCCTTTTTGCGTCAAGGGCTGACAAACGACTTCAACATCCAACAAAAACATTAAACCAGTTTTCACCAGTTCACCAGCGATAGTTGTTTAGGCAATATTTTATGAAGCAAGGAACAAAAACTTAATGTCATGACCCAAATGAGATATACTATAAACAAGGAAATTTCGTCAAGTCACCGAAATATTAGGAGAACATTAAAATTTACTTACAATGATCTGCAAAGTTACAACGATCATCTTTATGAAACTCTATTATTACTTCGATAAGGTTCAAATTCACGTTTAAAGAAAGATTTTCGATTAATTATTATTCAAGAGACGGAATGGATACAAATTCAATGTTTCGTTTTTAAATTATTTGGTGGGGTGGATAGAATAATTATTTCCTACTTTATTTGGGGAGACAATAAATTATGCTGTGTTATCTCGGTGAGAAGTATGAAGAAAATACCGTCACTGTTGTATCTCTAAAGAAGACGTACTGTGGAGACAGTGCTAGCAGATTCAGGTAATTATCAATATCATCAGCCATTTAATGTTGCACTGCTAGGTTACAGGCCATTTCTCTGTGAGAGAGGGAATGGAACTTAATCCACCACGTGGGCTCAGTGCGGATTGTTGGATGCCACATGTCTTCGAAGTTTTGGTTTTGGTCCTCAGGATGTTTTCCTTTACTGTTTTTAGAGCTGCGGATTTAGGTATCAAACTAAAATATATCTACCCAATTGAATTACAAAAAATTCTTCAAGTATGCCGTTCTGTATACATTTTTCTTCTTTTTCTTTGACTCATTATGTCCACCCAATAACTGGGCAGATCTTTCGTTTGCCTCATAAGTTTTGAAGTCTACGGAGAGTCGTTAACGACGTGCAGAAGAGGAAATTTATCATATCATGTGATACGGCTCCACATTCACACTGAGTTTGGGATAGGTCGACACGCCATCTAGTCAGCTTAGATCTGCAGCACAAAGTACGTAAGCGGCGGTGCGCCGCAGACAGAGGGGCCCCTCTCACTTTGACATTTCGGTTTTACAGGGAATATTGGGCAATATTGGACCGAGCTCAGTCGCGGCTGTCATGATTGCTTTGTGCAGGCGTTTGTCACGTCATTCATACATTAAGTATTGTAACGAGGTTGGTTGCATTGGATGGGTTACCTTTATTATTTGTTACAGACCGAATTTACTTTTTTGTTTTTAATTCTTTCTTTCAATTATTTTTAAGTTATAAAGGTCATTAATCTTTCAAGATAAAAAATTAAAAATTCATTATCTAGGATTATAATAAATTATTTTAAGCCCATAGATGAAATTGGGAACTTGTCATAATAATAAGGTTCAAGTCATACAGCTTACAAATATGTTTCCTCCGACTGCACAGCATAACTTTCTTCTTGTTTAAGATCATCTTTGGTTTTTTGATTTTATTAGGTACCTGTTTTTCCAATTTATATTTTTGTCGAGCTTGGAGCTTTTCACAATTTATTTTTTTAAGTGGGATCATTATTACACTATTACTACGTCTTTTTACTCTCCTATATTCATCGTATGTGGCATAATATGAAATGTTTCGTGATATTAAATGGATCTTTGATGCCCTGTCTACCCTCTAAGGCATGTAAGCATGATATGATGTATGTTTAGACGAATCTATGTATTTATGTTTGTAACTTGGGCAACCTACTCTTTTTTTAAATTCGGAATAAATATAGTAGCAACCCTAGTGAATCTGTCAAGTTTAGCTGTCAATTTTCTAAACGGTGGGAGTGGCCCTTCTGTATACTTACTATTTTGTGTCTGCAGCGACCAACCTGAGCCCGTAGCTGGTTCGAAGATTGCCTTATTTGACACTTCTGTTCGTTATCAGGAGATAGTTATTTAATGTTTAAATACATAAATAAATAAGTTTACACTTATACAATAATTAAAAACTAAAATTATAAAGAAGAAAAATACATAACAACACAATAGTTTCCTCCATTCAAAAATACGTGGGACACTCAGAAAGTTTTGCGAAACTAAAAAAAATTGTTCTATACGTACATATATTTTTATTAAATCTTTTCAAAGTACTTTCCACCAGCCTCTATACAAAGATTCATGCGCCTAAACCAGTTTTCAAAACACTTTTTCCAGTCCGCCGCAGACACCTCGTTTACAGCCTGCTCGAACGCAGCCAGCGCATCTTCCGGCGACGAAAATTGTATCCCTTTGTGCTGATTTTTTATTTTTGGGAATAAAAAGAAGTCACACGGTGCTAGATCAGGGCTGTAAGGAGGGTGACCCAGGAGTTTGACTGGCGTGCTGTCCAGGAAGTCCCTCGTTTTGAGTGCGGTGTGCGCAGGTGCATTGTCGTGGTGGAGCAGTAACTCGCAAAAAATGTGGAGGGAAATTTTGAAATTGGAACTTACTTATTTTTACTTATAAATAATCATATTTTCGAAAAACATTATAACTGGCCAGTCTCCCATATATAAAAACTTTTTTTCGCAATACTTTCTGAGGGGCCTGGTACTACCAGAACCCAAGAATTTTATCAGACCTCATCTAAAATTTGTATTTACGACGTAATTTTTACAACTACAAAGACATTTTGCGAACTATCTTTCGGGGGATGGCAGTGTTCCAAGCCTACGTATTCCCAAAAGCAAGATAATAATATGAGTGGAGTGTTATAAAAAATGTCACGTACTACCCTCGCTTTAGTAAGAGAGCAGAGTTAAACAGACGGCCATATTTTCGAACGGTAATAAATTCTTTGATGTAAAATTCCTTTGGTACTAGGTTTTAAAGGTCTTAATAATATTATTTAAGTATTTCATTAAATATGTGTTTTTAAATGGTAAACTTCTTTCGCAAAGTATTCTTTAGTAACACGAAACAAAATAAATATTGAAAGTTCGTCACTAGCAACTTTCAATATTTATTTTGTTTCGTATTTTTAAAGGGTTTGAAAGCGCTCTAGCATATATGTAATTCCAGGAGAAAATCTGAACTGTATTATCAAAACAAACAAAGTGTTTCCCAGCTGCGAGGAAACAAATGTAAAAAAATACATATAATTATATAAAAGAACTAGCTTCTGCCAGCGGCTCCGCCCGCTTGTAAGTCGAAACTTATCCCGAAGGAACATATTCCCGGGATAAAAAGTATCATATGTGCTATTCCTGACTATAATCGATATATGTGCCAATTTCATCCAGATCCGCCAAGCCGTTTGAGCGTGAAAAAGAAACAAACATACAAACATACACACGCACAAATTCACAAACTTTTGCCTCTACAATATTAGTGTGATGTGATTATATTCCAAATAAAGTAAGAATATGTATGAATAGAAAGAAATCAAAGATTCCTTTATATAATTTTGAAACAATATCGTTCATTACCAAAGCCATACCTTTCCACACAAAGTCTCTTAATTTCAATTCAAAGCCCACTGTTTCAATATATCGAGAATAACCTAATAAATAAATTGAGATACGATTTTTGCTCAATCAATACTCATCCGAAATTTGGGAACTTGTTTATCTGTAATATTAAACCAATCATGGCTCATAACTCTGTGCCAAATTTCATCCAGATCCATTGAGTCGTTCTGGCGTGACTGAATAACATACATACATCCATCCATCTATCCGAACTTACGCATTTATAATATTATTATAGTAAGATTGGCTTGCGTTTGACAACTATCTCACCTGATGGTAAGCGATGCATGGTCGATGGTAAGACTGAAAACTGATTCTAGCATAGTTGAGATAGGCTAGGCAGAATTAATCAATCTGCCTAGCCTTTTCTCTATGTATGTAAATTAATTTGACTACACTAATCAGCGGCAAAATCGAGGTCTTTTCACTGAACACTTAATTCTATATGAAATCCTATTTGTGTTTGCTGAACAACTAATTTTAAAAGGTTTCTCTTGTTTGCGGTTGAATAATTAAACTGTAACAAAACACGATCGTTATAAACGTCCATTGCCGAGACCACATATTGATAAAAACTATCCTATTTATGATGTTTACTTTAATATATACTTTACTGTACTGTTGCAAAATAATTCCTGGACAAACATTTATAAAGTGTACAATGGGCGGTCCTATCGCACCGGGCAATCTCTTACAGACAAACTTTTGATGGATTGAACGATTTATAGATATGTCTTTATTAGTCAAAAGTACGGAAGTCAAAACAAATCGCAAGCACGCCATCTGGCGGCAGAGCAAGAACAACTACGCAAAGAGTATCAAACATCCATCCGTCCATCCTCACTAACTTTCACGTATATAATAATATATATTTTTTTAGTTGGAATTTCTTCCTATATCGCATTTAGAAACATTTAAATTCACATATAGTTCTCGCCAAATTTCTGGGCCACCCTGAAGTTGGTTTTTCGATGCGCAAGACACGAAAAAGTGCTGTTTTTGTATGAGATTTACTACTGCGCAGCCAATGTTACCAACTTCGGAGCGGCCAAGAAGTTTGGCGAGAACTATACACAAGACACACAGATCCGGAACAACTATCTGTAGGTCATACACTACGCCCACCGTATCGTCTAATATTGATAAGATTTCAAGAGCGCTGTCCCGGCAATAAAGCAGTAATATCAATAATCGAATGTTACAGGCGAAATAAAAGAATCTTATTTATTTATAGTTCAGCGTACAGTGATTCTAAACAGGCGTTCAATCATCATCATCGTCATCATTTCAGCCGAAAGTCGTCAACTGCTGGACATAGGCCTCCCCCAGGCGTCGCCACATTGACCGATCCCGTGCGTCTCGCATCCAGCGCCTCCACCGGTCGTCATCGGTCCACCTAGTGGGAGGCCTTCCAACGTATCGTCTTACAGTTCGCGGTCGCCACTCCAGAACTTTTCGGCCCCATCGGCCATCCGTTCTGCGAGCAATGTGCCCTGCCCACTGCCACTTAAGTTTGGCAATTCTTCGGGCTATGTCGGTAACTTTGGTTCTCCTGCGGCGTTCAATATGTCAAATAAAAGCAATTTTTTTACTAATTTAACATTAAAAAAAATATTGTAAAGATATAAATATTTAATGTAATAATAAAAAAAATGTAGAATACAAATTATAGAAGATACCGTTTCAAATGCAACATCATTAACGACTTTATAAACACACCGACCACTAGATTCAGGAATGTAAATTTATAATACTACGTAATTTTCACTTTAGATCACGAGCGTACCGGCTGATTACCACCTTTTTCTCGGAAATTTAAAGACAAACCTTAGCTGTATCATCCACTAATCGGTATTTTAGAATCCTATCAATGAAACATATTTTTATGTAACCATTGAACAGACTGACCTTATCATCATCATCATCTGCCTAGCCTTTTTCCCAATTATGTTGGATTGACCTTATATTGTAATTTATTGTTTATAATAAATGTTATTTTTTATTAAGAAAATTACCTATTAAACTTTGGAAACAAAAATAAAACGGTCAAACCAATCAAAAAAATAAAATATTATGCTACTTTAATTTGAATAAAATCATATAATGTTTATTAACTACTAGCTGTTTCACGCGGTTTCATTCGCGTTAATATAGATGTTGTCAATCAATTCTGGCTATCGATATACATGAGAGAGAAATATCCAATGGCGCAGTTTAAGTTTTCATCAAAATCGGTCCTGTGGCTACTTTGAGTGTTTTTCGCTATTCTTCATAGTGTCTTATTCGGCCACACCCACATGGCAAACTCTTCAACGTAATTTAAAGATTAGCTTATTTAATTCTAGACGGTGGCCAGTACAGGTTAAATAATTACAATTGGAGAATAATTAAATACAAATGAGACCAAGTCGCAGAAAAAGATAGTTATTCAACACGCCATTAGGTAGAATAAATGATATCATACAGATAATCTTGTTATCTTGGCTGTTACTCATGAAGACAACAATACATTAAGTATAATAATTCTAATCATGCTAGAAGTCAGATCCTATCAATTATTCTTTGTTTATTGAACTGAATACAAATGGAAATCCATTTTGAAAATCAACTAATTTGTATCTAAGGCTTCTATTTACCTAACACTAAGCGTCAAATGTCATGCTGCTAATTGCTCTTAATAAAGACATTAACAGTGTTAACACTTACACAACCCTTAGGTACACCTACGACCTTAGACAAGTGGTATTATTCATCGAAAGAGTAAATTATTTAATTTTCGCTGAGTGCGGCAAATGCCGCTGCCACCTTGCGTTCGGGAGAAATTGTGGCGAACGAGTTCCTAGCAATCCTGCAGTACCAGTTGGATGTTATTGACGAAATCAGGGTGACACAGATCTGCACGTCCCACTACAGTGAAGAGGAGATACGCAGGACTTAAACCCTGCTGTATGATTCACTACATATGGCCGAACGAATACCCTCCCGTCGGAGGAGTGATGAAAAAGGAGAGAGGAATCTCCAGGACATTATTAAAGTGTTGGAGGAGTCCGATCCGGACGATTTGCCGACTTTCATGGCGAATGATTTGCGCGAGCTGCCCCTCATCCCCCCTCGTAGGGTGGCCAAGAAGTTTGGCGAGAACTATACACGAGCCAGCTATCAAGACAGCAGCTATGTTTCGAATCAGCAAAATTTGACCCGTTGCCGGCCGGTTTAATGTACTATTCCGCACGAAAGACCACAGACGCAGACTTTTTAACGCGGAGTGACCTTGAGAAAATCTCTAGATTATTTAAACCACCTATTGACGTCTGGGAGGAACTTTTATCCGAATGGCAATGTAGGTGGGATAATTCTATCAAGGGCAGACACCTCCACCCATTCTTTCCATCCGTTCGCGTGCGGCTGGCCAGCACGTGGCTGGAAGTCGATTACTGTGTTACCCAATTACTCACAGGACATGGTAACTTTAAAAGTAAATTATTTTCTTTCAAGCTCGTTGCCTCGACTTTATGTCAGTGTTCTACATCTGACTGCGAATATGTACAATCTGCACATCATATCTTATGGGAGTGTATTCTTTGGCAGAATGAACGTAATATTATGTTGAATAATGTACAGGCTGCATCAGGAGTTGTTTACTATGCGGACCTTGTGGAAACTAGAACAAATTTCCGTGCGTTCAAGCGTTTTTGCCATACCTATTATTTGAATCAAATATAACAGCTCACAATGTTAGGACACATTAATATGTATTAATGCTAATTTTTATCCGTGGTACTAGGCAATTGGGCTTATCCCAGTTGTAAACGACCCTTTCATTGGCCTTGTTTTTTCTGTCTCCTGCTTGATATGGAGGGAAGTGGAAATTTATATCTTTGCCTACTCCTCCGTTCTTATTTTCTGGTTAATTTCGTTGCGGGATCCAAGACAGTTAAATTCATTCTCCGGGACTTCGACGAGCTACATTGCCTCGGCGCTTTTCTGGTGGTCGCCACTGTTGATTCTGGCTTGCAGGAGTTGCAGTGGTTTGGGAATAGTGCGGTGGGATTGCCCGTTGCCGGCCGCCACTGCAAGCGGTGCACAAGCGCCCTCCCCGCGTCTCCCATCGTTGGTACGCCGACGAATAATAAAAGGTCAACACCGGGACGTGCTTATTCGGCTGCCATTATTACTGCTCCTGCAAAAGATCAGCGGCAACCTAAGCAAGCAAGCAGTGCCCAGGGGCCCTCCGATCAAGTTCAAAGCTCGTTACCAACGGGAGCAAGACCAGGACAGACCGATGAAGAAGGTTTCATTCGAGTGGTAAAGAAGAAGAAGAAAAAGCCTGCGTGTCGCAATCAGTTCATGTCTGGAAACCTTCACGAAGGAAGAATTTTGGCCGACGGGTGTCGTGTATCAGCGTTTCCGTGGA